>WNYG01000083.1:0-127209 GCA_021396235.1 Sporothrix pallida
CCGCGTGCGTCCTGGCCGCGGCCGCGCTGGCCGCCCCGTCCGCCGCGCGTGAACACCGCACCGCCCCGGCCGAACCGTGTCTTGCCCGTGTCCTTGACGTTGCTGACCACCGAGAAGGAGCCCTCGTCCTCGGCGGGGGGTGCGCTGAACAGCGAGACAGTGCCTGCGCCGTAGACCTGGTCTAAAGGGAGTTAGTAAAAAAATAATGTGCAAAAGGGGGGTCATCTGCCTGCTACGCATGGTTGCATGGTGGACGCACCTCTGTTATAGCGGTTGTACTGCTGGCGGCCACCGCGGCCGGCGTCCTTGCCGTCGACGGTCCAGTCGGCCATGCGGCCCAGCTTGTCGCCTTTCGAAAAGGGAGCATAGGGCACGCCGTTGAGGGTCGTCTCGGTCGTGACCGGCGGGCCCCAGCCGTCGCCGTCGGGCAGGGCGGCAATGATTTGCGAGAGGGACTCCATTGTCGACAGTCCTGTGTGGTGGGAGTGTCGGGGATTGAGTCGTGGGTGATTGTTGATCGTGATGTTTGCAATCGTGAAGCGTCGCCAAATCCAAATCCACTACAATACTGAATACCCCTAGTCGAAAAAATTGAGAAAAGTTGGGTTTGTTTGTGGGAGGGGCGGGGTACAGATAAGTGGGGACTCGTCAGCTGGCAGCAGGTGGCAAGAGCGACTGCCTCTCTCAAAAAGGGCCGGCAGAATTCTGTCAATACACCAAATGTTACCGCTTTCGGACTTAGCGTTGACATGTGCCAATCGTCACTGAGAGAAAGCAAGCTCCAACACGCCAAAGACAACAAACAACACACGACAATGCTAAGAATCATCGACAATGCATCAATTGATGGATGAAAACAGCATACATTATGAAGAAACGCTTTTCTATTTCTACAGAGAACTCCAGACAGCAATCGACTTGCTCGCCAAGTCACAATGGACACAGTGTATACAACCCCTAAACCGACGCACCACTGTGTCGAATCCAAATCAAAAGTCAACAAACATCAACATCCACATCAGCATCAACATCAGCATCAACAACTGTCATCATCATCTCAGTAAGTTGTTCCCATCATCTCCCCTCTCAAAATGCCTTCGGCTTGGTATGAGATCCTCCTCCCCCGCCCGCCCACCCGGAGGCGGAGTGTGTTGTTGGGAGTATTCTGTTCACATCGCCTTTGGCGATGCTATGGCCTCCGGCAGTTCTATCGCCTGCGGCAAAGACGGCTTCGCCGTCTTCTTCTTTTCACCGCTGTCCCTACAAATCCAGCTTATACGGATCCTCCTCCCCTTTGTCCCAGTACTCCAACAGCTTCTCCACGCCAAAACACGCTCTCAAATGCCCCACAAACTCGTCCTCCGAGTACAGCCTCGTCGTCCTTGCATACAGCGGCTCGTCCGGGTCGAGGCCGGAAGGAAGCTCTCTCTCGAGCACGCCAGCAGGCAACTCCTTCTTCTGGTAGAGGTGCCGCGTGATGAAGCAGCCCTTGCAGATGCGGCCTCTATCTGGGAAGAGCACTTTGCTGTCTCCCCTCCTCAAAGAAGGACACCGCATAGAGGCAATCCCGCTGTAGTCGTCGCCGTCGGGCTGGGCCGTCGGGGTCGGCAGGGGGTCGAGGAACAGGGCTCGATTGACGGGCTCCAGAGGCGCCTCGTGGAACTTGCTGTACCTCGCAAACATGCGCGCCGACACTTTTGGCTTGCTGGCTGCCAGCACGTCGGCCAGCTTGTCGCCGTGAACTCGCAGGGCCAGCTCTTTGGCCTGCCGGACATTCACCAGCTTCAGCGACTTGGGCCGGTGCATGTGCGCCAGCACGCTGTACGAGCCGGGGATGCTCTGGAAGACGGGGATGTCCTTGACGTCTTTGGCTGACAAACCGAAAGCCTGCCGCGCGTTTTGGACCGTCGTCATTTGTAGGGCGACGTTCTTGTGCAGGCAGTCAAAGCAGCTCCGCTCGGCCGTGGGCAGCAGCAGGAAGCCGCCATAGGCCGAGACGCACGACGTGCAGCGGTCACTCATCAAAGCAGCGTGGAGACGGGCGACGGAGTGAAAGTACAGAACGCGCGTTTGGGCGAGTGCTGCCAGGACGTCGGGAACGTGTTCCCGGAGCTGTCGATAGGATGACAGGCTGTCGACGGCAGTGTGTGCAGCCGCCGACACGCGCTGCAGCCGACACAACGACAGGCAGTCCAGCCGGTTGAGGAGCATGTCCAGCAGTTCGGGCGGCAGGCGATCAAGGCTCCCAAGTGGCTGTCTTTTGTCGTCCTCGTCTTTGGCCGTCAGTGTGAACCCCTCGCCCGGCTTTGGCGGCAGGTCCTCCAGATTGCGCACCATGCCCCTGAGGTTGTACTCGTTCCGGTTGGTGAGCCGCTCAAGGAGCTTGGGCGAGAAGTCGCGGTCCTCCATGGTGGTGTGAGTGTACACTCTGTTATCGATATCGATTCGAGCTTAAACTTGAAGCAAGTGTTTTGTGTCGATTGGGCATTTTCACGGTTCAATCCCAGATTCACACCTCATGTCACGATGCAATGTTGTTGGTTCAGGTTGACATGGGTTGACATCGCCAAGTCCAATTATTCCCATTTGGGTTTTGGGGTGTGTCACGTGATGTGACCACGAAAGTCAACATCAACATCGCCCCTTTTCACTCTCTCGGCTTCGGGAAGCAAGACGACTGCGAGAGTGTTGGATTGGCCAAGTGGACTGTGCAAGTGAACTGGTTTTGTCCTATTTTGGGAATGTCCCGGAAAGTAGCAGCAATTAAAGCCGCAGCAAAGACCATCCTTTTCATGGATCGACGGCGAGTACGGACTCCGAAATCCGGTTGTTGACAGGAAGACGTCAAAGACTGTCACAGAGAAGACCAGAAGAAGGTAGATAAGTAGTGTGAAGAAGACGAGTGTCTTCATTCTTTGGTAGTCGGGCTTCTTCGCTCTCCAAGCCTGCTCTTCTCATCTCAAACCTCTCTACCACCACCTCTCAACATCCACCCACCACACAATGCCCACCAACGAGGCCGCCTGGCTCAAGGCCCGCAACGCTCGGCCGCTTGTTGTCGGCCCAGCACAGTACACACCGCCCGGCCCCGACCAGATCGTCGTCCGCAACCGTGCCGTCGCCATCAACCCGGTCGACTGGTCCCTGCAGGTCCTGGGGCAGTTTGTCCTCACATTCCTCAAGCATCCTCTTGTCCCAGGGGGCGATCTAGCTGGAGAGGTGGTGGAAGTCGGCAAAGACGTCACCTCTTTTCGAAAAGGCGACCGAGTGATGGCCCTCGCGTGCGGCATGGCGCCGGACATGGTCTCCCAAAAAGCAGCCCAGTCGGAGGGCGCGTTCCAGCTGTACACGGTCGTGCGTCCCCTGCTGGCCGCCCGCATTCCAGACTGGATGTCTTACGAGGACGCCAGCGTCCTGCCCTTGACACTGGCGACGGCCGCCTACGGGCTGTTCCATCCAGACTTTCTGGGGCTGGAGGTGCCCACAGTCCCCTCCAGACCGCCAACGTCACGCAGCGTGCTCATCACCGGCGGCGCCTCCAGCGTCGGCTGCAACGCCATCCAGCTCGCCGCCCAGGCCGGCTACACCGTCGTGACAACCGCGTCGCCCAAGAATTTTGACTACCTGAAATCGCTGGGCGCCGCCCACGTCTACGACTACCGCAGCAAGACCCTGCAGGACGATTTGGTCGCCTGTTTGGGTCAAGGGGAAGTGGTCGGCGCCCTCGCAGTCGGCGACGGTGCCGTCGAGCTTTGTATGAAAGTCCTCGCCCGCATCCCCGGCAGCCGTCGCTTCGTCAGCATGGCCGGCTCGGTCATGGTGCCCCCAAAAGTGGCGACCCTCGGCGGCAGACTGTCGTTCATCGGCAGCGCCCTCTGGCAGGGTGTCCGCATGCAGGCGGCCGGGCGGTCCACCGGCGTCCAGGTCAAGTTTGTCGACACCAAGGATTTACTCGCCCAAGATTGTGTGGTGGGCCGCGACATCTTTGGCACGTTTTTGCCCACCGCTTTAGAGGCAAGGCAGTACATCACGGCGCCGCGGACAAAATTGGTTGGGCATGGACTGGCCGACATTCAAAAGGCCATGGATGTCCAGCGGAACGGCGTGTCGGCCGAGAAGGTGGTGGTGACGTTGTGAGGCATGTGTGGCATTGGTTGATAGTCTTGATGTGGCTTTGGATATTAGGTAGCGAGGCAGAATAGTATTTGATTTCTTTTTTATATTTTGATATTTAATGGTGAATGCATGGGCTTTGTTGATTGACTTTGGTTCCCTTAAGATATTTTTTTCAACTTTTTTTCATATAAATATTCTTTTAATAAGAGGTTTTTTTTATTAAAAACAGAAGTAATTGTTAATAACACCGGACAAAATAATTGTTGATGTGTAGCTTAAGCTCAATATAACAAAAAGAATACCCTTTTTATAAAATTAATCTTTTCTAGAAATTCAATACAGTTATGAATATGAATACAAAGTAAACAAAAGACAAAGGCCCAGCCAGTATCTCCGCCAATCTCCACGGTGCTCGGCGATATCGCTACAACAGCAATGTGTCCACTGAAATTACAGCGCCTGTCAACGCATTCGGCTGTTGTCGGCACCGACTTGCCACTGTCATTTTTAGCGGGTTGTCGCCGAGTCTCGCCGGAGCGGTAACTAAATACAGTGCTTTGTCAGTGGGCTGGGCACGGGATTTGGCGTCCTTTAGGCGTTGTCGGCGACGTCATATTGCTTTTTTGGAGGGTACAGAAATTATCCCCGCGTCTCGTGCAGCCTTTTCCAGTCTCAGTCCTTCCGCTTTCGCAAGAAAAATCGAGTCTTCACCAACGTCGACTCGACACAACACAACCAATTGTCTCGACTTCGTCTCGACAACTCGACGACTCGACAACCCGACAGCATGCCCTTCTTTGCACTATCGGCGGCTCTGGGCCGCGCGCCATTGTGCGCTCAATGCGCCCGTGCAGCACGGCGCATCAACACGACGTCGACGACTTTGACAAAAGCTTCGACAACAACGACGACGCCGCCACGACGAGCACTGTCGACACGGCGGGCGATTGCGCCTGCCCGTCCGTCACTACAGGCCCGCCTGCTCTCGTCGTCGGCACGTTCTGCAGCGCCGCGGGGACAGCCTGATCAATCGACGACATCTTCTACCTCTTCCTCCTCCACCCCCTCCACCCCCTCGTTCTACGCTCTCTTCCCCAAGACGTTCCCCCTCGGCGCGCCGCCCGTCGGGCCCTTTGCCGTCAACGTGCGCGCCCTGCGCACCGAGTTTCTGCAGCTGCAGGCCGCCGCCCACCCGGACTTTCACCATGCGGCGGGACAAGGTGGCAGCGAAGCTGCCGCCTCAAACGGAAACGGAAACGGCCACTCGACCGCCCGCGCCCGCGCCGAGGCCATGTCCTCGCTCATCAACGAGGCGTACCGCACGCTGGCGTCGCCTTTACTGAGAGCCCAGTACTTGCTGCGCCAACGCTTCGACGTCGACCTCGCCAACGACGAGTCGACCTTGTCTGGGGGGAGTGGCAAAGACATGGAGCTGCTGATGGCCGTGCTCGAGGTGCGCGAGGAGATTGAGCAGGCGCGCGCGGAAGAGGACCTGGAGCCCGTGCGGACGGCCAACGACGCGCGCATGCGGGCGAGCGAGGCGGTGCTCGAAGAGGCGTTCAAGGCGGACGACGCTGTGGCCGCCCGGCGCGAGGCGGTGCGCCTGCGCTACTGGGTCAACATTGACGACGCGCTGCGCAACTGGGAGCGGGGCAAGGACATTGTGCTGGAGCACTGACGCGAGCGGAGCGAGCGGGGCGAGCGGGGCGAGCGGCGGCAGACAAAGGAACGAACGAACGAACGAAGTGAGTGAGGGGGGAGAGTAAGGGGAGAACCATCTACGGAAAGGAATGACATTTAGAAGGACTGGACTGGGCTGGCTGGCTGGATATGGACTGGACGAGAAACGATAATCAACATTCATCATATCATCTTGTTTATTGCATTTTATTGAATTACTGAATATGCCGAATTTAACATTCTGTCGAGTAATGAAGATAGATGGGAAAGGATTACGACATATTGACATATAATATGACATGATAATTTGCATTCATTTTCTTTGTATTTTAATGCCACCGTGGTTAATCACTCTACATCATTGTGCCTTTTATTCTTTCAAATGTCAACTTGGCACTCCATCTTTGATTACAATGCAGTGTGCTAGACACCGTGTCCTCCACTTGTCTCCATGCTACTCTGCCCCTTACCCCATTTCCGGCGCGTCTCTACATCAACAATGTCACACTCTCCAACTGCCGGCATATCTACGGGGTGCATGAGATCTCACAGGAATATATGGAGTAAGTAAACCAGCGTTGTATCCAATGAATAGAGATGTATTAAAATTAGGTGCAGTCTGTCTGTCCTGTTTGTTGGAGATGTTTGAATTATTACAGACTCGACAAGACAGAAACGAATTAAATAAAAACCAGGCTACAGTAACACGCAAACTATTATCATCATCCAACGCCCTAAATCGACTCGACCTCTGAGAGCGAGGCCTTTGTCTCGACGGGCGCGTCAATGTGCATGTTGAACTCGCCCTTGAGGTCGCGGATAAACAAGGACAGAATGGCGGCGAGGGCGACGAACGCGGCGGCGGCGATCCAGATGTAGCGGAAGCCGAGGACGTAGGTGTCGAGCTTGGCGGTCGTGCCGGCGGTGATGATGCTGGGCGAGATGCCGGGGATGGCGGCCAGGGCGGTCTGGTTGTTGCCGAGGAGGGCCGTCACAAAAGCGGTGACGCTGGACTGGGGGAGGCCGTTGTCGACGGCGGCGGCGCCGACGCGCTCGGGGAGCTTGCCGAGCTCGTCGGCCAACAGGGCCTGGTGGATGGCGAGGCCGACGGTGCCGCCGAGTGATCTCAAACTCATGATCAAACCGGTAGCGGCGGCGATGAGATGAGGCGGAGTAGACATTTGGGCGAGGACGACGACGACATTCAAGATAATGCCGAGGCCGGCGCCGAGGAGCACGGGAAGACCCCAGACGACGGAGTGGGCCGTTGTGCGCGTGAGGGCGGACATGCCGGCGAAGAAGGCGGTGAAAATGACAAACGCGGCGACGGTGATCCACTTGACGTCCTTGACGATCGAACAATAGACGCCGGCCAGGATGGCAAAGAGCATGGCCGTCAGGAAGCCGATGCTGTAGTCGGCGCTGACAATCAGAGAATCGTGCTGATACAAGGTCAAGACCTCGTAGGAAAAGTACGAGTTGGAGGCAATGAACGCGAGGCCCTCGGCAAAAATACAATAGCAGGCAATGGCAAAGTTGCGCGTAAAGAGGTCGTGGTGGAAGAGGCCGTCCTTTTTGAACCACGTCTCGTAGACGACCAGACATCCGAGGAAAAAGAGGCCCAGGGCGAAGGTGACGCTGACGTGCGGGTCGGACCACGGATAAGGATTCTTGGCCCAGGTCAACCCCAAGGAAAACAGCACAATGCCGGCCGCAATCAGCAGGTAGCCGACCCAGTCGAGCTTGGCCAGTTTTGCGAGTGTGCTGGTTTCGCCCTGGCCTTGAAGTTCTCTTTGCTTGACCGTCTTGGACGGGTGGTACGCAAAGACCACCAGCACGGCCGACACAAAGTAGATGCCCGTGGCAATGTAAAAGTACGTCCGGAAGCCGTTGGACGTTGTGCTGCCGGTCCGGTTAAGCCCGGCTCCGAGAAGTAGGCCCGTGACGCTGCCCAAGGCCACCGCACTAAACGACGACGCCTGCGCATAGCCGCGCCACTTGCGCGGCATCACCTCGGACGCGATCGTGTGGAAGATGGGCTGCCCGGCGTTGGAGATGCCGTTGATCGCAAAGCCCGCAATCGCCATGTTGACCGACGTCGCGCGCGACACAATAATCGATCCGACCACGCCAAACAGGAGGAGGGCGGCCAGCAGCCACTTGCGGCCCCAGTAGTCGGCGCCCTGGGCCAGGATGGGTGCGAGCACGACGGTGAAAATGGTAATCGTCGCAGTAAACCAGGCGCCCTGCTCCGGGTTGCCCAGATGCGTGGCAATCGTTTTGGCTTGCTAAAGTGCGCGAGGCAGACATTAATATAAGTGCGCACAATATTATATTTTGAATATTGGGGCACACGTACAACACCCGCGCCCAAGAGGTTGATCAGCTGGGCAAAGTAGGCCAGGTCGGCGGCCAGAAGGGCCAGCCATGACCGGATCGTCACGCGCGGCTCGGGCTCGTTGTCGGCGACACCAACATCGTTGTGTTGCAGTCCATTCTGCGGGAGAGTGTTCGGCTTGTCCATGACCTCGGACGAGGGCGCCGGCGACGGCGAGACGTTGTTTGACATGTCGGGTCAGTGTCGGTGTATGTCGAGGATCGTGATGGTCGAGACAATAAAAATATAATGAGATGGACTGCTCTCCTTTCTCCTTCCTTTTTCATCTCTGAGATTGGCACTCGTCTTTATGTATTCTTTTTCTATCAACAACCCGACAAACTCAACGACCGGCAATTTGTCTTACTCCACTCCTTGGCGGCAGTCGACAGAAAAATGAATTTCAGGGTCTCTCAACACTCCCAACATGATCACAGCCTGCTGTTGACTTTCCGCTATCAATCCCGCTTCTCTGTGGTCTATTCTGTGGTCGATGCCACCTTGATCTGTCATGATGGGGCGCCCACATTGCCCTATTGGGGTCTCCAGATTACAAGTGCGTCGAGGCCGCAGTCTACCCCAGTTTCCTGCTCTCACGGTAAACTCCTAAACTCCTGTCTCCTTGTCTCCTTTAGATTCTGAGTCAAAATCGACCTAAAATTATTGGGAGACAAACTACCCCAGACCCGACTCTGGGGTCCCCAGACGACCCCAGAAACTCCCGGCACTAGCACGATCGGTCGCACCGGCTTCGCTCAAAGATGAGGAGAATTGAGGAGAAACAAGCCAAGACGAGTTTATTCCACTTGGGCAACAAACTATCGTTTCCCCTCAAAAGGCTCAGGAGAGAGACTTGTGTCTGAGCCACGTTCGTCACGAGGTTGAGGACGTCTCGAACTTATATAAGGCTGGTGGCGGGCGGCAAGAGGAGCACAAAATACAAAATGCCGGCATTTACTCGACCTAACTCGACGCCGGTAATTCTTTTTGCCTTCAAAAATTCTTCCCAGCAGTCTGTCACCGTCACGGTAGATCCCTCCCTGTAGGGTCCTGCACGTGGATGCTTTTGTCACAATGACTCTTTTTATTCAGACTTTTTTACGATATTTTTTTGTTGCTTTCGAATTATAAACGGACTTTTTATGACTGGCCGACACGGTGAAGTGACTGGCCGATACAGGAGACGGAATACTCCGTCTGCTCGTATTTCATGGCGCAATTTCTCGCTGTTGGAATCATTAAAGAAACAAAGTCATTCTATTGGCCCTTCTCTCCAAACCCTGCATGCCAAGATACTCTGTCCCGCAAGAGGCTGTGCCTGACTGTCTGCACAAAAACAGAATTGCATAAATACACTTGTATAAAAGGAGCACAAAAGAGCATCAGCTTGACTGTCTATCGACTTGCAAGCCTCGTGGAAGAGGCGGAGCTTCTGTAGCGACAACGATCAATGCTCCCCAACATTTGAACTATCCTCGTCTTTCTTTTTCCTTTTCATTACTCTCTTACCGAACTGAAGCATGAGTAGCTTATTTTGGTATGTTGCTCAAAGGACTGATAGGGCTAGAGGCTGTAGATGCATTCTCCATTCTTCCCCTCATCCTCCGTTCATTTGTCCCTTCTCCTCACCTCAGCCCCTGCCCTTACCTCTGGTCACCTTCCGTTGTCTTCCGACAAAGGTCTGGCCATCTTCCGATGCTAAGCTTTTTAGGTGAGGGGAGTTTAAAGTAAAGTAAGGTACGACCTAGGATACTAGCAAGTAAGCAGTGACCTGGGTGCCAGGATCGCTGTCGGGCTGCCTGGGTTGCAGCGGCTTTGTGGCCCTGCAGAGGCATATTATCTTGTTTGTTTTATTTACACCTCAGCACTCGAGTCTATCAAACCGTCACTGTAATGATCGCCAAAGTCTGTTTTGCGGTGACGAGGGGTAATATCGTCACTCTTGTATGATCTGCCTTCCCATCGACCGGGGTAGACAACATATTTTGTAGACTGAGCAGCCAGGCTGCCAGGGTCACTAAAACCAAAGAGGATGAGGTATTATCGTGGGAGGGTGTATCTGCACACCATCTTCAGACAACCATGGTGTAAATAGGCAAGGGATTCAAGCTAGGGCAGGCAAGGGATACTGTGATGGAAAGGCTACACGGTTAAATAGAGCTGCTTGTGTCTGTTGCCCTGGAGGATCACGGTTATGGTCGAGATACGACGTTGTCAGAAACGATGCAGACATGAATGCTCGAAACTTTGAAAATGTAAAAGTAAAATGCATACAAAACAAAAACGAATGAACAACACATCATCGTACGTCTGCAGGTCTGCATGTGTCGGGTAACCACATAAAACATAAAACAATGCAGTCACCAACAACACCAACAACAAAACGACCGTTGAATATGCACGTCGCTGCATCCAGCCGTCTGCCATGTGGGGAGTTCGAGGCCGGTATTATCCTATTTGCTTTATTTACCTCTTTTTACGTTACTTTGGGATATTTTATCATTACTTGATTTTTTATCCTCGTCTACGACGTACCTCGTCCTTTTGCGCCCTCATCTGCGCTTTGACATGGTCTCGACTTGGTCTTACTGGGTCTGATTCTGTCTGACTGGGGTCGAATGTCGACCAGGCCTCTGCGACCAGGGCTGGCTTTCCGACATTGTTCATGCACTGGCCATTCGCGTTGCGCACGGATGGAGTCAAAAGTCAGAGACAACACAGAGGGAGATCAAGTAAAAATAAAGTAAAATAAAATAAGATTTAACATTTCATGGCCTGAGACCGGGACTTTGATGATTGTGGAGATGAATCGAGACCTTTGAGACTGTGCGAGTCTTTTTTTATCTGCAAGGCAAATAAAATAACCAAAATAATCCTTCGGGTATGTAAAGTCCTTGCACATAAAGTCCCTGGACATGAAAAGAAACGAGATTTGCCCAGTCTGGCTGTCCGTGTTGATGCATACTCGTTTGTAAAAGTCCTTTCTGGCCCTTTTGGTCCTTCTTGTGATGACTGTTGGTTGCAATTAGGCTATCTTACACGAGTCCGTATGAGTGGAAGAGGAGCGCACGGTAGGTCGAGCGGTCAAAACGTTGAATGGGAAATTAAACATCAGACAAAAAGAGATGTTGAAAATATTTACTTAGACTTTAGGTTTAAAAAATGAGAAAGTGAATAAACGAGTAGATAATAAATACACAAAAGGTTAAGGATAAAAATAAAAGAAATTCAGTCACATAGGCCAGTACTTTATCGACAGCCCTGCTCGCAGTTGCAATTTACATCACCATTCACAAACAACAGGCTGTCTTCCGCGGATGCTCCCTTCCTCCCATGCCTTAAATGTTAAAATATGGGGCTCTTCAAGCAACGAGCAGGCAACGTGCAAGGGGTGTGTTTTGAGCAAGGCACAGGAAAGCAAGACATTGCATGGCCATGGCATGGCCCACGCCGCTTGAGCCGTTGTTGCATTATGGAGAGCTGTAAGTAGGTCTAGACAGTAGTGAGGTGTGAGCTGACAACATACGTGAGGACTGGTAGGGAATTCAGTCAAAGAAAAGAGTCTAGGCTGTGGAGATGCTCTTTATGTAGATTCGACGGCGCAGGAGTCATGCATCGAGTATTCCGTACTTTTACTCTTTGCGACTGCACACGGCAAAAGCGGGAAGAGGGACGGGAATCGGATCGATGCGTTGATGTGCAGATGAAGATGGGCAGATGAACTGAAAGTGAGAGTTGACAGGCGAGGGGGAAAATGTAGAAATGATGAACAAACGATACAGCCCTGTGCCTGCAGACACGGCACGGGGAAGTATTGTGACGAGCCGTTTGGGCGGTTAGCAGTTCTCGATTCTCGACGGATGTCAATGGGACGGCCGGCAACGTTGACCGAAATGAGGACCGTTAATGGACGTCAAAGAAAAAGAGGTCAAAGACGTTGAACATGTTCTTGAGTGGCAGCAAAAACAAACATTGTCAATCAGTGGAAGCACACGGCAGGGAAGAAGAGGGAGGGCAAAGAGAAGCATAAGATGGTGATTAAGGCGAGCAAGGACAGGGAACAGGGCTCAGCGCTTAGAGAGCTGACAACAGAATGTTAAAAGCCTTAAAATGGAATGCATCAACATCGATGCATCCCCACATCTAAATCGTCTACATCTTCATCGAGACCCGCAAATATTTGAAGAGAAAAAGACAAAGACCAACTCGGTGAGGCCCAGAAGATGTGGCCACGAGGCACAAGAAACACAAAACAAGCCGGCACGGGAGGAAGAAAGAAGGAAGAAGACGGGAAAAGACGCGGGGGACATCAAGGAAACGGGACACGGCAAGGACACGCGGCGGAAAATAGAAACAGCCGCCGTCAAACAAATACGATCGATGCGGGATGTTGATGCATTCGATACGTTATTTTCAATGTTTATCACGACACGCTCTCATCGACGTTCCATCACGGCCCGGAACGTCGCCTTGCAGCCGCCCATCTAGCATTTGCATGGCTGAAGTGGACTGTGAAGAAGAGTGTTTGAATTTATTTATATTTTGTGAAATAAATAGGAAATGGACACACTTTTATTATTCATTTTGATTTCAAGATCTTTGTCATGTGTTGTGAAAGCTCGAGATAATAACAGAATGCTTCAAGCTTAACAGACAAGGATGCAGCTGAAAACGAGACGCTCAAAGTACGCTCTATTGAATATCCCTGGTCAATATGTGAAGGTACTATTTTACATTTTATATTTTGTGTCTCTTTCAGAGCAATTTATCTACATTTCACTTTCCAAGAAGGAGAGACGTCATGGCTCGGGCGTCGTGCGCCGAGAGCTGAGCATGTTCGCCATGTATGCGTTGTCCACAACCAAACAACGGTTGTTGTGGTCTCGAAGAGGTGATTGTTGTGTCGGCTTCCCTCGGTCACTTTGCCTGTCTTGCGTCTCTTGCGTCTCTTCGCCTGCAGGTCCTTTCTTGCTTTCTTGGGCAGAGTGCATGCAATGCATGGCAGCATAGATGGAGGGTGGAGGATGCCTCGAGTGGTGCACACAAAATCACGAATGGTACACACCCTCTTTTCTAGTGAAAATCCTCATCCTGTTGTCCAGTCGTCCAGTCGTCCAGTCGTCCAGCTGTCCATTGCCCCTCTTCTCCTCTTCTCTCCTCCTCGCGTAGGCCTTCCCCATGCAGGAGTCCTCTTTTGAACTCTTTTACTGGTCCGTTCTGATCTGTGATCTTTCTTGATTTCCTGACTCCCTGACTCCCTGATACCCCTCTGGTCCCCTTCTCGTGGTCGTGCCGTCCCTCTTGCTTTCTGGAAGGCTATGGAATGATGGGAGATGCAGAAGAAACGGAGGAGGGGAAGAGAGGGTAGGCATCAATGCAGACGAAATGGTGGGCTGCCACTGGAGGATGGCCGGTCAAGAGGTCCAGAGTGTCGTCAGGAGCAGCAGTTTACAGAGGCCCAATGAAGATGAAGAGTGCTGTGCTTGAGCCTGATCATCGATCCTAGTTTCGACTGCTGGGAAATTGAATATGACAGAAACTCAAGAGACACAGCATATCACAGAGAGATAAAGTTGAATAAGAATAAAGACGTCCAATAATTGTCTTTGCGTAACGTAACGTACAGTCGGCTCTCGAGGAGAGAACGATAAAAATGAAAGTAAAAGAGACAGTAGAAAAGACAGAAAGAAAGACCAAAGCCAAGCAGAGTCCTATAGCGCCTCGCTCCAAATACCGAGAGAATAAGAAAGAAAGAGAGACACTGAAAAAAAAAATCAATGGAAATGAAGATGAAGAAAGATGAAGAAAATGAAACATTACAGGCAATCAATGCTGACAAGAGGGGATATAATAAAAGGATAAAATGGAGAGAACACGAAGAATGAAAAGATAAGAAAAAAACCAAGCATGAAGAAAGATGCAGAAAATGTAGAGGGTGGATGTTGAAAGTAGGACACAACCGTGAACCGAATCTCGTCAAAAGTTGACCATTCTGTCGAGCATTTTGCTGGCACCACAGCCGGTGAGGATGACTGCAGGTGAAGTGAGTCGGCGGTCTGAACTCGGATCGTGCTCACTGTGGCGTTTTATGTGACTTGGAAGGTGAATGCTTGAGGTGACAAGGTGACAAGTGCTGTGCAGCCAGCGGTGAGTGTGCTGGTGAAGTGGCGATGTGATTGATGACTGGTGTCTGATTGAGGCTTTGCAAAGGATCGGTAGCGTGCGGCGGTGTCAGTGGTGAAGACGGAAGTAAGAGACGAAAATAATGTTGAAGGATCATAACCAATCCTTTGGATCGTGAGTTTGGTTGACTCGCTGGTCTTGTTAGGATGACGAGTGCCTCGTCAAGAATGTCAACTCGACTCGCTTCGCTCGTCGAGTCGTCAACCACAACACAATGGACACTGCCCCGGCAGGACAATATACCGCTCGTGCGGCCCCTTTGCGCAGGCGTGTTTCCGGCTGCCGTCGACGGACGTGCCAAAGTAGTGGGCGCCCGGGTCGACACAGGACGTGTAGATGTAGTAGTTTTTTGTGTATTCGCACATTGTGAAGGTTGTGAGGGGGGAGATGAAGATGAGTGGGTGAAGAATGGTTCAAGGTGAATATGGATGATGGAAGAGCCTCGTTATATATGTCGAGATGACGAGGAGAGAGACAGGTGGACGAGGGAGTAAACCCCAAACGACCACACAAGCGCCGAGAGTTGGCAGAAAGGACAAGACAAGGCAAGTCGAGTCGAGTTGTGCCGAGTTGAGGACCAAGACGTGAACCAAGAACCAAACCAAAGACGGAAAATTAGGAGAGGCTGTGTAAGACGAGATATGGAGGAAGATGATAAAATGGAAGACAATAAAGACCAGGACAACGGTGATGACAAAAAGACAAAAGCCTCGACAGGAAACGTCGTAGTATTGTCTTGTCCGGGGTCCCTGGCCTGATCTGCCTGATCGGATGGGGGAGGAAGGAAAGAATGCAGCCGGATGCAGTCGTATTTATGTTGTGCGTTGTGGTTGTGTGTTGCGTGCTGTCTGTTTTGTTTGTGTTTGTGTTTGCCCTGTTTGCCCTGTTGGCGCCAAGAATGGAGAGAAGGATGGCGGAGACAAGGAGGGGTGAGAGGAAGAAGGTGTCCCTGTCTGTAGGGATGAGGTGAGGCCCGAAGCGAAGTGTGTGATGTGTGCGAGGTCAATGTAAATATGCGAGGTGAATATGCGAAAGTGTCCTAGAGTGTGCGAAAGTATGCGAGGCGTCCTTCGTTTATGTACCTGCGACTTGTACTGCGACTGTACTTTGTAAATCAAGAGCGATCCCGACGAGGGCCAAGCAAGAAGCGAGGAGCGAGATAAATGAGGGAGACGACAGGGTGTGTCAAAGGACAAGGCAGGCGAAGGATTGATGCTCGTCCTGGTCTAATGGGGAGTGGCCGGCTTCCGGGAAATCAAAAGGAACACACGTTTTGTGATTTAACGTGATGAGCACGGAAGGGGATAGGGAGGGAGGGGGGTTGTGAGGAAAAAGAAAGAAACGATGACGATCAAGTGAGGGGAGAGGGGAGAAGAAGAAACAATAAGAGAGCTTATAAGAGCTTGTAAGATGTTGAGGTGGCCGAAGAGGTGTCAAAGATCCAAGAGTCGAAGAGGCTGTCGAATATATGTTCGAGTTGAAGGGACCAAAGATGAAGGGCGAGACTTGAAGACGGGTGTCGATGTAAGATAGATTGGTCAAGTTGGGGGTATGGTGGGGAGAAAGAAAATAAAAGACAAAAAGGACCAAAGAGGAAAGAATACAACGACGAGGGAAGAAAGGAAGAGATAAAAAGATAAAATAGATAAATGATAAATGTAAAGGGCCAAGGTGAAGAAGACGATAAATGGATGTTGAAAATACAGATCAGAGAGAGATCAAATAACGATCAAATATGAAGAAAAAAAAGTATGGAGAAGACAGGGGTAGTAAGAAAGTAAAAAAGAGAAAAGAAAAAGGGAGGGGTGTATAGAGGGCGTGCTCTTAAGTGCCCAGGTCCACAGGGTGTAGGATAAAAACACGCAGACCAGGGCAGGGGACGGGGGGAGGGGTGGATATTTAGACGATGTGTGTTAATTGCTGGACGTTGGATGTTGGATGTTGGACGTGCTTTGCGTGCCTTCTGCCTTGTGCCTTGAACCGGCCGGGGGCCTTATTACACACCACACGATATTGACAGAAAACAATATCAGAAAAGGACGAGGGCCAGAAAGATATGCACGACAGACGTGCGGGAGACGGAAACGGAACAGACGCAGCGTTGCAGAGCTGCAGAGCTGCAGAAACAGAAAGTGATTAAAGATCAAACAGAACAGAACAAGCGGGATAACAACGTGGAGGACGCAAAACGGTGATCTCTGCTCAAAGGCTTGGCTTGACAGGCTGCCTCTCTCCGTCCGGGTTATATGATATGGGGACTGTGTTAACAGAGCTCGGACAGTTTATATAAAGTAGTTTGGGGAAGTGTCTGTTGGACTGGGGGTCGTCATGTCGAGGGGTGATGAGGGGGGAAGAGAAGACAAGGGCCCAAATAGGAAATAAATGAGAGGGAGGGGAGAAAAAAAGGGAAAAGGAAAAAGAAAGAGAAAGAGAAAGCTCTGGCCGGGTGAGACAAAGACAGGGCACGCAAGAAAAAAAAAAAAAGGAAATAAAGGGTGCTGCCGCTGGTGCCAAGACAAGGCTAGAAGATGCAGAAGGATGGGGGGATGGAAAAAGAGGGAGTGCAAGAGCAAGAAGACAAGGCAGACCGAGGATGATGGAGAAACGGAGAAAAAGTCGACGATCAGTACGTGATACGTCGAGAGAAGAGGAAAAAGAAAGCCAAACGACAAAGTCAAACAACAAAAGCAAAGACCGACTTGTGGTCAAAGATGTGTTCTTGTCCTGGTCCACAAACTAGAGGCACGTCCGTCGACATCCGGCGTGTCAAAAGTGACAGCGGGAAGCAAGAACTGGGCGAGAACTGTGGGGTGAAGGATAAAGGGGAAAGGATTGTCGTGAATATTGGCCAGAATTCGACGAGGATTCGAGTGTAAAAAGGAAAGACGGCGAGAAAGTAAAAGACAAGAGAATATAATGTAGGGATCGGGCGGGAGTGACGGGAGAAAGCGAAGACGGGCAGAAATGTGGAATGTGGATGTGAAAAAGACAAGAAACGAGGTGTGCGTTTAATGTGTGTCTAGAGCCTGTTTAAAGCATCTTAAAACACGCCGGAATCATGAATCGTGCGCTTGTGTCTTGAGTCTTGTCGTGGGGAATTTCAGATTTCAAGTGGATTTGATTTTGCGTGGGATTGGCCTGGATTTGATGTGCTGACCAGGAAGAGGGCCAGCGGTTTCAAGAGTTGTGGAGGAAGATGAAGTGTGATGGAGAAGTGGGAAGGGAAGAGAGTTGAGATAAAGACACACCGCACACCGAGACCGAGAATTCAGAATTCAGAATTGGGAATTTGGAGAGACTGAAGGAGATCACTCTCGGCTGCGCGGCCGACAATGCCAAAGCGGATGGACAGGGAGGGTTTATGAGGAGAGGGTGATAGGAGAGAGTGATGGAAATAAAGGATTTAAAAAAGATTAAAAACAATTCAAGAAAAAAGTCGAGTAAAAAGCAAAAAACAAGATCACCACAAGCACAAGTCAAACACACAAGGGCACAAAAGCACAGGCAATGCACAGGCATCGGCGCACGGTGTAAGTGAGAAAAGAGACAAGACTTGAGAAAGGGGAAAGGACCAAAGGGCCGAGAAACACACTAGGCCAAGGGACACGGACTCACGGACGCGGCTATTTTGCAGGTAGTGAAAGTAGTGCACGAAGGCAAGTAAGTCCTTTACTACTGCGTGTTTGTAAGGTCAAACAGCGAAACAAGGTGTATTTCGTAAGATACTGAACCTGGTCCTGAACTTGTGCCGTCGAGGTTGTGTCGATACAAGCTAACGCGAACAGACGTTGTTGGATCTTTCAAAAAGGTACGAAGAAGAGAGATTTTACGCAATTCTAAATTCACAAAACATAACAACTTTGCGAGCAACCCCCAAGGACAGGCAGAGATCATTTTGAAGATTCATCTCGCGGGGAAGGTCCGACTGGAGGAAAATCTGCTGTCTGTTTTGCGTTTTGAGAGTTACACGTACTGCAAAACCGTGTCTCCAAAATTGAGCACAAAGCTGAAAGCAAAAGCAAAGCAAAGCCTTCTGTTTTCAACACAACTCAGCGTCGCAGCAGCCGTTGGCATAATGTGACGGACCTCCTTGTCTCTTACCTTGTCTTTCCCCCTTGCCTCCTGCAAGGTAAATCCGAGCAGGCTTGGCCATGACCACGACCACACTTTGTCTGCAACATGGACCAAGCCATCCTTGTAAGGCCCTAGTAAGCAGACGGAGTCTGGCAGTGCCCTGAAGTTGAAAGACGTGAGGCTACATCGGCCGTGGGGCCCTCAAGTGCCCCTCGTAGCCGATAAAATAAAACGGTCGGAGGGTGGGCAGGGCATCACAAAGAGAAAAAAAAGAGACCAAAAAAGTACTGCAATGTGACGATGTGACGATGCTCCATCAGCTAGGCTGGATTTGTGAAAGACGTTGAACTTTTGAGGGACAGCAACGGTGGATGAACGGCAAATTGACGGTGAATTTCCGAGTCTCTCTGGATTTGATTTTGATTTTCAATCCTTGGGCTGCAATTGTCCCCGGCACGAGCAAGAAGCAGGCCATTTTGTCTGGGAAAACCTCTGGGTGGACACAATTCTCGATCGATCGGCTGTGAAGGATGCAGAGGGCGAAAAAGAAATGAGAGAGAAAGAAACTAGGCTGATGAATGATTAATAAGAGAAGCCGACGATGTTTGTAAAGGATGCTTGTTGACATCGAAGCGATCGAAGTCGTGCACCCAATCTACATCTACACACATGCACACATCATGCATCGTCTATCGTATGCACCGTTCATCGACCATCGCCCATCGCCATCGAATCGTTCATCGCTCGACACATCATTTAAAAGTGCCGGGTTACTCTCCTATTGCGACGCAAAGCAAGTGTTTGTTGCTGTCCCTGGATCCGAACTTGTGCCGCCTTCATCTCTGACAGTCTGCACGACGCACGACACACTATGAGGCACAAACGAACGGTGAACGTTTGCAGGGACCAGGTCAGTAAGTTGGGCTGGGAAGGGAAGAAGACGCAAAAAAATACAAGGACCAGGCATGTACGAGGTACTTTGAGGGGAGGTGAGAACGAGAACGAAAGCGGAAGGGATAATACTCGGCGGCAAAGAGAGCGTCAATGAGCATCAGTGTGAACACGACAAGAACCGAAACTGTGACGGCGAACAGACATTGTAGACAGCACCAACGTATCAGACTTTTTTGTCAAGACACTCAAGAAAAGAACAAAGAAACCCATAAAACCATTGACGAATGACGACGCCCAGCTGCGATGTTTGTGGGCACATTTACAGAGGCACAGAGGTGAGAAGGTAACACACACACACACAAAAGGGTGGAATAGCGGCACAACGAGACCCTCAGTGAGTGTGAGTGCCCACTATTACTGTTGAGAGTGAGCGTCGCTCGCATCGAGTTAGGTACGGAGTAGTGTTGCATGGGCTAACGTCGTAGCTTCCGCGCACGGACACGGACTGCAAACTACGGCGTAGGCGTCGTTGGGGGATGAGAGAGAAGAAAAAACCAAACAAAAAATAGGACGTGGCAGTGAGAATAAAGGAGAGTCGGAATGTGATGTAAAGTGTCGACAAGGTTGAATATTGACGCAATAAAAATCAAAAGAAAAGGTAGCATCGACGTTGAGTATCTCTTTGCAGTCTGCACTCTTCGGATTCGGAATTACAGACTACAGTTGTTGACTGTCCATCTTTCTTCAACCACCCTCCTCCCTTTTTGTCTTTTGTCACGTCTTACTCACAGATGATCGTCGTCCCGTGCTATTCCCCTGCGCCAGCCGTACATACTGCGTGCTTGGCGGGGTCTTCCGTGTGTATCCTCTTTTTGTCTCTTGTCTCCTGTCCGCCCAAACACCTCGCTTGTAAAGAAGGTGATGACGACAAAAGACCTAAAAAATGCCCCAGTATATCCCCAGTTTACTGTAAGCGAGGCAAGGCGGCGTGGAGCGGCGTGTTAGCCGACTGTCTGTGGACGTCGTCGTTAGTCGTCAGTCGGTCGTCCGTCAAGTCATGATACAACAGATGCGACTGGTCGGCGTTTGTACGGAGTAGACTGGCGACTTCACCCGACTCGGGCAACGACTGTCCAAAGGGGAAAGTGTCCGGGACGTGCACGCGCAAACGCCCTCTCGCCGAGATCTCACCGCACAATCACAGGGTTTTTTTACTCTTTTGGTCTTTTACTCTTTTTGTTGTCCTTTCACCTCATCACATTGCTTCAAACATACCCTGGCGGCAAGGCGCAAAACTCACAACGTCAGTCACAGAGGCCAGTGGGCCAGGGTCCTCGCGGCAAACGTTACCATTAAAGGATCTCGTGTTGTTGTAAGAGTTTAACTGTCTTGAATAAAATAAAAGAATAAAACTCGGAAAAAGGACGTCTGTAAAATGAAAATGGAGAAAGTAAGAATAAACAAGAGAATGTAAATATACGAAAGCAAGTGTATCGCGAAGTGGAAGTACTCTTCATCCACTCACCCTGGCTCATTTGCGATGCATTTTCAGATGCACAATTTGCTCGTACACAGCAAACTTGTTTTCAATTACACCTGCTTGGCCAGAAAGGTGCAGCCTTTTTGAGCCACGTGCAGATACGTGCAGGAAGGTGCATGGGCTGCAGAGACTGCATGGACTGTATGGACTGCATGGAAGGAAACGAAAAGTGTGTGTCGATGCAGTGTGTGGGAGTGCAGACAACCCATGCAGGCACAAAAACTGAAAACATGCAAGGCTGTGGGGTGAGAGAAGAGCGAAAGAAATACACACAAAACAAATAATCAAAAATAATAAAACTCACGACAAAGATCATCACTGTCAGTGTCAAGACAAATGGCGCCTCGTAGAATTTTTGTCTGTCAATCAATGTCTTTTTGTCACCTTTTGCGTCAATGCATCCCGCGTGGCGTGGTCATAGTGTTTGTGGTCAGTGTTTTGGCCAGTGCTGGTGGGCTATGGCCAGTGATTTGGGGGATTTGTGATGCTTGTGCGCTTCTCCATATTTCTTCTTTCGGAGCATCTCGTACGGTCTGCGTCAATCGTCTTTGATTTGGGTTGATTTGGGTTGATTTGGGTTGATTTGCAGTTGATTTCTTACTTTTCTTCTCGATTTTCCACTTGTGCCACGCTTTCCTTTCTTTTTCCTACGCTTCTTTCCCTGTGCTTTCCCTTTTTTCCCTTCTTTCTGTACGCGAGGTGTTGGCGTGATTATCACTTGCTCTACCTGCTCTTAGTCCCTTTTCAAACCTCTGGTCTTAACGCCCGCTCTCACGATTTTTTTTGCCTCAAAAGAGGTCCGAGCGGATCGGCCGAAACGTGCGGCGTCACGAAAAGGAGGGCGGAAAGTGTAGGGACAGAAAAGAGGCAAAGAGAAAGAAAAAAAAAAGAAAAAGAAATCCACAATGAAAAGAGGGCAAAATAGGGCAATAGGGTGAGAGTTGGGCAGCAAAATGAAGAGCATTGCGCAAAGACCAAGAGAAATGATAATTAATATCGTCCCTCTTTGTCACTCCCGCCCTCCCGCGCAGACAACTCAACTGCCGGAACGCCTGATCATTTTCAATCTGCCATTACCAAACAAGGTCCACAAACAGAGATACCTCAATGCCATTTGACGACGTTCCCATTCTCTCATGAGGCCACGACCTTTTGACATACGATGGAATGGGCAGTTGGCGATCGATTAAGGACAATGTCGTGTGGGCATTGTGGACCTTGACATTAACACAAACCACCGTTGAAATGGAGCCGAGATGTACCTGGAATGGAGTCGAAGGAGTAGGATTCGCAACGGTTTTGTAAGATGCTGGTAAGATGCCTAAGATGCCTGCAAAATCGGAAGACGGACAGCAAGCTCCGTGTCCACGTTTAAGTCGAATGGGGTTCTCCTTCTCCTTCCCAGTAGACGCGCAATGAACGTTTTCGCCGAGATTGAATCTGTTTTCTTTTCATCGTGAAAGTTTGTTTAGTCTACACAGTATTCATAATCCCAACTTTCAGAATCAGAGTACAAAAAGCCACGATATCTTTCACAATATCCTTATTCTTTCTCACTTTCACTCATTTTGAGAACACCTTAAACTCAAAATAGAAATACTTGCGATTGGCCCGGTAAGTTCCAGGCTATGCCAGGCCAGGCAAAGTAAAAAGATGAGAAGAGTACGACTACTGCACGACTCGGCCAAGCAGCACTAGACATGGATGTGAGCTGCAGCGGCCGTTACAGAACGGGCGCTGTGGCGTTTTTGGCTGCAGTTTTTGGCTGCAGTTTTTGGCTGCAGTTTTTGGCGCTGCTTTGGCGTCTTCTTAGTTTGTTTGCAACGAACTGTTGATCTGTTTGGTGTCGCTGACGGCGCTCTGGAGTGCAGTAGTCAGTGGCGGTCATAACTGGAGCAAACACACCGGAGACGGAAGATGCCGAGAGACGATTGTTGGAGGAGGACTAAGACTTATGAATGTCAGAATGAGCAAGGAGGACAGAAACATGGACATTGCGGATATCCAGAAATCAATGGGATTCAACGAAAATCAAACAACAACTCACAAAACGATGCATAAAATCGACAATACCATCGTGGGTCGAGATTCCCGTCTTTTCCTCCTTTTCCGTCTCCCAGGATTACCCAATTAGGTTAACCAGGGCGCTTGAGAAACCTAGACAATTCTAACAAGACAAGCAAGACAGCCGTTTCCTACGCCTCTGCATGTCTCTGCCCTGCAATATCAAATATTATGTTTGGTCAGCAAGGCGATATCATAAAACAGAAAACTTAAAACGCAAAACATAAAGCCCGCAGCGGAAAGTACAAAATGGCATGCCGTGTTCCCCACGCTTCTGCGAGTTTCTCATATTGTTTGAAATACTTTTACTCCCACATAAATTACCAACGGTGATCTGAGTGATGTGCTCTCGATGTGCCCTCCCCTTATCTCTGATGTAGGGCAATAATACGGGGAACAGCGGTCAACAGAAACAAGGACATGGCTTGTTGTGCTCACCGCCAGCTGTCAATGCTGTCAATGTTCTTGATGTTCTTTTGGTCTGGAAGGAAGGGAAGGATGAAGGAATGCAGGCCGTTTTGGTCGTGTGATGCAGAGACGCAAGGACGTCTTGCCGTCCGTCTGCGGCTGAAGGTACTTTTGCCTTCTTTCTTCTCCTTCTCTTCTTTTCTTCTTCTCTCTATCTCGGCCCGGCAATTGCTTTGGTGCCTGTCCATCACCACTGTTTACAAACACACACTTAATGGCATCCCACCTTCCATCAACACACAGACACCACAGACACGGCCTCGCCGGGTGCACAGAATATCCGAGATCAGTGAATCAGTGTGCACGGCGGTCTCCATACGACACTCTACTTTGAGAATCATCTGCCATTCTGCAATTCTGCAAAAGTATGCCCTCCTGCAGGTACGATGCAATCACGCCTCGCTGCTGCAGCGCACGTTCGTCTCTCTTTCTTTTGCGTCGTTTCCTAAATTAACACTCGTGCGCTGCCGTCCGGCATGCTTCTCGAATCATTCGTTGTTCTTCTATTCTACTCGCACTTCCTATTTAGCCCTGTGGCGCAACGACCGAGCGTGGGCTGCCCGAATATTGTTGCTACTTTGGAGCGTCCGTGCCAATGGGCAGATAAAGGTTGGCGCTGTGCTCGGGCACGTCTCTCCAGATGCCCAGAATGTCGTCCATTCTTTTGACAGCTGTGACCGTGTAGATAGAAACCGTTCTTGAGCCGCTCTTCCACTCTTCTTCTCGCTGTCTTTCTCTTTCTCTTAATAAACTCGTCTTATTACATGTGCTATTCTTGTATATTAGTGACGCCACGAGACTTGATTCTGGTTCTGTTTTTTTGTCTGTTTTCGACTGCCCCTCTTCATAACACGGCCCGTCTTATGATACAAGTCCTTTTATGGCCAGAAACCAACCGATGTCAACTGCCAACAAACACAAATACTTGTTGACAAGACCGAGCTCACCGCAAAATCGGTCAGGTGGACAGCGTTTAGACAGCGTTTAGACAGACACGGCACACAACACAGTCGCTTTCTCTTTATTTTCAGCCCACTCGGCCGCGCCCGGCCATTCGGCGGCTCACTCGTATATGACAGGCATCATGGGATTCATAAAATGGGGGGTGTTTCTTTATTTCTCCTAATTGCAACTTGACACTATCTCTCTTATTATCCTATGATTCATCCCACGCGGAATGCAAAAACGCAAAACGCAAAACACACAGTCTTTTTCTTGCCCGCCTTCCACCGCATCCGAGGCCAGAGCACACGGCTTGGTGGAGGGTGTGACCTGGATATGGTCCGGACAATCCCCAATCCCCAATAGCAGGTAGAGGGGTCATCAACCCACGATGGCCTGTTTGGGGGCTGACCCCCACGATACTCACCGCCGAAGAAGCGAACAAGTTGGGGGACAAGTAAAACTCGACGAAAATGACGACAGATTTGAAAACGTGTGAAAGTCTAAAGATAAGTCGACGCGATGGGCTGCTCGACGTCGCATCCTGTGCCGTGTTCGTCTGGACTACGACGTGCTGTGTGCTGTGTATTGTGTGGCTACCACGAGACGGGGAAATGGAATAGGAGGGCAGTCTCTGTTCGTCGTATCTTTCAACTTTGCATGTCGTCGATGCCCCTCACAGCATGAGGAAATAGAGTGCTTGCAGGTGTCAAAAGTAAGCAATTAAGAGACACAACAAAGATGAAAGGTGTCAGCCTGACAAAACATTGGGCGCTTCGTCTTGTCCTTATCAGAAAAGTATCATTTAATAATATGTCTGTTATTCGTTGCAGTCGTGAGGGTCTTCAGATTAAGATCCTTCATCTTTGATTGTCGTCCAAATCCTGATTCTCGTTGACAGCCTGACGCGAGACAAGACGCAAGACGCAAGACGCAAGATGAATGCAACCCAGCCACGTTTTCTTCCTGTAAGATACATGTAACGCTCTCACAGGCCCCTGTATCAGAAAATAGATGAAGAGAAAATTCTCATCAAAACAGACCCAAAGTTGACAATAAACGTGCGCAGTGCGTCAATTATCAATTGCTCGGATACGACGGATGGGATTTCTTGAAAGTGCCAATGGACTGAGGTAGTTTTTGGCAGAAAAGACTTGTCAAGATCAAGATTTCGACATTGCTCGGACTTCTTTTATGAAGGATTCTTGGTCATGCATTTTCTGGGGCAATTACGGGGAACACTGTGTTTTCATCACATTGTCACGCCGGCTTTGGGATGGAAATAGACAGCAACACCTACAGATTGACAATCAATTATCGTCGGCACCCTCAATGATGATCCAAGACATCAAGACATGGGCATTTGCATTTTCGCATCTCGGCAAGACTCACCGTGGTGAAGTGAGTGAAATACGGAGTGAAATAGAATAAAACCCAATCCAACCCCTGGAAAGCGTTGCAGTGCATACATTGCACCATTGCACCCAGGAAATGGGGTTCCACTGTAACCACAGTACGATGTATGTGACAGCAAAAGTGACAGCAAAAGTGACAGCAAAAGTGACAGCAAAAGTGACAGCAAAAGTGACAGCAAAAGTGACAGGTTGACAGAAGAGTTGGCACTTTGTAAAATTGTATGCAGGCTGCATCTAAACGACTGCAACTTGGCTCCATTGCTCCATGGGGCAAACATCAAGAGCGAACAGGACAAAGACGACGATGTAAAAACGAAGGCTAAGCGAGGCTTTGATAATCCTCAAATCTCAACAAACCAGAATATCGAAAAAGAGGATTCGGGGCGTACAAAGGAAGAAAGGAAATAAACCGAGAATAAACAGACAAGAAGACAAGGCCGCTGCCCAAATATTCACAATCGCGGGCGGTTGTCTGTCGTCGACTCGCGATCACCCCACACGGCGTTTCTCTAGTGTGTTATCGTCGTGAGCGACACAAAAACAATACAAGTACGACGGTACGGAGTACGAGTAAAATAAAACAAAACACGCAATACACAAAATAAAACCATAATTTCTCTTTATTGGTCTTGGTTTTCAATCTGCTCCTGTCTGCCTCTTCCTTGGCTCTGGTTACTGTGGTCTTGGTGTGGTCTTGGTTTTATTCTTGTGTTCTTGGGGTTTTGATGGCTGTCACCGACCATGTTTCCAGAGTCCCTGGTTCACACTTTGCTGTCAACGATAACACAGCAATTGCGTCCCCGCCCATTGCCTTTTATTGTCTCTTATTGTCCGCACAATGGCGTGATGGTCCCATCGTCGTTTGTTGACACACAATTGTGAATAGTGATACGATTGTTTTGTACCCTTTCTCAGATTCTAATTATCTTCACACCCTGTGCGTCATCGTCTTGTCGAGTGCATTGTTGATATTCTCGGCACCCTCTCGCCTTACCCTACCCCATCTCCATACTTATATTGCAAAACGAATCCCCTCACTCCTGCCTCCACTATCATGATCATCGTCTGACCCCCTCACTCCTTTCCCCCTCCCCCATCACACCTTTCTCACATCCGTTTCCGTCGTCTGCTATGACTTGCATACGACATGGTCTGGCCTGGTCTCTTGTCTGGTCTCTGTGTCTGGCCTCGCCGGTTGAGCACGGAAGGCGGAAGGGATGAGAAGAAAGCGCAAGGAGACTTGGATCATGGCTGTACAGGGCGTCAAAGATAGCATGTCGTCTATTCTTAGCATTGTTTTCCTCCGTCTTCTTTTATCGTCAACAGCCCCCATTCATCTCCCTTCCACGGTTCCCCCATATTGCCCCCACGTCCTATCCGAGAGTTTTGACGTTTGGCTGTCTGTGTCGGATACTGCATTTTAGGCATGCCGAGATTTTCTCTCATAAGTGTCTTTTGCCCTCATAGTAACTCTCCAGATAATCCTTAACAGAGACCAGGATATCGTCATAAGGAGCATGTATTATTTCTTCATCAGACCCTCCCACGGGCCACTCTGCGGTTTTCTCCACAGCTTTGCCCGTTGAGGGGTGTTGTCTGGCAAATGAATATGACCATATCCTAATGTTCGTCTTGTCTGTTTATTCTCCTATCTGCAAGTCCATCTTCATTTCTGTATTTGTCAGATGCAATAAACAAAGACCCGACATGTGTTTGGGCTTCAAATCCTTACAGTGAGGCCAGCTCATAGAATGTTTCATACTGATTGCATTTTTTAACGAGCAGTAAAAGCAGTAAAAGAGCTCCAGAGAACAAACGAAATATTCCTTAATTTGATATCATTATATGCTGTCATAGAATGTGAATATCTTGCGACTACAATATAACAAAAATCAAACAAAAAATGCCAGTTGCTTCCTGTCATCTAAGTCCTGCTCACAGCGTGTAAGTGCACTGTAAGTGCCCTGTAAGCGCTGTAAGTCGTGGAAAGAAAGATTACATAATCTTGCCATCCCAACTTTAAATGGGCAAAAGCACACACGTGACCACGCGCCCCCGCTCCGGCCGCGTCGCCTGCCCCGATTTCGTGTTTGTCGAGAATTTTGGCTTTTGGCGATCGCAGGCAGGCGTCCACCAGACTAGACTGACATATTCAATTTCAACAAACAACGCTCATCACACCGAAATGAATGATCCGCCATAGACACAGACACCATGCCGACACCAACACGCCGTGTCGGGGCGGGGCCGCCAAAAGGGGCGGTGACAAAAACAAAACAAACGCCAAAGGGTCAGAAAAAACAGCAGACGATGACGTCGATGGTCAAGGGGGCGGCGGGCTCCTCGCCAGCCTCTGGGCGGAACAAGGACAAGATTGTGCTCGCGGCCAAGGGCCCGCCGAACAAGAGCATCTTGAACTTTTTCAAGAAAGTGCCGCCGCCGGAAGAGTCCATGTTTGTGGCCGGGTCGGGGCTGGCAGTGGCGAGCCTGGTGAGCCAAGAGGACCAGGAGAACCAGAACCAGGACAGGGAGGAGCTGCCGGAGGTGGTCGAGGAACTACACGACTTCCCCTCCCGCTACAACGAGTGCTCTGGCCCGGTCAAGCGGCGACGGCTGTGCGACGAGCCACGGTCGGACCCGGCCAGACCCAAGCGAGGGCCATTCATTGACGACTCGGACGACGAGGAGGATGACAACAACAACGACGACAAAAAGGACGACACTCCGCCCACCCACCACGACATTACCCTCTCCCCACGACGCCTCGAAACCCACACATCCTTTGAGGAGTCCTTTATGATACAGAAGGAGGCGACCGCGACGGCAGACGAAAAGACGGACGAAAAGACAATCGACCCCATCGACAGCCTCGACGCCGACTTTGCCGGCTTTGCGGACATTTTGGACGACGACGACGATTTTGCGTTTTCCATGGCCGGCGAGGAGTTTCGCGAGAGGAAGTACATGGAGGCACAGGCCCGACTCGAGGCGGAGGCGATTGTCATTGAGGACGGCATTGATGAGAGTGGAGGGACCGACGGCTGTCCGATCTGCGGCACGAGCCTGTCCGGCAAGACGTCGGACCAAGCGACTGTCCACGTCAACGCGTGTCTGGACGGGCTGTCGGGCGGGCCGGAGCTGCCACAGCCACCACGAGAGGCGCCGCCAGAACGACCACCCTTTACGGAAACTAAACGCACACCCGACGCTCAAGAAACACCCACGGTCAGCAGCGCCGGCATCTCCAAGCGGTTCATGCGCACCGCCCAGCCGCGGCCAGGGCAGGCCAATCCGATCGCGTTTGGGGGAGGATCCGCCACTTCGTCCTCGGACAGGTCCGCCTTCTCCAAACTCATGTCGGGCCATGCCGAGGACGCGGCCTGGGCGACGGCGGCGGCGTCCGAGGTGGCGTCGCGCGGGCGGCCGGCGTACGAGCGCACCTGTCCGTTCTACAAGATCATGCCCGGTTTTTCGATTTGTGTGGACGCTTTTCGGTATGGCGCCGTCGAGGGCTGCCGCGCGTACTTTCTGAGCCACTTCCACAGCGACCACTACATTGGCCTCACCGCCAAGTGGTGCCACGGGCCCATCTACTGTTCGGAGGTGACGGCCAGTCTGGTCAGGAGCCAGCTGGGGACGGCCGCGCAGTACGTCGTCGACCTCGACTTTGAAGAGACAGTCGACGTCCCCGGGATTGAGGGTGTCCGGGTCACAATGATCCCCGCCAACCACTGCCCCGGCAGCTCCATGTTCTTGTTTGAGAAAACAATGCAGCCCACCGGGCGCGTGCACCGCATCCTGCACTGCGGCGACTTTCGCGCCTGTCGCGCACATGTCGAGCATCCTCTGCTAATGCCGGACGTCGTGGATGCTGTCACGGCCAAAAGAAAACACCAACGGATCGACGTCTGCTACCTCGACACCACCTACCTCAACCCGCGCTACGCGTTCCCGCCGCAGGACGACGTCGTGGCCGCGTGTGCGGCGCTGTGCAAGACGCTAGACCAGAGTCTGAGGGCGGGCCAGGAAGGGGAGTGGGAACGGGCGCTGAGGCGGAGGGAGACCGTCAGTGACGGCAGCGGGAATGTTAAGGACTTCTTTAAACGCTCAATGTCCGCGACGGATATTGTAGTGGCAGAGGCAGAGGCAGAGTCCGTGTCACCGCCTCCGCCTGCGGTGCCAGAGAACGCCCTCTCCCGCCTCGGCCGCCCCTCCCCCAACCGCAACCGCCTCCTCGTCATCTGCGGCACCTATAGCATCGGCAAAGAACGCATCTGCAAAGCTATTGCGCTGGCTTTGGGCTCCAAGATCTATGCTTCCGCTGCCAAGATCAAGATTGTCGCACAACTCGGCGACCCGGAACTGACGGCCCTCATGACGAGCGACGCCACCGAGGCCCAGGTCCACATGCAGATGCTGATGGAGTTGCGGGCAGAGACCCTGCAGGAGTATTTGGAGGGGTACCGCGGGCACTTTTCAAAGATTGTGGGGTTCAGGCCGTCGGGGTGGAACTACAGGCCGGCCCAAGCCTCGACCACCGCGGCACCGTCAGGTGTCGGAGGAAAAGGTGCTGTAGGAAAGATCGCGGGCACGGCCGTCGCCACACCCTCGGCCTCGCTGGTCCCCAGCACGCTCGCCACCACCACCCTCCTGCACGCCCCCGCTTGGCGCTCCCGCTTTGGCGTGCGCGACCTCGTCCCGCAGCGCGGCAGCACGTCCGACGCCTTGTGTTTGGGCGTCCCCTACAGCGAGCACTCCTCGTTCCGCGAGCTGGCCCTCTTCCTCATGTCCTTACGGATAGACAAAGTGGTCCCCACCGTCAACGTCGGCAGCGACGTCTCCCGCAAGCGCATGAAGGCGTGGATCGACCGGTGGCTGGCGGAGCGGCGCAAGGGCGGGGTGGTCAGGACGCTGGCAGAGGGTGAAGGTGATCCCAAGAGAGAGAAGCTCTGGGAGGGCAAAGACGGCCAAGGAGGAGTTGCCTATTGGTAGAACGGCTGCCTTGGACACTGTACAACAGACACGGACATGATAACGACTTGCATACTAGCTAGCATATAATGACACAACACAATCTATATTGACAATAACTGGACTACCCCGCTTTTGACGCATGATAAATCGTGGTATATTTGGTTCGTGGGCTGCTCAAGTTCAATGTATGAGACAGCCTGACTATGGTAATGACGCTATCCTATCCTCATCATGAATTTGGCCAGCACATAGAGAGATCCATGGCCATTGGGCACTGTGCCCGCTCGCAGCCTTCCGTCTATGCCATTCCGTCCTGACGGCCGTCCCAGCTGCCTTCGTGGGCAGTTTTGTATGGTATTTTGGGAGACACGCTGTTCTCTTGGGTTGGCGGCCCTCGAGTAATGTCGTCTTTTAATCGTTTTCGATCGCGTTTGCTATCGTCCTCCTCGCGTCACGGCCTACCTTGCCGCCGCCGTCGCCTTTGAGTTGTTTGCTGCTTCTGTGGGATGTTAGCTCGGTATCTCCCTTCCGCTTTTGTATTGCCTCTTCTCCTCATCTCGTCGCCGTCTTCGACGGCGACTCGACTTCGTCACTTACCCCTCCGTGTCGCGTCCTCCAGCAGGGGCACGTCCACTGCCGCCGCCGGCAGGTGCACGTAGCGCACAACGCTGCCCCGGATAAACACGTTCTTGACCGCCGACAGGTGCGGGTACTTGATCTCGTCCACCACTGTAATGTCGTCGAGCTTGATGTTGAGGTACTGGTCGACGCTCTTGAGCGTGCCGCGGATCTGGATGTCGTTTTTGAGCTCCACCGTCACCGTCGTGTCGATGAGCGTCTTGAAGAAGCTGAAGAACAACATTGTGGCGGTTGTCCAAAGAGGTGGGAAGGTTCTTATTGTTGCTGTCTTCCTGCCTTCTCGTTTGCGCCTTCTGTCGTCAATGGCTTTGGCGGGATGCGATGCTCTCGACGCTAGCTACAGTAGTGGGTCAAACTCATTACCTAATCTTTGAGCTTAGTCATTCTTCACGTGCAAGGTCATCCGGAACCCAGCCAGCAAAATGACCCTAAAAGTCAAGACTGCCGCACTTTTATTTTTCCGCTCCACGCTAGCGTCTCTCGTCCCAGCCCACCACCGAGAATTTGACTGCGGAAAGTGCGAAAAATAGGTCCAGCCCAGCAAAAAAATTGCGGAGCCCAGTGCAATTTTCCATCCATAGTATCGCAGCCAGCCAAAATATTCTCTCCTCTCTTTTTCCCTCTCGATTTTCTCTTTTCCTCTCTGCATCTCGACAACCATCACCACTTTCGGCAACCACAACCACCGTCGTCACCACCCCCCTCAACAACCAAAATGGGTCGTCTTCACAGCAACGGCAAGGGCATTTCTGCCTCCGCCATCCCCTACTCGCGCACCGTCCCCTCGTGGCTCAAGACCACCCCCGACCAGGTCGTCGAGCAGATCTGCAAGCTGGCCAAGAAGGGCGCCACCCCGTCCCAGATCGGTGTCATCCTGCGTGACTCGCACGGCATTGCCCAGGTCCGCATCGTCACCGGTAACAAGATCCTGCGCATCCTCAAGTCCAACGGTATGGAATGAACCCAGCAAACGAAAAAAGCGTGCACAACGGCTTCGACAGAGCGACCCCGAGACGAACAACGGAGGACAACCGGAAGGGAAGGGAGGAGGATGAAAGATGGGACAGACGAGGACGGCCATTTCCGAGGAGGAAACTGCTCGATGTTGGCTGTCCTGCAGACAGCTTTGTCTTTCATCTTCTCCGCCTCCCCTCCGAACCTGACATGAAAGTCGACCGCTTTCGTCCTCGGGGATGCATTCTGCCGTCGCTTTGCGCATGCTCCCCCGCATCTTTTACATAACCTGCATTCTCCTTGAGAGTCTGCTTGTATTCTTTATGCCTCTGGCTGGTCATAGACTGACAGAGTGATTTTGATTAGGCCTGGCCCCCGATATCCCGGAGGACCTGTACATGCTGATCAAGAAGGTGAGTCTTTCCCACGTGCTTTGTTTTATTGTCTTCCCCCCTGGCTCTGCTCGCATGCTAACCGACTAGGCCGTCGCTGTCCGCAAGCACCTTGAGCGCAACCGCAAGGACAAGGACTCCAAGTTCCGCCTGATTCTGATCGAGTCGCGTATCCACCGTCTGGCCCGCTACTACAAGACCGTCGGCGTCCTGCCCCCCACCTGGCGCTACGAGTCCGCCACTGCCAGCACCATTGTCGCATAAGCGTCTCGGACGTAATGTGGTGATGATTCTGGTCGGTGTGTGAGCGAGAGAGATCTCGTGTCGCAGAAGAGGAGGAAAAGAAGCAAAAATAAAAGGAAAAAACGGCGACGGACTTACCCCCCGCCGCCCTGGTCTGGTCAAGCTTGTTCTGGCTTTTTCATGGTTTCATGGCGTTCAGAACGGGGATGTGGGATTTTCGATTTGATTCTGTTAACAAAAAAGCAATGAATATGATGATTCCCACCAAAACGACGATTCGTCTTTTGGCTCAAACCAGGCTTTTCCTTTTTCTTTCCTCCCTTCACTTGGTGACCTTTATCTCTTTCGCTCACGCATCACAAAACCCCCAAAAAGCATATTTCTAGTTAGGAAAAAAAAAATGGGAAAATGATTAAACGTAAAACAATTCGCTTGTTGTTGGACCTAGTTGTCCCGTAACCGTAAACTGTGCCATAGCTTGTATCGTAAATATATATAACCCATCCTGTGCCCGTGTTGTCCATTTTGTCACCGTCCTATCGCCCGTTCTCGTAACCTTGGCCCCTACTTTGTTCCCTCCAGTTCTCTTGATCTTTGTAGCAGGTACTCTCCAAGCACGCGCAATGGGTCTCGTGGTCTATGAGAAGCTATTATTAGCTCCATTGTTCCTCAAAGAAAACGTTGTCTCAAGCACTCACTGTTCTTTCGCAATAATCTTCATCCCCTCCAGCAGCGGGCCCGTCAGCTTCGAGTTGATGTACTGCCGCACCGGCGCGCCGTTCAATGGTGCCTCGCTCGGTATTGTGAAAGTCGACTCTGGATGCGCAGACGCAGCCCTACTGCTGCTCTCCAGGCGTTCACCTCCATTCCGCACGGGCGTGCCTGTCCGGCCGACGCCAGACTGCAGTGTAGAAAAGGCGGCCGGTGACTGCGCGCCGTCGGTCATGTTGTTGTCGACCGATCCCTCGGGCGCGGTCTCGGCGCCGTCGCTGGACGGCCGGCCCTCGACGTCGTGGTCGGCCATGTGTGTGGATGCGGGGTTAGGTATGCGGAAGGAAGAAGAGAACAGTAGTCGAGCCCTGTGAGGTCGTCAGATGATCAATTAAGGTCGCGGTCGAGTCGTCGTTGCAAGTTGAGTAGTGAGGTCGAGTCGCGAGTTGGAGATTTAATGGAGAGGTTGAAGCTCTAAAGCGCAAAGTCGCAAATTCTGATCACGTGCGTCGATTTCTCCCATAGTACTGATCATCACTACTTTTAATTGGTAGTCATGTGACAGCGTGTCGGCCTGGCGACGCCTAAAGTGCTCCTGGAACGCGCCTTCCAGCGCCTGTCACCACATCTGAAGCCCCGCAGCTAAGAAAAGCCGTGCCTGGTCTTGCCAAGTTCACGGCAGGCAGGGGCGGAATTCACGAGCTTCGTTCCTTCCTCTTCACTCGTTTTGTTGTTTACATTCATTTCTGGAAAGACCAGTACTTGCCCCTATTTGTATCCCCTCCCTCCTTCCGTTCTTGCTCAGGGGCATGAAAATGGCCCGACATGGACAAATTTGTTGTCCGCAGAGCTGGCCCTGCATCTTCCGCACAGTCCTCTCGTGAGCGTGAACCAGCCGAAGAAAGGCAAACGAAAAGGACAAAGACCGAGTACAAAGACACACCATCAGCCGGCGGAAATGAACATGTGCTTCTCGATTACCTGAAAGAAGAAGAAGACGAAGATGCAGCCGGCAGCGGAGGAGATCTCGACTTTGTTGACGACAGCTATGAAGGCGTTCCCTTTGAAGAGCCGCTGGCAGATATTGAAACAACCGACCAGGTGATTGAAGACGAATACGGAGCCACGGAAAGCGATCGAGTAGAAGGCAAGCCACTCTACCGAAGCTCCATTTATGTCGACGCCTTCAACATTGCTCTCGACACTGTCCTCGAGCAGGAAGAGCACCTCTTCAACGAGAAGGAAAAGGCCGTCTTTGCAGCCTGGCGCGGTCTTGACTATGAAGCACAGTACTTGTAAGTGATGTTTCCTGGCATTCATGTCGGGTTCACTGACTAACATGGCCCAGATACGTCCGGCTCTTTCTTCGAAAAGAGGCTGCTTGGCACAGGACACAACGTCTAAGCTACAGCTCCAACATTGGAAACTTGCAAGCAGCAATCGAGACTCTGCAGAAAGAGCACGAGCTGCCGCAATGTGAGGAAGAAGACAGAAAGTCACTGCTCTCAGAGGCAGTCCCGCAAGATTGGTCCCTGGGAGACACGCTTGTGTTTGCTCAATCGTTTGACAGTGTGGAGACGACCGTCGAAGAAGCCGTCGCCCTTCTGTCCCTGGACGAACTTAAGGCAATGGCAAAACAGATGAAGGCCATTGGCAAGGCAAAGGCTGAACTACAAACCGCCATTGTGCATATGGGCACACGACAACGGACGCTCATGTCGGCCGGTCTGCGGCGCCACTCCAGTGCCGATTCGGCTGTGAGAACACCAGGAACGCCAGCAACACCCGGAACACCAGTGCCTGAGTTACGGCGAGACAGCACGGCATCATCGAGTCGCGGTGAGCAGCTGATCGACAAGGTGGCAGCCATCACTGGCCCGTGTATACGCATCTGCCCGTCCGTGTTCAAGCTATTTGAGCGGGTTCACTTGGTATTCTATCGCACTTCGGAGTGGACAGAAAAGTCATTGACAACCATTGTCTTGGCCAAAATGTCCAAACGCAACTTTCCCGAGTACATCGTCTCGAGGACGGCCAATATCTTTGAATCTCGGCAGCAGCTGCTCGACTTTGAAGAGGCCCTGCGGCTACAGTACAGAGTCGACAATATTTTGAATTCAGGCGGGCAAGAAGACGGATTCCGAGAGATCATCTGTCTTTTTCAAAGCATTTCCGACCATTGGCGAGCCCTTCTTGTTGACGAACAGTGTCGACAAGACGACATGGACGACTTCGGCGACGCCAGCTATCTTCGCCGCTTCAAAGCAGCACATGTTTTCACACGTATTGCACACTATGCCGCCCATTGTCTCAGTCGGTTGCACGAGTATGCCGACGAGTACGCACTCCTCCAAGAACTGCTCGACCAGAGGCTGCTGCATCTTGCTCGCCGAGGTGCTTGGTACCAACGAAAAGCACTGCTCGAAGAACGCTACATGGCAGCGGCATCACCCAACCCCCAATACAAGGACGAAGCCCAGCAGAAAAAGTACTGGTGGCGCAAAGCACTCGAGACCTGTGAGCAGGCGCTACAAGACCGTGACTGCCATCTCATCTACCACTTTGATTTGCAGAAGCGCATCCTCAAACTCGAGAAGCGGCTGCGCATCCCTCGGCGGCTCCAGCACGACTTTGGCCATGCACGTCTTCTTGCACCAGAAGAGCACTTTGTCGAGGGCGTGCAGATCAAGAGGGACGAGGGTGTGCTACCACACCTCACAAGAAAGCCCAGCTCCGGCGACGATGGTACGGTTAAAAGCAGTAGTGGTGGGGGAAGCGGGCTTGGTGGAATGAGCACAAAGACGACATGGCTTGATGAGGGAGATCGCGATGGACAGGAAGGTGATAGCAATGGTGACAACAACCGCCCCGGCGAGTGCTCTGTCGAAGAAATGTGTCTCAACGACTACCGCAAAAAGGGCTGGAAGGGCTACCACTCCGAGGGCGGGATTGTGCGCACGCTCTTTGCGTACTTGTTCTACGACATTTTGTTCCTCTTCATCCCCAATGTCTTCCAGACGGCCTACCAGGCATGCCCGCTCGACCTCCACACCGACACTTTCTATCCCTCGCGCGCCTCGGAGATCAACCGCCGCCTCGTCGAGATTGCCAATGGCGAGGCGCCACGCATTGTGCAGCAGGTGCATGCCGCGCACTTTGAGCGCCGTACGTGCATTGTGGGACTCCAGTGGGATTTCTCGCTGGACGACATGCTCGAGCTCGCCCAGTGCTTCCGCGGCGACGCCCTGGCGCTCGTGTGCAAGGTGCTCGCACAAGAGTACCGCCAGAGAGGAGGCGGTCTGCCGGACCTGCTGCTCTGGCGGTTGGAGCCCACGCCCGAGATCCTATTCTCTGAAGTCAAGAGCGCCAACGACCGGCTCAGCGACACGCAGCGCATGTGGATTCATGTTCTGGCAGGGGCAGGCGTGCGCGTTGCCGTGTGCCATGCGGTGGCCAAGCAAGTCAAGGTCAGATGAGAGGGGAGAGGGGGAGAAGAGGAGGGAGGAGAAAGAAGGATGAAGAAACAAGCGCGTCGCTTATTTGTTCTCCTCGTCAACACTTTTGGCTCCGAGTCTCCGGATTGGATATCATGGTGACATTGTCTCGGTATCATTTTCCTAACTCCTTCGACTCTACCCTCCTCGTGGGATTGCACATTGCATGCCAATGGAAGTCCTTTCCAATGCATTAGCGGTATCATGAAGAAGCACTCAAATACGCGCGATGATTGGGGAGGTGATAACTGCTCTCACCAACAGCAGCCGACAACCATCGACAACCAACAGCAATGGGCGTCTATGGCTAAGCGCGGCCTAACCGTCTATTCCCAACGTGGAAATGCGGAAGCGCGGCACCACCAACGTTGGGCAGGCAAGACGCAGAGAAAGAAGAGAAAAGCGACAAACGAAAGCGCAATCCTGCGAGATAAAATGAAAAGGATTCAATATTGGGACGAGGCTTGTCTAAACTGATACCCACCATCACGACCCTTCTCTCAACCTGTCGGAGCAGAGTGCCATCAAACAGAAATGATTTGACATACCTGGCGAGGATGCTCAATTCTGGTACACTTCTTCCGGGTGCAGGATCGATAGTGTCGGTGCTCGCTAGACTGCTCCAAGTTCTGTTGGATGATGGTGCTTCTTGTTGGAACCTTTTCGACCGGTCACCATTTCTACCGTCGCAGATTTCGGTGCTCACACCATCCGGCCTCTCATCTACTCCAGCCCTTTCCAATCTTATTCAACCGCCACGGTGTTTTGATGCAAAGAAGGCTGGGCTCGAAGAAGCCAGACCCGGGAAGGCGAGAATGATGGCCACCAGGCCCGGCCTGGGTCATCGTTGTTTTCTCTTGCCGCGCTGGCAGGCTATTTATTTGTTTACGCTCAACGCTCTCTGGCACCTACAGCGTCTCATTCGGCTCTCCGCGCTTCCTGCAACGACGCTTGTTTGTTTTTGTGTCGGCGGAAGACGCTCCAATGGCTCTGCTCACTGGTGGCCCCGATCTCCAGCGTTTGGGTCTCGGGCCTGCTACAAGACCTGAGAGATGGCCAGACCGGCCATCTCTTTTTCTCGCCTGGCCGCTACTATTCAGTACACGCCGACGAAAACAAAAAGAAGAATATTGAGTGGTGTCAACTCAAAATATTGGTGGCTGGCATCGGTGATGGCTACATGCTGGGCCCGGACTAGGCCGCGAGATATGCGGCCTAAATCAACAAAGCGCCGTCGAATGGGATGTGAGAGCGACGAGAACGAAGAGAACGAAAAAGAAAAGAGAGACGAAAGACAGAGAAAAGACATGTCACGTCGAGGAGGGGTTGGTGGGTTGGGCCTCCATATATGGCCGCAGCAGTCGATGCGAGGGTAGTGCACAACAAATACAAGCAGCGGCCAATGGGCAGCAGGAAGGAAAGGGAAGGATTGAAAAAGAAAAGGAAAAAGGAAACAGAAAAACAGAAAAACGCATGCACGATCTCGCGCGCGTTTGTTTGTTTTCTTTATTTTCCAGCCTTTCTTGTCAACACGACTTTACGATACATTTTCACGCTGTGCAACGAGCAACGAACCGCAATAATTGAACTTCATGATCATATTTTGAAGACGACAGGCTTTGCCAATGCTCGACTTCTCATCCCCATCACGACTTCTCACGACTTTGAATTGGCCGTCAACATCAACGGTGTTAGTGACCCATACAGGCGGTCACCAGCTAAAATTTTAGCGCTGTTCGGGCCGCCCACGTCTCTCTCCGCTCCTTAGCGCCTTGCCAATTTAGGCAACTGAGGCGGGAGTGCCTTCAGTACTTCAGTTACTTTCAGTACAAGTCAAGACAGAGCTCTTTACACTTTACCCGGTGACATCGACTGCATCAACACTTCAACAGCCTCCCTCTTTGTACAGCTGCCTCTCAGCGCCATCACTGTGCACAAATCCTACGTTCCGTGCATCGCGGCCCGCCAGCGCTCTCATTGGCCCAAGTCGTCCAGAGATGTCCCCAAGCCCTCTGGTCCAGCCTGCAGGTTTTGACGCTAGCAGAGAAGAGAGAGATCCTTCTCTCCAAAAAAGCGACAAGGTGACAGGGGTGTTAAAAGGGTATTACAGCGCTAGCAAGCCCTCCAGCCAATCGTCTGTTGACCATCGTCCCCTCATTCGTTGCTTGCCGCCGAGTGTTGTCCAAGAGCAAGAAGAAAAAGAAGAGCATCGACTTGAGCACAAGAAGTCACTCTTGGGTACTTGGGTCTCAAAGTACCGGGGGGCGGGATGCTGCTGCCACTTTACTGCTCTGTGGTTCTGGCAGGCCATTGCTCTCATCCTTCCAGGCTCACCTTGGGAAGTTGAGCATCCCAGGCTGGCAACAGTATTACATCGAAGGCTCTCTTCACATACACGAACAATACGCGCCTGTCTCTCTCATTCCGTCTTTTTTTCTCTGCTGTTTTTGCTTCAAATTGTCTAGAATTTTGTCCGCATCATTTATGTCCTTTTCATAATTTCATTGGCCTCATTCAACTGTTTTCAGCCCTCATTCTCACCCTTCTTGTCATCTCCATCCTGCCTCCACGCTTTGTCCTTTGCGCGCCAACGGACGGGTCGCACCCTGTTCTTTTACCTTTGTTTCTGGTTCGGCCACTCAACCCCCTGGTCACCTCACCCACCCCTGGCACAGACCAGTCGAACGGATCACAGAGGACAAGACAAGAGACAAGAGACAAGACTCAAAAGGCCAGGCCAAAGAGGGGACCAGCACCCGGCGGCAAGCAGCACAGTCCATGAGAGCCCCAGCCAAACAAAACACAAAACAACGGCAGCGCTCAACACTCGAGATCAACCTCAACGCGCATGGTCCGCTAGGGCGGTCGACAGAGTACCGCTACCACTCTCACCCTCCTTTGAGGTACCCCCCTCTGACCCGTTTCTTTGGGTTCTTTCTTTTCTTTTTCTTTTCGTCTCTCACATCGATTTTGGCGCCCGCGGGAGGAGGGGTGGGGCCAGGAAACGTGACAGGGATGGGTGTAAGTACTCCATTCAGAGCTCAGAGGCCTGTCTATGGCTAGCCCCAACAGCGAAAATAGACTTTTGGCTCACACGCCTCGACTGGCGCCGGCCACCACTCCCAGACTCTTGTCACTGAGCATCGACATACCTCTCGAATATCGACTTTGTCTGTCTTGCCTGCCCACAAAGCCATCTGCACCTCTGCACATCTGCACGTCCTAGCACACTAGCACACCAAAGTACTTTCACTCACACTTTCTGAGATCCTCTGACGACACACCCTGACACCCTCTGAGAACCCGGCCCCCTCCCCTCCAGGCGCCCACTCTTTACCTCTTTTCCCTTTCTGTGCTCTTTGCCGCCCACCCCATGCCCATGCTCTGGTCCATCCTCCATTCTCCATTCTCCATGTGCCCTCCTGGCTCCTGGCCCGACCGTGTGAGCGTTTCGTTCTATTTTCTGTTTTCTGTTTTCTGTTTTCCGTCTTCTGTTTCTGGTGTTCTTCTCTCCCCCATTCTTGGATCGCCTACAACCACCTCCCTCCCCAGCATCCCATACCCATATATGTGGACGGTGTATTACTATATGTACACCTGGTTTTCCCATCTCCAAGGTCTGGAACCGTTTCTTCCCTCCCTTTCCCTTCTCCTCTTTTTTCTTCTCTCCTGATTCTTCTTTTCCTTCTTCTTTTCTTTCTTCTCTTCTCAACAGCCTTGCTCTCTTGACTCTGTTCCGTTGCTCGTCCACGTCAACATCCCCATCTTCTCGGAACAAGTCATTTGCTTGGCTTTTCTCTCTCTCTTCGTCTCTATCCTTCTCTCTCCACCACCTCCTCCACCACCACCATGCCTTCCCGCAAGCCGACCCTGGTGCTGTCGACACCAGTCACCGCATCGTTCCCCGCCGAGGCTCTCATGTCCGCCGCCTCCGTGCGCACACCGCACTCGGCCATCTCGACTTCCTGGCGCGACTCGGCCGCTCTGCCCTCGGCTGGATTGCCTTCTGCAGGACTCCCCTCGGCCGGACTTCCTTCTGCCGGCCTCCCGTCCGCCGGTCTTCCGTCAGCAGGCCTCCACTCGGCGGGTCTCTTGTCGGCCGGTCTCTACTCGCCGATGGTGGCCATCAAGACCGAAGAAGGTCTGACGAAGACGCCGCTGTCGCCGCCCGTCGCCTACATGGACTTCCTCAAGCTCGCCAGCCCCAGTGCCACCGCCACCAGCCCATGCACCAGCAGCCCTGCCACGACGACGACAGCATCAAATTCCAAATCTTCCACCACCCGCCCCCGCATCCTCCACCGCGCTTCAATATCCGGACCGGTCAAGATCTCTGCCAGCAATCTCGGATCGTCAAAAGGCGCAGCCGTCAAGTCTGCTGCAGCAGCTGCCGCCGCCGCCACAGCCTCTTCGACATCATTAGCATCCACTGCGTCTGCATCCAACTCGGACACCGAGTCCTCGGGCAACGACACCGAAGACAAGGACACGCTCGACAGCGGGCCGTCCACCGCGTCGAGCAACACCACTGACGGCTGCACGTGCGGGCATGACACTGAAAAGGAACTGCCAAAACAGTCCTCGTACGCCCGCCCGCACAAGTCGCCCAAGATTGCACGCATCGACACGGCCATCCCCGCCAGCGCCTACTCGTTTGCCGCCAGCAGCATCCCCACGTCGGCCCCGCCTATTGGCCGGACTACGTTCCCGAGCCTCAAGATTCCCGTCTCGCCGGCCGTTTCGAACGCCAACAACGCCAACCCCAGCAACCCCTCGCCCATCCGGTCGCCCTTTAGTGCCAAGTCGGCAAGCATCACCTCGCCCTTTGACTGGGAGTCGGCCTTGAAGGCACGGTACGCCGAGTTCAAGTCGCCGCCAAAGGCACCAACAGTGCAGGCCAAGCCTGCTCCTGCTCCCGCTTCGTCATCCAGCTGTGCCAAGTGCACTTCTGTCGCACCAGTAGCTTCCACGTCAACATCAACAACGTCGTCCACTCTCACGTCCGCCGCCAAAAGCATCCGGCACATCCGCGAGGTCGTGACACGCACGGTGACTTACACCCCGCGCGTGGACCCGCCACGGATGAACGCGCCGCCCAAAGGCAAGAAGCGCAAGATTGACTGCGAGGAGGTGTGACGATGTTTGGTGAGGACAGACAAATAATGCATTCACGGCGTGGGCACGGTGTTATGGCATGGATATCAAAATGGACGGTGGTACGGCGTTTCTCTTTTACTATTTACTCTCTTTCCTTTTCTTTTGTTTTTGCTTCTCTCATTTCCCGAAAACTGCAGGACTGTTTTCGTCCCGCTGTGGTTTTGGCACCGACAAACCAGCCACTCTCTCACTCTGTCGTTTACTCGTCTTTCCTTTGTCATTTTGTTTTTCTGTCTTTTTTACTGTCTACTTTCTACGATACCACAAACGAGGACATGAATTATTTACTGTTATGGAGGCAAGATCTGAATTTTTACTGTCAAGCAATATCTTTATTTTCATAGCATTTAATGAACAAAAATTAATGCAAACAAACACAGCCACTCTATTTGCAAGTGGCCACTCATCACACGCCATCACTCATCACTCCCATTGTTCCTTTTTCTTCTTTGTCTTGGTGAAGTGATGAGCGAACAGACCTCGTCCAGTCATCCGTTGAGACGGCAGACAATGAGACTACTGCAGTCGATGTCACACTTTTTTCTTGAAAGGTACATCCTATCAGCTCGAGTGTCCGGAACGGCACTACCGACTACCAAAGTACTCGAAAATTACAGTAAAAACGAAAGAGGGGTGTACATTCAGGCGGGTAGGAAAGGCCATTGCGTATTGCGGTGAAAGTGCTCGGTACAGAAGTCAACAGGTATTCCTACTTACTACTCGTCGAGAAACCACATGGCCGCCCCTGGTCTCTCCACAGGTTATTTTGTCGCTTGCTGTTTCGCATTCTTCTTTTCGCTCCTTCCATTTTACGTTTCTTTCCTTTTCGCGGTTCCCCGATAATAAGAGAGGCCCTTCTTCGGTGATTGCAGGACAAGGGCTCAAGGGGTTTTCTTTAATTGTTTTCCCCCAGTCTTTGGTTCTCCTTTTCTGCAGGGGAGATGAGAGAAAAGAATACAAAAGAAAAGACGAAAGCAAAAAAGGGCGACACAAGACATGGACAGGGCAAAAGACAAGGGCACAGACAAGAGCGCAGTTAAAGTCGACGAGAAACGACAAGGCCCTCCAGAATTAAGCGCCGGCTGGGGTGGGATTGGGAGACGGCAGTCCCTCCCCCAAACGACGAAAGAGACAAAAAGAGGGGGCGGCTCAGGGCACTGATTGGGCGGCGGTGACAGGGGTGCGCGCCCCATCTGCGCGACAGTCTTTCTCTCCCCCCAAAAAGCTGGGCCGTCTGGTCTAAGTGCCGGCCGGTGATTGGCTCTCTCTCTCAAATGTGATGAGGTGCAGACACACTGAGTGCGAAAGAGAGGGCCCCACACGACCCAAAGACTGAATGGGCGAACAACACAAATATCAAAAGTTAAGCGCCGGGGAACTGCAGGGGAGGGAGACGAGAGAGAGGGAGACAAAAGGAGAAAGAGACGAAAAGAGAGGGAAGAGATGAAAAGGAGGAGAGTGATGAATGTACCTCGTCACCTGTTGACAATAAAAAGGTACCTTCAGTAAAGGTACTTGAAAGGCACCCACTCACTACACTCATCACATCACACTCGCACACAGGCGTTGCTCGCCCTCATGTGCTCAAAAAACCTGCGTCTCCTGCAGGAGGCAGCGGAGGCTAGCACAGAGAGGGATAGACTCAGGTTTGTTCGAGGCCAATACGCAGTAGTGCCGGTACAGCGAACAGGTGCAGCCTTAGTCTGGTGAGAAACATGAAAAATGTGCACAAAAATGTGCAGACGGCGTATCAAGTATTTGTTCAGACATGTATGGAGTATTGCCTATTGTCCTTAAATTTTATGTTGCGAAAATATTGCCTTTGAAGACTGTAAAGTGTAAAGGCACATTGTATATATATGAGAAGATCCCAGAAGGGAAGCTGTCCCGAGTGGCTTGGTCCCCTGTCGCTTCTCTTGTACTCCGTAATCCGTGGTCAATTATTTCCACTTCTGGATGAAAGATTGGGCGAAAGAGATTAGCGAACTACTGAAGAATTTCCTTTTGTTCCCTTTCTTTTGCATTGTATTGTATGTATTTTGCACAAATTATGTACATTCCTACACAAGGTGAAGGTTTCATATTCTCGGGAGTATCCTGTTTGGGGTTTGAAGAGCAAACCTTAATTTCAACCGTACATTGTTCGTGTGCTTTCTCTTTTACTTGGTACTGTATCTTCTCCATTTGGTCAGTTGAAGAGCGTTTAAACAACTTTAAACAGCTATAAAAAAAATGGAAATAAACTGAATGGGCAGTAGCTCTTTTGATGGGATGTGATATCGGCTTTGAGCATTCCATTTCAAGCTACACGCCACAGCTTGTAGTTCTATTTTCATTTCAGACGTAGTCGATTTTGAACGTCCTTTCGTATGTAGGACAGAAATTTCAATGTCCAAAAATAACATCTCGATGAAAATAGATCAAGAAGATGAAAATAGACGATGCTGGGATCAGAGTTAGAAAAAGAAAAGAAAAGAAACATCCCAATCACTTTGCAACTCTACACTCTGCAGCTCTGGACCAACAGTCACAATCACATTTGGCGATACTACCCCAGCTTTGTCTTTTTGTTTCGTTTCAAATGAAAAGACGAAAAAAAGGGGCAGCGGAAGGATGTCGGACGTGACGAAGACGTCCAAAGAAGAACTTGAAACGCTTGCACCTTGCCGACAAGCACAACCACAAACAAAAATACACACAAAACACACCTGTACTTCGTACTCCTTACACACACACACACACACACACACAACCGACACCTTGGGACAGGGTGTGCAGTGGATATTCTCGCCCGTTTTGCCGGCTCTCGAGTGTGTGTCGAAGAGGACGGGATAGAATACAAAGCACAAAATACAGAACACACAGAAAATATTGCTTCCGTGATCCCGTGTCTTTTTTTAGATCCCGCACCCTCTCCGCACCCTCCTTCGCTCCCTTCTTCATCACGAACGATGCTCGGCTCCCGAGTCTCGAGCTTTCGACATTGAACGCCGATGTGATGAACTTGCTTGACGCTCAATTGGAAAATAAAAATAGCTTCATCACGGAGAATAGAATCTCGGTGAACAACATTCATCACATCTAAATATATCGAGTTCGTGATCTAAATTCACATCGAGAACAACAGTTGCAGGGTCCTCAAATACGGCATCAGGTGATATGCCATGGCAATCGACGATTGCGAGTTTGTTGGATATGTCTGTTACGCCGCGTCTAGAATGGACATCTCAAGACTGAGGAGGAGGGAAGGATACCAATACAGTCTGTAGATCTTGCCATCAGTTCGATAGAGACGTGTTTATCTGCGAAACCAAGAGTATGCCATTCGTATCGTGGTATTCGATGTTAAACTTGTCTAGCTTGTATTTGGATTCTTTAACTTTGCAAAGGGGGGTCTCAGACAGATAATCATAGAAATTATTAGAGTCAATGGTCCTAATCTACATTGACTTACGCGAATCGATTAACTTTTGTTGAGACCGTATTTTGCTTCATCAATCATAATGTCAAGAAGCTCAAACTACACAGTGGTCTATTTCGTGCAATACTCATGCTGTATTGTAATTCGTTTTGTCATTGTAAACTTGAGCACTCTGTGCTATATTCTTTATTTCAATTTGCACGAAATGCTGTTCTTTCGTTTTTATTTTGAAAAAAAAGAAAGAAAAAAAAATAAGAGCAAAAATGAACCGAATAAAATTATTAAAAAAAATACGTCCAAATTCATTTTATAGAAAAAAATAATAAATAAAACAAGATAACATTATTCAAACATATCCAGTATCTCAATATCTAAAAGATCTGACCACATTGGTCCCTGGTGATTAAAGCAAGAAGTAAGAAGCAGGATGAACAAAACTTGAAGATCGGTTCACCGAGAAAAAATGCGTGATTTGTATGTTTGAAAGTTATCTAAATGATTGGAAGATACTTTCATCGTAAGTTGAAAGTAGGAGAAGCTCTTGCACGACATAATGATAGTGCTTTGTCTCCAAGGGCCGTCTTGACTCTCATAGGTCGATGGTTGGTGGTGATGTAAACAAACAGTCAGGGGTAGGAAAAGTAAACAATGGACTTTCTCATCACCACAATGACCAATCTCAGCACACCAAACAACATTTACACTTTTGAGCCAATAACTCATCTTTACAGAGTGGATGAGAGATTCAATGTAAATTTGTGTGAACATTTCAGGTCAAGCATGAGGAAAATGTGGTTGAGAAACGATGATCATGATGACTGGCCACGATGACCACCTGTGTGATAACTTGATCTTCATTTCACGACAAGCCACAAATAAAATATGTGAAGATAACAGGCTCGTTCATGTCAAATAAAAGCCACTTTGTAACTCATATCATACTGGATCGCTCATCTCCGCACATCCGCGCTGTTCTATATGGCACGACAAGGCCGTGTGTTGATGGGTCAAATTGAACGAGGGATAGTCCAATAGCGAGGACCGTTCAGAATACTGGTTTCATGTGCAAATGAGAAGGGACGACAGAGTCAAGAATGCCCTTGTCCCGAGTGCTTCTCAAAGACGCAATGCTTGTCTCTATGTGCACAATGGGTGCCAAATCCATCACCTACCACGACTCTGCAATATCAACGGCCACGGACCATTACCATCGACAACTGCCCTACTTTCAAGGAAGGAGCACGGCTGATTCCATAATCATTAATCTTTCGAAAGGAGGATATTACTAGCATCGTGTAGCATGTTGATGGTGAGATCGGGGTGCATCAAGATGTGCCTTGGTGTGACCCGAGACTCGGTCGTTTCATGTTTCAAGGGTTTGAAAGAGCGTCTCATACAGACCACTCTCAACGGGGACTGAGAAACAAAGAGGAAGCAAAACACGCGGTCATGTCTTGTATTTAGGGCAACTGAGAAGAAGCTACGTTCCATCAGACTTCTCTGATTTGTATCTGATACTGTTGTTTCTCATGTCTGTGTCATACACGTTGGGCTACCATCGTGATGCACTAGACCAGCACTCTGGATGAGCATATTTTGGAAACATCGACGCCTTTCCATGAATAATAACTTGCACAAGTCCTCTTATCATAAGCATTCCTCTCGTCCAAGTACTAATGTATCATGTCGCCTCATAAATCGTAGCTCGCTGGTTTGTGATCACCGACTTGCGCATATCTCATCGTACGATATGAGATATCATCAAGTCTCACGAATATTGACCAGTAGGAGCATTAGAAACTCTTGGATTGTAGCACACAATTTTGTAGAATCAATTCTAGGTAGCTACGGCCTTTAGAACCAGTCATGTTGTTTGAAAATCATTTTGAGCTTCTCAAAATACTCACCTTGTATGGACAGAAAATGAGAAAACCCTTGTCATACCCCGGACTCTGACATTCAAGATGTCATCCTTTTCGTCCTCAAAAAGTACGATCGTCCGATGGAGAGCAAATAGAAAATGGAAAACGGGCAGGGAAGCATCAGCCACGAGGTGCACGGCATATTCTGTATTCTGTTCGAATGGGATGACGTTATGTCTGGGGCATCCTGGATGCTGTGGAGGATCTGAGGATGCACCATACAGCACCCTGTCGAGCCTATGCTCGTTTCCTCTATATTGCATTCGTTTATTGAGGCAGAATGGGGAAGGAGGCAAAGGGAAAGAGGCAAAGAAAAAGGAGGGGAGGCCCTGCCAACGCATACATGTCGTTAAAGAGGCATCCCACTTTAGCCTTTCGTCATGGATATCTTTCTACACATTGCATGCAGCCTACAAGCCTTCAGGCCATCGCCGTTATCCTACATCCTTGCCTGTCTCTAATATTAGAAGCCTGGCACTTTTGTGCTCATCCTTTTTCTGGGGAAGAGCAACAAAAAGAAAACGGTCGATACGGTGTGGCGAGAGACAAGGTTGAATATCAGAAGAAGATGGAGTATTACAGGCTGCCTCTTTGGCTGTGGACTTGCGGGCTGGCATATCGAGATTTACACCAAGGTTCTCCGTGTCTTCACCTACTTTTCAGCCTCCTCCTTGCTCGAATTACGGTCGGTCTGCTCCGTGCTCCGTGCAATGTTTTCTTTTTGTCGGTGCTTTCATTCCCAGATCACCTTCTGAGACAGAACTTGCTTGACAGTCAAGCGGTGAACAGGTCAAGGGAGGCAAAAGGACAGGGACAGCTGACTGAACGTGACATCAAAGATCGAGAACGTGAAAAAGCAATAATAATAATGAGTATCTGTTTTCAAACAGGCGCGCAAGGATTACGCGCTGATAATCCTTTTTGCTTTCAATACTGCAGTTCTGTTGCATACCTCGCATGTTGTATGCCTCCTGCACGGTAGCTCTGTAGACGCCCCATCGTCGTACATGCAAAGCCCATGCCGGCCTCACCGACATTTGGGACGATGTGCCTTGGGGTGTGTTTCTGACTGTTCTTTTCGTGCTGAAGGCGGCGCAGCTGTGCCGCGATCGTAAAGAATAAAACTCCCTTGCATAGAATGGCAGGGCTTCCCAGTCAAACCTGTGCCTTTTCAAAGCGTCGACAAAAAGAAGAGGTTGAGGGTGGTTGGGATGTTCGATCATCGTCGTCACGTGACATTGAATCTCGAGGAACGGTGACGGTGTCGATACCGGAAATTCGGATGCCCACGTTTTGTCCATCAAGCTCCTTGGCTTCGATTTAGGCGTGGGCATTCGACATGGAAGACAAAGACGAGAAAAAGACGCTTTTCTCTTCAAAAGCCAATCTCGCCCACCGCTCGTAAATACGTCGACACGACATGACCTGAAGCAAGCACTTTCTTTTTGCGCTCTCTCTGCTCTCTTTGCATTTCGCTCCAAATTGCGCGTCACCAAAGTACCCCCACGCGTTAATTGCCAGTGCTGGTACATCTTAGGCGCCCCACTCTTTCATCACCTGGGCAAATTAAAACGGCCGAGGGCTGCACGCGCCCCACTCGGCGGCCCCGCCAGCAAAGAAAGTAGAAAGAGCAAGAACGTGACTGCTGCCACAGTGCTGAAGACAGACGAGGATACTCGTAAAGAGACAACTCGAGAAAGAACTTGAACAGGCGGTCTCGGTTACAGGCTTCTGGGCCAATATTCCTGTTCAGCCCTGTTTTTCGTCTCTCTTCTTGCTTGGGTCGCGACCAAGATCACGAGGCAATACGTAAGCTGGGATATAGGCCGTGTCTCTGCCTAAAAGTTGTCTCTTTAGCGCCTAAAGAGTTTCCTTCAGGCCGACCTCCAGCAGTCTTCAGCGGTCTACAGCGGTCCGACAGCGAAGACAGCACTCGGGCAGGCGTTGCCCTTTCCGGTAAGGCGCCAACACGAACAACGGGCACAGGCACAAGGCACAAGAAAAGAAACGGGCAGGAACGGTCGTCTTTTAGGCACCCCCCTGTCGCTCTTGCCCAGCCACCGCGCCACTTTCCTCGGTTGTCTTTTTGGCGCCGTTCTGCACCAAAATACGGCAAGTGCCTGAACGAAACAAGAAAGACCGCTGTAGCGCTGGATTTGACAGTAAAGTACTCGCGTCACGGCAGTCACGACTGTGACTTTCGCTTCGTCCTCACGTCTTTACGGGCGCCCCACTTCCGGCTGATTCAGCCAGTCACAAAGACGAAAATTGCGCGGGACCCACAGTGTTCCGTCCTTTTCCTCAAATCACATTTCATCGTTGATCGTGTTCCCCAGTCCCCCCTCTTCCCACTCTCTTCTTCTCTCTCCTCCTCTCCAATCATCTTCATCTTGCCTCTGCTGCCTTGTCGCTCCTTCCCCTCGAACGTCAGAAAACCGTCCACTCACAGGCCAGGAACCAGAGTCAACAAGTGAATGAGAAACACAAACGACGTCTTCAACTTACAAGATCGAGCCGATTTGCTCCTCACTATTTTTGCTTGATTCTATTGCTCCATTCCGTTTCAAACACGCACCGTCTGGCCCCAAATCCAACCCAATCACATCCAGCATCCGAGCTCGCTTGGACCAACAAGCTTCGTTTTCTAAGGCAAAATAGTTGCCAATCAGCGGTGAGTCGCAAACAACGGCAAAACATACGGGACCCTCTTCTTTTTTATCTTTGACGAAACAACGCGAGGGAGGCAGAGGGCACGGCCAGACCAGCCCAGTGGCGCCTTGCAGCCCTGTGTAAGAGGACGAATGACGAATGGCGAGCAACGTTGAGAATTGAGAATTGAGAACTCATATTGACTTTTGACTTTGATAGAAACTGTAACTCATCACGCTCTTGCCTTTATTTTCGACAACGGCGCGTTTCACTCAGGAAGGAGCGAATGTTCAAAAAGAAAGTAAAAAAGTAAAAAAAAGGAAAGAGAGAAAAACGTGCACAACTGCACAACCAAAAACACCGCACCACTTGACGCACCTCACAACTGGCATTTCCAGCCGCACTCACAAATCCAAAAACCCAAAAAATCCAAAAACGCAGCATCGTACGCCGCCACAACCCGCCACCCGACACAGGCTTGCATCCGTGCTCCGACTCTTGAGCTGCCTTGTCTTTGAGTCTGTACACCGTTCCTTCCTTGTGCAGTGCTCCGAACAGGCCTCGTCACCACTCTACTTTATTTCCCAAGAAAAAGGAAACAGCGACACAGCATTCAACGGTCAAACGTCCAACAAGGTAGGCACGATCCCTCTTCCTTGCACCTGAGGAAAGCGCACTTTTTGCTTCTTTGCTTCCTTGCACCTTCCTTGCACACCACCGCCATCGGCACCTCCAGCTTTCCCAAGCTTTCCCAAGTTTTCCTGCACCCAGCCTCCCGGCAACGTTTGCACACGTTTCATGCAACCACTGCACCGACAGTCGCACCTTCCTCATTGTTCTCTTCCACTTTCCTTCCACTGTGCTCATCGCTCTTTGTTCCGCATCGCTCCTTCCCACTTTTTTCTTCAGCCCACCACCCCTGCCCGCACCTTCCCTCTTCCACAGCTTCTGTGAGGTCCCGCAAAAAATCTAGAAAACCACACATTCCCACTCTCCTTCTCTTCAAGAGTCAAGACCGCCCCATCCCCTTGCTCTTGTTTTTTTCCCTCTTTTATTTTTTGCGCCAGCAAATCAGCACGCGACTTTCCCACCTCCAACTCCAAACGCTCCAAACGCCTCCAAGTATCCAACCGCCCGCAACTCTCTTCTCTTCCCTCTTCGCTTTCTCATTTGCTCATTTGCCCAATTTGCTCGCGACACCCTATCATCGTCCAGAGCCTCGTTCCCAAGCCGCTTCTCGCTCCTCATTGGCTTTTTGCTTTTCGAATCGCATCGATCTCACACTCACATTCAGTCAAGTTTCTCGCCTTTCCTCTCCACGCTCTACCCCGTGATTGTCGTCGCCTGCGGACCGTCCGGGCTCAGCACTTCTCAGCACGTTCGGATTCACATTCTCGTCAAATCAGAACCTGCGCCGGCCACATCGCCTCCATCCGCCTCCATCCACCTCCATTCTCACCAATCTGGTCGCCCATCTGGCCTCGAACAGTGTGTGCATGCCCCCTTTCCTTGTCCTCCTCTGCCCCTTTCCCCTGTCTCGTTTTCCCAGCTCTCCCCGTCTCCCCATCTCCCCTCATTTTTACGTTTGTCCCATTTGAGGAGCAAGCGCAGCAGAAGGAAGCAGCAAGAAGGTGTTGAACAGTCGAACGGTCGCGACATATGCCGAGCGGTCTCGAGTTTCTCACGATTCCATTCGCGCGCCCGACCTTCCCCTCGCCTGTCTCAAAACGGAAGAGGGAAAACGGTTACAGTCCGCCGTTCACAGCGGTTGCGTTGCGCCTTGTTATCTCGAACTGGTGCGACCACTGTCTCTTGCCCTCTCACTGTTCTCTCACCTGTTCTCTCCTCTCTTCCTCTCTTTCTCCTTCGCTTTATATGCCAATTGCTGAACTGCCCGGCTTTGGAAGCTCGGCGCATATCTTTTGTTTCTTTTTCTGTCTCTTCTTTCCCTTTCTCCATCCTTTCTTTTTCTCTTCCTCCATCTTCACACGCTCTGCCGACCTCGACACTCCTTTGAGCGCATCTTTCGACTTTCTGACTGTGACTGACTTTTGCATCTCCCGATAGACCGACGATTCATCCAGCATTAGCATCTGTATCCCATTATCCGTTATCCGTCATTCCCGCGACCCCTCTTCGTGCGACAGCATTACTACTCGACGTAAGTTTTCTATTCTTCCTCTTGTCGCGATTCCATCGCATCCAGCACGTTGCGCATTCTGCATTCTGTGCATTCCTCAACTCCCACGTCCATGACCTTCACACCACTCCCGCTTGCCTGCACTACACCCATTCCCACGGTCCGTCGCGCGCTTTTGCCTCTTCCCTTCTTCCCCGGGCCTCACCACGCGACGGCCTTCACCTTTTTCACTCCATTCCCCTGACCTTTCCCCTGACCGTTGGCATTTGACGCCAATGAGTTTGCCTCGCATTCCTTCTTTTACGTCGTTTCCGATTTCCGTTACGTTTTTCTCTTTTTCTCGTTTGGCCCTCACGCGCTCGTGGAAAGTGGGTTGCTGCCAGCTATTCATTGGCTGGTGAGAACTTGCTACAGACTGTAGACTCCAGACTGCAGACTACAGGCTGCAGAGCCCCAAATCCCCAGTCTTCAGTCTTTCAGAGGCCAAGGCCAGCCTCAGAGACGCGCTTCGAACGCCGAACCCCGCCTTGTCGCGGACAGGGAGCAGACGAGACGAAGGACAAGGACAAAGGCAACAAACGAAAAGACAACAGACAAAAGACAACAGACACGAAAAGCCAAAAACGGAACACGGAAGACGACCGTACGAAAGTGCAACAATACAACAGCACACAGTACACAGTACAACAGTACAAGGCGCAAACCACGCATCACACACCAAAAGCAAAGTACTTGCAGCTGCTGCCTTGCCTTGGCTCACACTCAATCTCACCCACACCCAAACCCAAAACCCTGCGCTCTTTGCAACTCTCCAACCGCCCTGTCTTTTCGACCTTGTCTTTTTGGCCTTACTTTTGTCTCGTCTCTTGTCTCTCTGTCTTGTGGCCCAACCACCGTTACCCTCAGCCTGGTGCATTCCCGCATTCCTGGCGCATACCTGAGCCCCGTCCCTTGGGGCTGGTGTCTCTGGTCTTTGGTGCTATTCCCTTTCCTTGCCCTTTCCCCTACCCTTACCGTCTTTTGTCATCTCCCTTTCCGTCTGTTCTGTCCTCGCTTCGCTCGAGTCTTCTTTCCTCGTATCTTTGGGAGCTTCGTCATTTCCATCATCCCAAGCCTCGCCTCACTTTTCCTAATTTCCTAACCTGCGCCGCCACCTTTTCCTCGTTTACTGCCTTCTTGCCTTCTTCTTCCTGCTGGCTACGGAAGCGCTGCTGCGTTGGTTGGTACGAGGGTGGGCTTGGCTCGTGCATATTCCGTCATGCATGCCAGCGCATCAACGAGCTTGCTGGCCCCCAGGGCGCGAACATAGTACCCACCCCTCCCTCTTGTCTTTCCCAAACTGCCCAAGTCACCCAAAGTCACCCAAGCTCCCCAAGGTCACCCAATTCCCAAGTCACCAATCCCAGTCACACTGTTTCCCCTTCCCCAGAGCCCAGCTCTCACTCTTTTGCACATTGTCTCTTCTTATTGTCTTTGCTACCTAAAATACCGCAAGCACAACAGCACCACAGAACCGCAGAGCCACAAAATAGCAGTAAAAACTAACCGTTGTGGTTGGGCAGATCTTCTTCCACTTTTTAGAGTATCCCTCTCTTTGAAGAATCTCGAAACAAAGGCGCGCGCGACAAAATCCCACAAACCCGCAACAAATCGCCAGCCAACCACCAACCTCCCCAGGCCCTCCAGCAAAAAGGCAAACAAAGTTACAAAGCTACGCGACGTCTTTCGAACAAGAATCGTGTATACTCTCGACTACACGCACTTGAATATACATACGCACCCATCGGTTGCAGTCTTTTGCATATGCCGTGGCGCGATCAATTGTGCATCTCCATCCTGCCCCAGAACAACTTTGCCAGCACATCGCCGCCTGCCCAATAGATAAGGGTGTGCGCATCCCACCCTTTTCCTCCTTCTCCAAAACGCGAGCCCAACCAGTCTCTAGTCTTCCGACTCGACTTGACCTCGAGCCTCTCACGACCCGAGCTCTCTTTGCTGCATTCATTTGCTGCATCCGCGCCTTTCGCAACCTCGCTTTTCCGCATATAACCTTTTTTCTCTGCCGCCGACCAGCCTCGTCGCTAGGACCTCGACCCGTCTGTTCGACTCTTTGAATCCCCCTTCCCCCACTGCTTCATCAGAGCATGGAGTACGGCCAATATCAGCAGGCGAATAACGGAAACCCTCAGAACCTCCCTCCTCAGTCTCCCCAGCAGCACGACCAAGACCCCAACGCCATGTATCAGCAACAGTACGGTATCGCCCAGCCGGGCATGCACTACGTCCAGGCCGCCGCTATGGCCGCAACGGCCGCTGCCTCGGGCTCTAATTACCCTTACGGCATCGCCAACGAGGCCGGTCTCCAGCAAACGTCTCCGCGCATGAGTAAGAAAGACGGCCGGAACCCGCGGTCACCGCCTCTTAACAACATGGCCGGCGCCCAGGGCCGCCGCATGAGCAACGTCACTAGTCCCGGCCTGCCTAACGCGCAAGCCATCATGAACAACGCCGCAGCACAGGCCCAGGCCGCCCAGCAGCACCGCGGCGGCGTCGCCGCGCCCCAGGCCGCCCAGATGCACGCACCGCCGTCGCCTGAGCTCGCGCCCGCGCCCGCCGAAGAGTCGCCGCTCTACGTCAACGCCAAGCAGTTCCACCGCATCCTAAAGCGCCGCGTCGCGCGCCAGAGGCTCGAGGAGGCTCTACGGCTGACTAGTAAGGGCCGGAAGCCGTACCTCCACGAGTCCCGCCACAACCATGCCATGCGCCGGCCACGCGGACCGGGTGGCCGCTTCCTGACGGCCGACGAGGTGGCCGAGATGGAGCGCGGCAAGACGGAGGAGGACAAGGAGAACGACGCTGCCGCAGCAGCGGCCGAGGCAGCGGCTGCACCCCCGCCGAGCAAGAAGCGCAAGTCGGAGGCGGTGTCGGCAGCGAATGCGAAAAAGATCAAGGCGGCGCCGACGGCCGACAAGCCCGAGGGCGAGGACAGCTAGTCTGTTACTCCCAGTCTTGTCTCGATCTTCTTTTCCATTTCGTCTTGCTTTCTCTTGTTTCCGGCGTTTTTTATACCCGGCGTTACGACGTTACGAACATCTTCTCTCTTCGACGGATGCGGTGCCTGCCGAGCTGGTCGACTCTCGGCCAATAATGACAAGCCAACCGACGGCACTCGTTTCTTGTCGACTTCACATCCCACACCTTTTAGTATAAGTTTTTTGTATTTTGCACGTCTTTACGCATTTTCCTTTTATTGTCATGTTTCATTTCTTGAGCTTATTTTATACACTTTTCTGTTTTCTGATTCTTTATTGTCTTCCGGAGCACCCAAACAAGATTGTTTCACTTGGAGATGTTTACATTCTCATCGACGAGGCCAACGGTTCGCAGCCGTGCCTCGTCTGTTTACTTTTACTTTTTACTTTTATGCTTTATGTCTATTTTTGTGCCTTTTTTGTCTTTTTGTCTTTGTGTCATGGGATTTTGGGAATGGGCAGGGACCGAACAGGGTTGGTGGATTCAAACGGAAAGAAAAAAACACAACATATCGACAAACGTCAACAACACAACTCATCAAACAACACAAAACAACACTGGACTTTGTTTTACTTTTATCTTTCGTCCGCGTCATTTTTTCTGCGCCGTCTCGCCTTGTGTTTTTTTCTTATAGGATTACCGGAAAGAGCTGCAGAGCTCGAACAAATTATTTGGAGCGTTGTGGGTTTTATATCAGTGGGACAAATCGGGAAAAAAGAATCGAGATTGTTCTTTTGATTTTCTTTTCTTTTCTCTTTTCCTTTATACTTTTTACTTTCCTTATATCAATTTGTTTACTATTCTCTGTTGTCCGTCGTCTCCTATGTCTTCTCTCTCCGTCCCCCGCCTGCCCTGCCCATTCCCATGTCCATGACTTTGACACCCTTATTTCTTTCTCTGCTTTCTCTCCCCTCCCAAGCGCCTGCCGTCTTCCTGCCAGCGATAGCGTGCGTCTGCTTTTCTTTGATTTGTTGATTTTGTTGATTTTATTTGCTGTCCGTTGCCCTCTGTCTGTTGTCTGTTGTTTGTCTTCTTGCTAGATGGTCTGGCTACCATCATCGAGAACAAGAACACGACAAGTCGAGACGAGGACCGCGAGAAGAGAAAAAGACTGTTACCGGCCGCTGGGCCACCAACCAAACCAAAAACACCCATTTGTTTTTCAGTTTTTCACGATGCCTTATTCTTTCCTCTTTCGTTTTACTTTACTACATTTTATAGTTTACGAATTTATGCCTTTCCACTCTGAATAACTCGAGATGCATTTGAATTCTGTCGTGATGTGCTGGTGAGTATTCTGAAAAATCAACAGTCATTGTATTTAACAACCCATTCGGACCGGCTCGTGTTTTCTATAACATGCCATTGGGCGGTCCCCCGGCGCCATTGATAAATTGGTGTCGATTGGTGTCAATGGTGGGCTTTGGTTGGGCTTTGGTCAGGCTTGTTGACTGGCTCGTTTTTGTGAGGGCAAGTGCTGTCCTGTGGTTGGTGATCATACGGCAGGTGTACGTCGTACTCTAGTAGAGTTGGTGCCTGGGAATTCGGGCGTTAACTTGCTCCCTGTGACCAATCACAGGCCCCAATGCATGTGCCAGCTTCTCAGCTTCCCAGCTTTCTTTGGCGTCAAGCTGCCGTCATTGACGTCGAGGCTCCACTTTTTTTATCCTCACCAACAAGAAACGAGCTGGTTTGGAGATTGGAGTCAAGACGAGATAGAAAAGCAACGGTTCGTCAACAACCACCGGGCTGGCCAGCTTTTTCCAAGCTTTTGGCGATCCGTCTTGTTTGACTCCCGTCTGTGACCGTGACCTTTTACTGTCAACTGTTAACTCCTCCCCTGTTACCCCGCTGCTGATTGTTTCGCGTTTCGGTGACCAAGTCTGAGAATTTGCAGAATATGAATCCATGTTTCTGCATCCTGCAGCAGCTCTCTCAACCTCGACCTCAGTCTGCACTCGCGTGCTTCCTTTTGTCTGCCTTTTCTCTCTGTCTGCCCCACACTCCCCCCGATACCTGCGCTCTAGGCCTGCAGGACGGGATCGAAGCTATCCCTGTTCGTCTCAACCTGACACTCGTCTGTTTAGGTCAAGTCAAACAAAAAAGAGACGGCGCGTTCGGGGCATTCCTTCGTGCCAGTGGTGCCAGTGGTGTCAGTGGTGCCAGACATCTGTCGTCACTGGTTCGTCACTGGTTCGTCACTGGAGACTGGGGCAGGCAGGCGAACAGGAGACAGATTATTCTTGTATGCAGGACGCGAGGGGTGAGGGTTGTTTCTGAGGCTGAGGTATCGAGCTGCCGCTGCAATTTAAAAAAATGCAAGCCCGGTTGCCAACTTTTTCGGTCGTTTCTGTCTTTCCTCTCTTTCCTTTTCGTCAACTTGTAATTAGCCAGACCAGCGTATGCAAGCCATCAGCCGTGTCGGGGATTGCTGTCTGTTGGAGGCGCGCCGTGCCGGTAAAGCATGTCCTGTCATTTTGTGATTGTCAACAAGGGAGAGTCGAGATGCAGAATGCGGAATGGGATTTGAGCTTGAGCTCAAAAACGACCAGGGAACAGTGACAAGTCGCCCTCCTTTTGCTAGGCCCGGCTGGCTTGGGTTCCATACTGCTAGTCCACCACCGTTCGATCGTTGATCGTTCTTGCCTCTTCTGTTGGTTTTTAGCTCCAGCACATCGCCCCTTCCTGTTACGGGCAGACATCACCGCCTGTTCACCCCTTTTTCTTTCTTGTCCTCCTTCCGTTGACTTCATTCCCTCCCCCTTCCCAGCTGCCCCGCTCGTTTCTTTGTGGATAGTTAGCTGGTCGAGCTGGTGTTGTCAAAAAAGCTGGTCCCGGTGCAATGCGTTTGCGGCCGTTGTGTGCCTGCGAGTCTGTGTCTGTGTCGTGTTTGTTGTTTAGCCCCCCCTGTTTTATTTTCAGCCCATGACGTAGGTGGGCATTTTTGGGAGGACATGGGAAGTGGGCTCGAGGTGGGGACCGACGACAACGGCCCCTACGACTACGGAGTACTTCCTTCCTCTTGTGGTGACTGCACGAGCTGCACTCATTCCTTCAGACTCTTTCCTTCAGACTTCAGGCTTTCTTCTTGCCTCCTTTTTCCTTCTTAATTACCTTGCAAGCGAGGCCTTGATCGCTCTTGATGTACGGAGTAATTGTAAATGCAATTTTACATTGCACCGCTGTACCACACACAGCCGTTCATGGCGACAAGCTGCATATTTGTAGCGCGAAAAAGGCACGAATGCGACCGCCAACCGACCTCCCTCAGCTCCTGCCTCTTGCCCGTATTAAGGAGAATTAACTCGAGTAAATGTAGCAAAACAAGACAGGCCGTCCAAGACTGGGAAAGAATGGCCAGACCAACCGTTCTTGCCAAATGCTGGTCTTGTCTCCCATTCTCGTCTCTTTCCCTGTCTCCAATCTCATACCCCCATCTCCACTGTCAGCCCAAGCCACTCGTGCCAGCTGTCTTGTCTGCAAGCTTCCAGCTTCCCTCTTCTTTTTACTCCGTATTTTCTTTTTAATGATCCTTTTCAATTCTTGTCTTGGACTAGCCAGACTGGAGACTGGAGACTGGAGATCAGAGACCAGAGACCAGAGATCAGAGGCCAACGGCGCCGCCCTTTTTAACCTTTTTGGCCCATGGCCCGTAGCCTATGACAGCGAGTTCCTTCTGTTTTGGGTCTTGTCTGTCAACCTGCCTCTTGCCTTTTTGTCTCTATGACGCTCCGCCCCCTATGACGCTCTGTTGCTCCTGCCATTTCTTTTTGTTGCTCCCTATTGCTCCTGCCTCGTGTTGTCATTCGTCGTTCGTTTGTTCCTTCCCGGTCTTGGACCTGCCTGCCTTCTTCCCTCTTCTGATCTCATTCGCTCCTTCTTTTCCGGTATCCTTCCCTGAATGGTTGGAATAATGAAAGAGTCCACGAGTCTAGTAAATCTCCCAGACATGCCCCTTTCTATTTCCAAAAGATACATCTGAAAAGTACATCACACGATACCTTGTTCAAGAACAATCCAGACTCGGGCTGCATGACTTCAGGACTGCAGAGCAACGATACCATACTGTCTGACATCCAACTTCCGACTTCCGACTTCCGGCATCCGGCATCCACGATCCGGCATCGACCTTCCGGACACCATCTGAAAAGTATCGCGATATTCCATACCATCTTGGACACCCCAAAAGCATGCCTTTGTATGGCAGCCCTAATCCATTCCTGTTGCATTTCGTCCTCGATTTGTAAAGTCTCCTGGGCCTTGCCATCACTCCCTCTTCTTCCGTCGTCTCCCTGCCGCCAACCATGAACGCCGGCGGCGCTGGCCGCCACCGCCAGAGCAACCATCAGCAGCAACTGTCACACAGCTCGACGGGGTCCATCGGCGGGACCGCCGTGCCTCTGCCCCCGCCGTTTGGCATCATGGGGACCACCGTGATGACGGCGTCGACACCCACGCCTACGCCAACACCGACCCATGCCGATTTTGCAACGCCGTCGTCGACAACATCGGCAGCATCCGCTGCTAACGCCGCGTCTGGCGCCGGCGCTTCCTCCGGCCAACGAAAAGAACGCGGCGCCATCGCGGCCCAGGCCTGCGACACCTGCCGCAGCCGCAAGCAAAAATGCGACGAGCAGCGGCCCAAGTGCGGCACCTGCCAGAAATTCAAGCTGGCCTGCCACTACCGCGAGCCCCAGCCGACGAAAAAAGACAAGACCTTGGGCGAGATCTTGGACCGCCTGAAAACGCTCGAGGGGAAGATTGACGTGCTGGGCGGGCGGGGCGCGCTGTTTCCGGATGGTGCCGATGGGGGCCTCGGAGGAGGACTGCCAGGAGGACCATCGACGTCGACTGCTGCGACTGGCACTGGCACTGGAACTGGGTCCGACCCCACATATCGATACTCGCCCGCCGCCCACCAGATGCTCGGCTGGCCCGTCGTCCAGCAACTGCTGGCACCGCTCGCCCCGCGCCTGGCCATCCACCAGGTCCACGTCTCGACCCTCGCCTCGGAACACGACGCCCTGTCCATCGTTTTGGGGCTGCACCACCCGCAGCATCGACTGCCGAGCGACGAGTCCGCCAGCAGCAGCGTCGGCCTCGGCATGTCGGGCGTTGCGGGCATGGGCGGTGTTGGTGTCGGCATGAATGTGCCCGGGATGGGTGCCCCACCCGTCGCCCCCAACTTTTATCCAGCCACACCCGTCTCTCTCTCGAGCTCCATGACCCTGCCTCTCGGCGCTTCGTTAGGCTCAAGTCTCGGTACGTCGCTGGGCGGCCCGCCACTACTCTCGTGGGACACGCTCTACCGCCTGAGCACGGCCTACTTTGACTCGTTCAACTACATTGCACCGATTGTCGACCGCCAGACGTTCTTGGGCGTCACCCTACCGGCCGCCCTCGAAGTCGACTCGACGGCTAACCCGACCGACAAGAGCAGCGCCGGCAACGACAGCAACCCGAACACGACCCTCGTTCTTCTGGTAGCCGCTCTCGGCGACGTGGCCATTGCCGGTGTGCAAGGAGCACCTGTTCTCGGAGCCACAGGCGGTGTCAAGGGCGGTACTGTACGGCATCCACCCGGCCTGGCCCTCTTTAACGAGGCACGGCGACGGATGGGATTTGTGTTGGGCGACTGCAGTCTCGAGAACATGCAGATCCATGCGTTGGCAGGGTGAGTTCCATCTTTAGAGGAAAGGATATGGTAAAATGTCTGCTAACTTTGATTTTCTTTCTCTAGAATCTACTCGTCAACATGTTTACGACATATCGTGAGTCCAGCCCATCGTCTTGAATATTTTCACATACAACTCTAACCGTCTAGGACTACTGGCGATATACAACCACGGCCTCGCTGTCGTGTCAAGCACTCATCACCAGCAAACCCTCCGAGCTATCATCACCACGAGGTGACCTGATCCGGCAGATATTCTGGTACTGCCTGATCATCGAGACGTACGTTTTTGTGTACTCTTTCATTTGATTTTTTTTTCCATGGTCTAACACGCACAGACATTTCAATATTGAGCTCGGCCTCCCACTAACCGGCCTCGACCGCTTCGAGGATCTGGTCGGCCTGCCCTCGTTCAGCGGTCCGTACTCGCAAGACGACTACCTCGCCAACCAGGCATCGCATTTCCAAGAGCACTTTGCGTCGCAGATTGTGCTGCAGCGGCTGTGCATGGCCTTTCACACCACTCTTAGTCTGGGGTCGGACAGAACGGCTTCAAAACCGCAGTCACAGATGCAGACGCAAATGCAGACACAGATGCAGACTCAGATGCAGACACAAATGCAGACGCAAATACCGATGCAAATGCCAGCAGCCGGCCCGACGACAACTGGCTCCATCTCGTTCCCCGCCACGATTTCCCAAATGGCCCTCCAGCTCGAAGACTGGCGCGGGATGCTGCCGCCACACCTCCGCTGGCAGGAGCTGCGGCCAGCCGACTTCCCCAATGCCGACGCCTCGGCCGACCTCGACAACGACCCACCAGATGAAGACATGGCGGGACCGCCAGCCACCACCACATCATCGACAGCGTCAAGTACCTCTGCGTCTGTGTCTGCCTCAGCTTCAGCCTCAATTCCGTCTTCGGCGACATCGGCGCCGCCCGCGGCCACAATGTTCTCGGCGGACCTCGACGCCACGCCCGTTGCGTACCCTTTTGCCCTCGATTTACAGGTGGCCCTGCTGCGGTCCCGGTTCTACTACACAAAGTACCTCGTGCACAAGCCTTGTTTGTACAAGGCCATGCACCACCCGGCGCAGCTCTCGCACGACGACGCCGCCGGCGCGGCCGCCTGTCTGCAGGCGTGTCTGTCGTGGCCCGTGGCCATGTCGCCGACGTGTGCGCACAAGCGGCTCGTGCCGTGTCTCTTTTTTTATACGCAAAACTTTTTGGGCGTCCTCCTCATTCTGAGACTGACCCAGCAACTCCCTATCCTGCAGCGCATCACGGCCACGCTGTGCGGCGGCGAGCGTTTCGCGCGGCAGGCGCGGGCGACGACGGCGCTGTGCATTGCGTGGATGCGGGACCTGCGGGGCGTGGACCGGGCGGCGGAGTGGGCGTGGGCGGTGGTGCAGGCGCTGTACAATGTTGAGTAGGGGGTGAGAGTGGGTGTGTTGGTGTGGACAATGGTATACGATATACGATATACGATACACGATATACAGTTTATTTACAGGATAGACACGTTTCAATGATGCATTCAGGTTCTTGAATTATTTTGGATACTTTTTTGGCGACTTCTGTTGATTGTTTTGCTACTCGTGTATCATGTCACTGTCACTTTCGCATTCACTCGGCCATTGATTATTTAATCTTCTCTTGTTCTCGTGAAAAGGCACAGCCTCTTCTGTTGAATATGTACAAGATGCCCCTCTCTCTTCTCTTCTTCTTCTTTCCTTTCTGTTTCCTTTTCCTTTGTTTCTATGTACTCTTCTTCGTTCCTCTTCTTCCTTCTCTTTCTCTTCTCATGTCATCACTAATATATACAGGATCTGGCAAGCCAGGAGTGGCTGTCGAGAGCCAGGTGGGAGTTGACACATCTCAGACAGGTGAGAGTGCTAACCATAACTCCTCTAAGCAGAGAAGCGCATGGCGCGGCTCGACTTCTTGCCGTTGGCCTTGGCCGAGACGGCAGTGGCGGCAGTGGAAGAACCACTGGCAGCAGCAGTGGCGCCAGTGTCGACGGCCGTGGCGGTGCCGTCGGCGGCCATCTGGAATGCGATGACGCCGCCAAAGGGACCGGCCGGGTTCGAGTTGGCAATCTTGGCCAAACACACATTGCTCTGGCCGTTGACGGTGCCCGTGCAGGTGGTGCCGGCGGGCACAGCGACGGCGACGGGGAAGTCCTTGTTGACGTTGGCGGCGCGCTTGGCGATGATGCCGGTGGCCTCGAGGGCGCGGCGCAGGACGGACTTGCCGTTGGGCGAGATGTTGCCGAAAGTGCCGGGGACCTGGGTCGAAACATCCATCATGGTGCCGTCGGCAAACTGGCCGGTGCCGGTGGTGTCGAGGACGGCCTTGACGGGGCCGGCGCCGTCGGTGGTGACGACGTGGAAGACGCCCGAGAGCGAGCCGTTGGTGGACGACACCTGCGGCAGGTCACCGCCACCGCTGAGCTCCTGGGCAGCGGCGACCATGTCGACGGTGTTCTTGCCCTGGCCGGTGGTCTTGCCGAGGCCGTTGGACTGGACCTTGATGGAGTTGAAGACGGTGGTGTCGACCTCGGTCTGCGTTGGGGCCGCTGTTAGTTTTTTTGATTATTATTACTCAGTAAAAGAAAAGTGTCGACCTGCCTTGGAGTTGGGGCCGGCGCCCGGGACGACGCCGCCCTGGATACCGATGCCAGTGGTGTTGCCGCCAGCGTCGCCCTGGATGGCGGCGATCTTGCCGTGGGCAGCAACAAGGGGCGACGAGGCCAGGGCAATGATGAAGACCTTGGAGAACATTTTGAAAAAAAGTGTGGGGGTGGTGATGAAATGGGTATATAAAAGTGATGAAAGTAAAGAAAGAAGAAGACGAATCAATCGTATAATAGAGTAGTAAAGTACAAGAGCACGAGTCAATCGGCTGAAGAATGGAAGTGAAGAATAAAGAAAAGAAGAAGAGAGAAGAGAAGATGAGATGGGTTGGAAGATTGTTTGTTGATGATGAGAAGAAAGAAGAAAGACAGACTCTAGAGGGAGACGACGAGGTGTTATATACTTTTTTGTGTCAGTGTCGGCGACATGACATTGCTTGAGCTGGACAAGCTTAACTCGGGTCGTATGCCATGTCCGCTGCCTCTGGAGTAGAGGCTTGGCTCTTGACTCTGGATTGACTTTGCCTTTGGCATCTCTCTCAGAGTCATGACCACTTGGTCCACTGGGTTGAAACAGGCATGGGCGTGCCGGCCAACTGCTTCAACAGAAATCATTGGCCCCGGAGCCAAAAAGAAGGCTGGACATGATGCGAGACAGCATCGTGACGCCAAGACAATATTGATGTGGGTGAATAAACAGAGAGGCGAAAGAATAGGAGAGAATAGGGGATGTTTGGAAACAGGTCTGCAAAACGAGGCCAGTCCACAAAGTGAGAAGGTGATCGGCAAGCAAATCACGACCAGGGCATGGACACAGACTGGGACCAAGACTGCGGCACGGCCGGTTCGAGAAACACGCAGGCCAAGGTCCACAAAGGGAGGCAGGAGATGCACGGCAAAAAGAGAAAAGAGCAACACAGGGTTGGCGGGTCTGTCCACAAGCCCTACGAGCGATGCGAGAGGTTCGGTAGTGTGGGGCGAGGACTGTGCAGAAGAAATCACAGAAGAAGAAAAGAAAGAGAAGCACAGAAGACCACAGAAGAAAATACACGGAGTGGCTGAGCATCGCCAGAGGTGCGACGTTTGAGAGTTGAGTGAAGAGTGTGAAGCAAGCGGAGGAGGTATACGAAGTGAGTGAAGCATAGCATGGACCATGGAGGGCATGGACAATTTGAAAGCCAGGGTCGGGAGATGGAGAAGTCTTGAATATCGACTACAGTAGTCGACTCCTCACAGAAGACCAAGACACTAAAGTGACACACAAAGCTTGACAGAGCTTGACTTTCTTGTCGAGCCGCTTGTCGTTGAGCCGCCTGTTTTTCTTTTCTTTTTTCTTTCTTTTTTTTCTTCCTCCCTGTTAGAGCCGCCTCCGCCTCTTTCTCAAGGCCTGCCCTACACACTTGTGAGGCTGCCAAGCCGTGCCAGGATCGCCCAGGATTCACTGGATCTGAGCAGGGATGTGTGGAAAGTGTGGGAGATGTTGGAGATCTGGGACATCTTCGTGATAGGTTCTGTGTCTGGTTCTCTGGTGCTGTCTCTCTGGTTCACTCCGACTCTCGGGGGATTCCTCCAGGATTCCCACTGCCGGCTGCGACTCTTGTTTGCAACTGCGCGACTGTGCAACTGGGTTGCTCCTTTTCTTTCTGTTGTTTCTGTTCTCAGTGTACGTCGTACTCCGTATCCTGTGGTTTGTCCAGGTCGCTGGGCCTTTTATGCGGCCCGAGCTTCTTTTTTGCGTCGTTGCGTGCGGCAAAACGATGTGAAACGAGGGGCAAAGAAGAGAGGAGGGAAAAGAAAACAAAACGACGAGAAAGAAGAAACGACAAGAAACGAGGCCAACGACCGGAAAGCGGCCGGGCGACTAACGAAACATTGGGCGGGAGAAGAAAAGAAAATAATCAACAATGGCAAAAAGATTTGATATTCAAATCATGGAGACTGAAGAGTGAAAAGAGAAAGAGATGCGAGAGAGGCTGTGTTGATTTGATGCATCTCTGGAAAGAAATCCGCTGGGACGCTAACGCTGTAACGCTGCAACTGCAACGCTAACCCCACACTTCACTAACACACTTCACTCTTCACACTCGCCTTCAACACCTCATACACTCAGACCTCACACACTTTACACTTCACACCACCATCCCTGCGGAGTCGTTTCTGGGATTCTGCAGGCCAGTCTGGGATTCCCAATCCTTGTCGCGATCAAAGCCGAAGAGACCGGGAGGGAAGAGGAAGAAGGTGCAAAGACAAGAAGTTGAGAAAGGAAGAATTGCCCAGGAAACCCGACAAGAAATCGACAAGACCAAGACACCAAGAGGACTCGGCGATCGCGGGTTGCTCTGTAGATGGAGATCTCTTGACCAGGCCTGCTTGCCTTGCCTTGTGTGGCTGTCGTTGGTGTTCCATGTCGGAGAATTCAGCAGCGGCACACGGCTGCATATCCGCTTCACCCACACAGGCCCTTTCCCTTAAGCTTCACAGTCTTCAATGCTTTGGGCCTGGTTGGCCGGCGCTTCTCGGCTGCAGAAAGTCGGCGCCAATCGACACAGTCTGATATGGTTGTAAGTGGTCAAAAAAGCCAACACTATGCGTGAAACCGTGAGCATTGTTTATGCTTCTTTGTCGGCAGTGACTATTCAGAATGTTATTGGGGTATTTTGAGTCAGTATTATGTCTTATTTTTTTTTTCTGGAGGACAAAAAATAAACAGAAAGATGGACTCACAATTCATTCGCAACATTGTATCCCAAAGTCGTTCTTCTTCGTTTCCTATGATTGACTGCTCGCCTTTCTCTTTGCAAACCGCGAAACGACAAAACCCAAACACTGAGTAGCCAAAACACCAAACACTCGAGTACCAAAACATGCAGAGCAGCGTTTCACACAATACAGAGCGCACAGAGGACCCCGGTCTCGATTTCGTAAAAAATCAAAGGTCGAAACCCGGTCGACACGATGTTGTTACCCTGACCCCCGGTCTGCCCGCAAAACACTTGTCTGTTCGCAGAATCCCACGGCCCCACATACAACAGAGCCCCTTTCAACACTCTGCACTTGCATCATCGCGAGAGAGACACTGAGAAAAGCGATACCGAACTTCTTCCTCCCTCCTAGTCGGCATCCCCTGTGATCGACGGCCGCAGCAGCCGAGCACGTCCTCGCCCAAGGGCCCTGCCCAAGGCCCTGTTCGCATCACATCACATCACAACGCATCACATCGCTCGCATCCTGCCGCACTGTGGCTCTGGAGTCCAGGTCTGGACAGACCCAGATCCCGGGCTTGTGGCCTTCTTCCCTTTTCTCCGTCTCTTTGACCTCGACCCCGACTTCGACCTTCCTTGCTCGCATCATTTCCCTTTTGAGGAATGGATGCGAGCAAGAGAAAGTCGAAAAGACGGAGAGATCACGAGGCTGTGCTCTCGGGATGTGCTGTGATGCGATGTGATGTGATGCGCTGTGATCTTCGGAGAACGACTCGGAGAACGGGACACACAGGTCGACAGACAGAAGACACAGACAGCACTGAGCATTGTCCTCATATGTGAATCGTGCACTGTCATAAGATGTGCACAGGGAGGTCTGTCTTCTCTCCTCTTCCCTTATCCCTCATCTCCATTGCCGGCCGGAGAAACAATCTTTACTCTGTAAAGTCCAGCCTGGGCCCACGACTCCGCCTCTTAACACAAAACTGACAAAACAGCATCTCCTGTCTCGAACTGCGCGACTTTTGGAGAGGCAGCAGGCTCTCCATCAAGTTCTCCATTGTGTCCCTCCGACTGGCGGGGCGTGCTCCCTCTCTGCGTGTTTCAGCTTCCTCGTGTAGGCGACCTCTCTGCTTGGTGCTGTTCTCCCATCACTCCTATTGTGGCTGCCTCTCACCAGTCGCACCGTGAGAGCAGACTGCCATTGAGGATCGTGAAACAAAAGAAGGAAAAGTGAAAACAAGTCCCCTTTGTTCTGTCTTTCTGTCTACCGAGACACCGAGACCTTTCGCAGACCGGGGAAGCGGGAAGAAACGAGTGCTTGCAGGCTGCGTGACGCCGTGCTGCAAGATTCTGCGGTAGGGAGGACCGCCGATTTGGTCCAAATGCGGTGTTGTGCATACAGCGGAATGCAGCTGGAATGTTAGTAGTGGGTGGGTGACGTCCCTGGTGATTAGTAACACGGCCTGTGCCCTTTGTTCATCGCTGAGCAGATCGCATTCCAGTCGATGAGCGCATCCACACGTGGCGGGCCTTTGTCTGTGGTGGGCGTTCATTGTATCAAAGAGTCAAAAAGAAAGGAAAAAAGAGATCAAAGTATGTCGTATAGCCAAAGACATTATTCAAAAGGAATCAAGTCTATTAAAAAGAGTCTCCAATCACCAGTCATAAGGTGAAAGAGAGATGATGTAAATGCAGTTTTTAGATCGGCTGCTCGTAGGCAAGCTATACCTATATGGCTCAGATAAAACAAGTAAAAGAGAAAACAAGGCTCAGGCTGTCTATCAACAGAGAGTGTGGGGAATCAAGCGAGTAAAGACAAAAGACAACGATAGAAGACAACGAAAGGACGTCCCGACTACTGCGAGCTGTCCGACGCGCCGCTCTTCTCGCCAATCTTTTCGTTCTCGGCCGCACCGCCCGGCAGCATAATGTCCTCGAGCACGCCGTTGCCACCGGGCTTGCCGTTCTGGCTCTGCATGTAAGGGCTGTTGGGGCTCGTGTGCAGGAAAAAGGTGTGGGCCTCTTCCGTGAGGCCGGCGTCGTCGTGCAGCGCTGGGTCGCCGTCGTTGCCCTGGACCTCGGCCTCGCGCTTGGCGTTCTCGCGGGCCTCCCAGTCGGCGCGCAGGTCCTGGATCTTGGCCTTGGCGTCGAGCTCCGGGTTGTAGTACTTGCCGACGCCCATGAGGCGCTCCCACAGCGACAGGTGCGTGGGGTGGACGGCGATGCCGTGGTACTCGGACTCGCGGCCGTCCTTGATGTAGCTCCAGCGGCGCTCCTGCTCCTTGAGGTCGAGGCCGGTGGTGTCGGGCAGCCACAGCAGCGTCATGATCATACCAGCCAAACCGAACCAGGGCACGACGTAGAACTTGGTCTGGGTATCAATGTAGTTGTAGAGGACAGAAGCCAAGAGGGCGCCCGACTTGCCGATGCAGGCTGAGAAACCGTGGGCGGTGGCGCGGATGGGCGTGGGGAAGACCTCACCGGCCACAAGGAACGTGACCGAGTTGGGGCCGAACTGGTTGAAGAAGGACGACAAAAAGTACATGGCCTGGAAGGAGTGGATGCCGTTGAGGCCCGAGTAGTACTTGTAGTGGAAGGCGGGAACGACAAAGAAGATGAAGCACATGAGGAAGCCGACCTGCATCATCATCTTGCGGCCGTAGAGCTTGTTGTCGATCAGGAAGCAGGCGAGGTAGTAGCCGGCCAGCGAGACAATGCAGTTGCAAATGTTCCAGACCCAGGTGACCATGACGCTCGACGGGTTGTCGGCAATGACGTTGATGAACTGGCTCTGGAACAGCTTGTTGCCGTAGAAGAAGACGTCGTTGCAGAACCAGGTGCCAGCCGTGGCCAGAATGCGGCCGCCAAAGTGCTTGAAGATGGTGCGCAGCGAGTTGACGTCGTAGCCCGTGACGTTGTTGCGCTTCTTGACGAGCTGCAGCTGGCGCGAGGCGTTGGGCATCTTGTAGGTACGGTAGTAGACGAGCCAGAGCGTGCCGACGGCGGGGAAAGCAAAGGACAGGCGGTACGTCCACTGGACGGTCGACAGGCCGTACGGCGGATCGCCATCGCCGTGGTGGAAGATGAGCAGCAGGACAATCAGCAGACCCTGGTTGACGAGCTGGCCCCAGCCCTGCATCAAAAAGGCCATGGTGACCTTACGGCCACGGTGCAGACGGTCGTCGCGGGTCGACAGCTTGCCGGCACCGACGGCGCTCTCCATCGACGAAGTAGCCGTCATGGGGTACTCGCCGCCGACACCGTAGCTGTAGAAGAAGAGGGACCAGGCGTAGCAGATGACCCAGCCCTGCAGGGTCAGGCCCCACGAGGCCGTGAGCATCAGCAGACCGACAAACATGATGAGGGCGTCCTGGATCAGACCCCAGCGGCGGCCAATCCAATCACCGATGATCTGGAACGTTAGTGGGGGAACAAACAGTCTGAAAAGAGTATCCTGGGGGCACTTACACCAACGGAAACCTGGCCAATCATGATGCCAATGACCTCGAGGTACGTGACGGCGGCAATCCAGTTCTTGTCGCAGACGGTGGCCTTGCTGCCCCAGCACTGCGGCCAGGCGGCGGCAAAGAGCGGCGACAGGTTGCCGATCGAGAACAGCACGTAGCCCTCGAGACCCAGGCCGGCACCGGGCAGCACGGCATTGCGGAAATACCACGAGACCGGGCCGAGGGGATCGCGCTTGAAAAGACTCCAAGTGGCCTTGAGCTCGCTGAGCGCCTCGGCGTTGTTGACCTTGTTGACAAACGAGATGCGCTTCATCAGCGGCAGGTCGGCCCAGTAGGTGCCGTTGTCGTCGAAGCTGTCGTCGGGGTGCGTGATGTACTTGAAGATCTCGCGCTCCTGCTCTTCGGTGTAGAGACCCTCGGGGCCCATGGGGTAGGTTTCGGTCTCGGCGCCGGTCTCGGGGCCGTGGGGCACGGGGATCTGGCCAATGACGGCCGAGTGCACCTGCTGGTGCTGGATGTAGCCGGACATGTTGGCGGTGGTGGGAGATGAGGGAAAAGAGGAAAAGAAGAGAGAAAAAGAGAAGGGGAGAAGGGGAGAGGCAAGATTAAAATCTGCCGGCGATCTGAAAGACTCGCGTGGACTTCAGAGTCGTCCCTACTGAAGCGTGTGTGTGAATGGAGACACAAGAAGCATCCTGGAGAAGAAAGGAAATCAAAAGAGAGAGGACGGAAAGAAAAAGGGTCTGAGATGGCGATGGGAGCTTGATATACTTTTGGCTCAAGATGGAAAAGATGGGACCATGTCTCGGCGGGCAGGACTCTGTTAGCTCGGTTCCTTTTTTTCGCTTTTCTCGCTGTTGGGGACTGACAGTCTTTCTTTCCTAACTCGGCTGTGTATTTTTCTTTTCTTTCGGTCGCTCTTGCCTTGCAAAGTATTTTCCTCTCCTCGCCTTCGAGCTAGGCAAGTGTGGGCGCGGGCTAGGAAGGCGCGTGTGGCGACCGCCGTGGGGCAGGAAGGAGCAGTACATACGGACAAGACTATGGAGTGCTGGGAATGAGTACGCCTACGGAGTACACGGCGTCCGCTCCTTCCTTTGGCCTAGACATATCTCTTTGGCTCTTGTCTCTTTTGTCTTTCTCGTTCTTACCTGGTCTGGACGTTGTCTCTTTGCTCTTTCCTCAGCCGAGACATGTGTACTACAGAACCATCTGCACAGATTTTGGCTTTGGCGTGTCTCTGTCAGCAGCCAAAGGTAAAAGCCAAAAGACTGTACAACACTGTAATATTTGCGTCTACAAGAACGTATGCGATGAAAAACGTCAGGATCGACGTGTACAAGTCGACATTGAGTCGTTGACCCGTGCTCTGCATCCTGGTTTGCCGACATAAAAGAGAAACATAAAAAAAAACACATATTGAAAAAAGGTAAAAACGCTCTTTCCCCCACTTCAATTGGCCCGATTGGGAACTCGGTCGGTGACGGATTTGACCCTATGGTACGACGCAGAGAAGCAGCGTGGGAGGACGAGGAGGAAAGAGCGATGAGTCTCTGAGTGTAAAACGTCGATATGGAAGGCGCGGAAACGAAACAAGAAAGCGCAACCCGCAAAAGAGCTCCCAGGCGTCACTGAAAAATTCAAGATGGCCGAGATGGCCCAGTCAGATCTGGGCTCGCTCAACTGCGAAAATGGCCCAAAGCGGCTAGACCAGCCCAGGCCGGGGCCTCCGCTAAGCGCATTCGTCTCTTTTCCTTTTTTTGGTGCCATTTTCGCCTGTCGGTTTTTTTGGGGCACTGCACATCGCCTGCCGGGCTAACAGGGGTCGGGCCCACCCAGACTTTTGGACATTTTCCTCAGGAATGCAGCTGCAGACCATAACATAACCAGATGCGATGCAGATGTATCCGAGTAGATGTGACGACAGTTTTTGGAGCACAGGACAATACAGCTGCAAGTGATATTGTGCGAGTGTTGTGCGAGTATTCTGTGCTGCTTGTGATTATGCTTGTACTCAATCGCTCCTTCCTGCTGTTCAATTGCTTCCTCGCTGCTTCCTCAATTGCTATTTCTGGCGTCTCTGTGATTTGTGTTATGTTTGTGTCTTCACGGGTCGTTCCTTCTTCGTGTCATCTCGTGGCCAGTCGTTGTTTCCTTTTTGCTCGTGCTGGGGACGCTCCTTCCAAAAGATCGTCGTCGGTGACCTCGAATCGACGTCGGTCATCCTGCATTGTCATGTGTGCGCATGCTTGTTGTCATATCTCTTACAAGCGACAAGGACAATTATTTTCGAAGCGCCTTCGCCGCCCCATCCTGTCCGAAAAGAGAGATTGCTCGCGTGCCCCTCTTGACGTTGCTCGGAGGAGGAGTGTCGTACGGAGTCGGCCAAGGAGGACAAGAAAGGCCAAGACGAGAAGACAGGCAGGAGACAGAAAACAGCAGTGACGAGAGTCGCTCCTGCCCCCACTGCTGTCTGCCAGCAGTCGCTTTCGTCGTCTGCTCTTGCCTGGAATTGAAGATGCCCTATCAACTGTCGACCGTCAATTCCCTGCGGGTCCAGGCCCTCCCCCAAATCTAAGACGCTAACGCCATCCCAGCTTTTAGACAATTCGGGACTCTTTTCAGCCAATCACAGTGCCGGATCTACACACGTGTGTCAACGAGAGGGCCGCAAGGCCTCCCCCGCGCACACCCGCACACACCCAGACCCCTGTCCGGCTTTTGGTGGCTCTTGGTGGAGGGGAAGGCGCAGAAAAGAAAAGAGAGAAAAGAAGCTCAAGTAAAAAGTCAATTCAACGCGGGCGAACCAGAGCCTCGCACAGCCGCCCTGACCCACCGGCTACCTCTCTTTTCTCTCTGTCAAACTTTTGTGGAGACCTTTGGAATAGCAAAACAGAGTCGAGGAACGAGCCCACGTGCGCTCCCTCGACAGTTGTGTGGTGTTAAAGTGAGTACCTTATTTTCCACCAAATTTTGGTTTGGAAAGGACGTACCTCTGCTTCAACTTCCCTTTTGGGACGAGCAACACTGTCAGACTCTCGAGCTCCTTCCCTGCCTCTTCGTTTCCTCAATACTGCTCACTGCTCACGCCTGCCTTCCCTCAATCTCAATGGCAATCACGATTCAGGGTCACGCTAGAGCATCCGTCTCTTTAACTCTTGATAGAAAGTACTCTTCGAGAAACGCACTTTGACATCCAAAGACATCCACAGTTTTTCGTCTTTTGTTGCCCGTTCTCCATCTTCATCCAGTTCTTGCCGCAACACCCGGTCTCCATTGAAGAATTCAAGAGTTAAACGTCTTAATTAGCCTTGTGTCAACCCGTCGTACAGGCTGCAACTGTTGCTTTTCCTGTGTACCTTTGACTGAGACATGAAGCTGTCCCTTGAATCCGTATGGTCTAATCTGTGTGGTTGGTCCTTTTTCCTTTTCACTTTCATTGGCGCCAGTTTAATTTTTGTTATCAGTTTTGCACGTGTCGCAGCCTGGGGTAGGAGCACGTCGTCGCAATACGGCCAATGATTGGTACATTCGACGTCCCCTTTTCTGTCTGGCTTCTGTCTGCCTCCTTTTTGATTGTTGTGCTCTGGGTGTTCCTGGGCACTCCCGCGTGTCTGTGCCTGTGTGCCTGTTTTTGTTTCGTTTCGAAGAGGTGCCTGTCTCGCCTTTCAGGTGCACGATCAAACGTCTTTTTGCAGTATTTTGTGACCTTTTTGGCGATGCCCAGACGCTGTAGAGTAGAAAATACTGGTTCTTTCACATTTCACGCCTCTCCCGTTGTATCTCGAAGCAGTAAACGATGTGCAGCGAGTAACACGCCCGTTCCCTGCTTTCTGTGCACTTTATTGCGACCAATGCTGCTTTTAGAGTGTCAATTAAACAAGTCCAGCATCTCATAGTTGTGCACATAATTTTTGTTTATCACTGCAGTAGCACTATTTCATCATCACCACCACCACATCGACACCTTTGACGACATTTGTCTTGGCCCGTTTCTTGGCTTCACATTCACGACGTCACAGATCCATCCGTGTAGGTATCAACATCGATATTGCAATAACGACATCGACATCTCAATTGCCGTCCCCAGATCGGACAGGTCTTGGTCCTGGGGGAATTGACAGGCTGGTCTTGGCGATGCATCGTCACCACACTACATCCTCTTCGCAAGACAAGCTTTGGGCTCCTCTTCATGGCGCGGTGCTACAATAGTATCGTGGGCCAGCATCGGGACATTCGCAGCAGCCAAGACCCAAGACCTGGGGACGACAGGGAAGCATCAGGCGGGAGGGAAAGGTGAGAAGGAGAGATAAGGAGAGAAAAGGTGACAAAAGACGAACAACAGACAATAAAGCAACAATAGATCGTGATGCCCAGACATCGTGCCGACGATACGACGTCTTGGTACTGCACGAAGTGGTCCTTCCGAGGAGGAGCTTGTTGGTCTTCATGGTGAGTATTCACGATAACCCATTCCCTCATCCATCAAGTCCACACCACCTTCAAGTGATGTCCACCTCGTAGGGCCTGTGAGAGCGCGGGAGCCATGCATGCACTATTTTCAGCAAGATGCTTGGCCAGGACGAGGAGTACTCGAAAAGGAAGAGCAAGGTGAGGCGTGATATTGCCAAGCCGTCCTGGCTCTGACTCGTCACCCCTTTCGTCCACCCCCTTTCTTCTTTCGACGCTTGTCCACCCCCCGGGCTGCCGGTGTCTCTCTTCCGCCACCGACGGGGATCCATCCAGAGTGAGAGCTCGGTGCACGTTTCTTCCTTCCTCCTCCACAGCTTCCCTTTCCCATCTTTTCCAATCCTTCCGCTTCCACCCACCCACACCTCCCTCCCAAAACAAGCACTTCGGCCAAGGCGCGTCCTGCAGCTCTTCCACGGCGCCGTCCCCATCATTCGGAAGATTAAGCGGCCATGGGTGGGCTTGAGGATAAAATAATAAATAATATTTTTGCCGCTCGTTATTTATTATTTATCTCTCTCTATTTATTGAATTTATCAAATTTATCAATATTTGATTTATTGCCCGCAGTTCCTTTGACGTCACTTACAAGAAGCTAGTCATTTTTCATTTTTCTTTCAACCTCACTTCATTGCTGTTTCTCGCTTCACTCGCTTCTCGCCCTTCGTATTCTTTGTTTACTTTTGCCGTACTTCCATGGTCCCCATTTCGAGAGCATTTCCACAGACGCCTTTGCACATATTTTTCGTTTTTTATTTTCTCTCATCACGTCTTTCTCCATTTCCCTGCATACACATAATACTCTATTTTATTTTCACGCATTCACTCGTCGACACGACAGAGCCGGGATCCGGGATCCATCAATACCCATCCCCTTTCCTCATCTCAACGTCTTACTATCCGCGTGTTTTCTCCTTCACTTTGTCCATTTCACACTCGTACCTGTCCAGCAGTTGCCTCTTTAGGAGACTGACCGAGATGCTTCCTTTATGTGGATACGTATATCCATCACGTCTCAACCACGTAGACTTACTCTGTAGATTTTGCCGTATTACCCCCCCCTTGTTGCCTTGGTACCGCGGACCGGGCTGCTGCTAGCTCTAGAAGAGTTTTATTTCACTTTCTTTCTTCGATTCAATAGTGTACTGTGGCTCTTGCCGGCCGGCCCGTGTCATTGTTGGCATTCCTGGCATCGTATGGTTTTCAGTAAGGCCGTTCAGGCCGACTTCATGAGGCTTTTTCAGCCGGTTGTCTTCAGCTCTTTGTTTCTTTTGCTGCCACCCACGTTACCGACAGCTGCACGTCTGTCTGCACGTCTGGTCTTCATGTCCCGTCGCGTGCCACCAACGACTGGACCGAAGCGCAGGAGATGACCGACGACCAAGGGCGTGGACATGGGTAGGTGGGCCTTTGCATATGCATGCAGTCAAGTTTGTTTCCAGCCTATCCTCTTGATCGCCCTCTTTTCGTCTGTTAGTGTGACCGACCACGCAGCTCGTCCATGCTCCCCACGTTTTCTTTTTTCGTCTTCATGACCATCCCACAACCACTGCTATTCGCGGACATGACCGACGGAGCTAGTTGAGCTGAAGATGAACTGGTGTAGCCGATGCTGTCAAATTGCAATGCTCTATGTCGTACTTGTTATTCGTCGAGTGCAAAAGATCATCGTGTTTATTTTCGTTTCTCGCTATTGCCGCGTGGTCGTCCCGCAACGAGGGATATGCTTGATTGCTCAAGCTGATGTTCCCGTGTCAGACAGTACTGGCCGAGATGAAGTCGCGCCTGTTCCTGAGCTGTCCCTTGCTTATTTCTACTTATTACTTTCAGAAGTAGTCTGTAGAATAATCATGCGTGTTGTTTCTCTATCCGTGACCGAGGGAATTCTCATTGCGAGTTGTCAGCATCTAAAATAAGAAGAGGCATAATACACAGTAGTCAATGCTTATTCCCTCGTGGGCCCTCTTACCATGCCTAACCCACGCTCTCGGTCAGGATGGAGCCATGCATATTGTTTAAATTACTGTATGGAAACACATTGTAGTATGCGCGTATGGACATGCACCTCTATGTTGGATGCTCAATGGCACGCAACACGACCGGAAGACGGCACAAGAAGGCGGATGGAATGGCCCTTGGACCCTGGCGTGAGGATACATGTGGAGTGCAGCTCAAGTCGACTGCTGTACTCGGTTACACGTCAAAATCACAGAATATCAAAGCACACGACAGTGATTTCTAGTTGCATAGCCCATAGTATCTTCCTTTACACAAGCTTTTCGGGACGGCAGTCTCTGTCTTGGCACCTTGGCGGTTCAAGATGCACGTGGTATCATTTGATTCATAGCATCTATGTATGCAAAATTGTTCCTTACCATCCCCTAGAAGCGTGGAAACATGCCCTCTAGCCAGAGATCGCCCCAACCGCCGGTCGTCTGCGACAGGACCGACTCCAGGACCGTCCACGGCGGATGGTCGCTGCTAGAGGCAGTGGCGCCCATGGAGATGTCGAGCCTGGAATCGGGTTCGGTTGTGGCCAGTCGAGCAGCTGCGGCTTCGCGCAGAATTTTCACCAAATGCGCCACCCTCCCAAAAATGTCGTCAATCTGGCGTTGCGGTCCCAGCCACAGGCCTCTGCCCAGCCCGGCGGCTGCACTCTTGAGGCGCTCGGCGAAGCGGTCGAGGACGTCCAGGAGGTCCACGGTGTCGCGGACCGAGCGGGCGTCAATCGACACTTCGACGGAGGCGGCCAATGGAGGCATCGTCGACAACCTGACAAGAGTGACAATGGCGCGCGAGAGCTGGGCCCAGACCATGAACGAGAAGCCGGCGAAAGCAGTGGCGGGGATGCCTTCCAACAACGACTCGCAGAGGCCGCGGATGGCATGGACGGAGCGCCAGTAGCAGGTGATGCGGTCGGCTGATGTTGTGGCATCGGTCGACGCGCCGTCCGCCGCCAGCGTGTTGGCCGAGTACGTCATCTCGTTGAGGCTGAGGTCGACGTAGTGCTCGTGGGAGGCCAAGACGGTGGTCCACAGCTGGGCGAGTTCGTCGGCTTCGTCCCGGGCGAAAGATGGCCGTTTTACCCTCAACTCCTCCAACTGCGCGTGAAAGGCCTGGGTCATGTAGACGGGCAGGGCAGCGTCGTTCTCGCGGGCGTGGATGGCCCGCTGGACAATCTGCTGGAGGCGCACCTGGTAGGCCAGGACTGTGTCGCTCGGAACTTCGGAATGCGCCTCGACGGCGTCGAGAGAGTCGCCCATCTGCGGCGTCCAGCGCATGCCGTCGATCTGGGCAAAGTAGATGGACGTGGCCGAGGTGACTAGAAAGCAGCCAAGGACGGCCCTTTGGCGCTCAAGCGTCGACTCTTCTTTGGAGAGGAGATCGTCTCTTGCTTCTCTTGGCTCGTCGTCGCTGCGCTCCTCCTCTCTCTGGTATCCCTTGCCGTCCCACTTGTCGTTGCTGCTCGTATACGTCGTGACCATGTGCTGGTCGGCCGGCAGCGGCTTGTTGAGGCGCATGTCGCCCACCAGGGACAACGCCAGCATGACGAGCCGAGACTGTGTGCCACTCCTGCTGACCATTGGGTCGGTGCCCCAAGCAATGTAGACCAAAAGCCCTAACAGAAGATCCATGTTCGACTTGTTGTCGACAAGCATCTGCTGGGCGAGGACTTGTTTGATGGCCTTTGCCTGAGACGCTTTGTCACGCACAAGAGTTGTCGTGGCGGCCACGATGCACCGGAGTAGAAATGGACGGTGCTTTTTGAGGTGAAGAGCTGTCGTTTCTGGCGGGAACCAAAGGAAGGGACAGTACGGCAAGAACGTCGACCGGAAGATGTCCCATGCATTTTCGAGGGCGTCGTTGGACAGAGATTCGTAGACAAATGTTGCGGATGCGGATGCGGATGTTGTCTCATGGGCAGATGTTGATCCTTCTGCAGGCTCTGCCGGACTTGATAGAGAACTGGGTGTATTCAGACTCTGGTTCTGGTTCTGGCTTTGATTTTGACTTTGATTTTGCGCCCGACACTGGTTCTGATTCTGTCGACACGGTACTGGTGGCAGTGGCCGCTGTCCGTCTTCGTCTGCGTCTCCCTCTTCCCTCCATCGTTGATACTCCTCCACGCGTATCCGTCCGCCAAAGACGTCTCGCAGTGCGGCTGCTTGCGCCGACGCCGGCGCCTGCGTCACCGACTGCAGCATCGTCATGATGCCGTCAATCTTGCTCTCGAGCGAGGCCACGCGGTCGTTGCCACCACTGGGGTCAACCGAAGACTGTGTCTTTGGCCTCGCCCTCTTTCGAATGGCTTCCGACGAGTGGCACGTCTTTTGCAGCCGAAAGCACCGCTCACACCCGTCGCCGTCCGGCCGCGACACGCACCGGCACTTGGCCTTGAAGCAGTGGAGGCAGGCCTGGCCATAGGGCGCGGAGTGGCTTGGGCCGCAGGCGGTCGATGTCGATGAAGAAGAGACTGCCGTGGCCGGCTCGACTGGCCGACGAGGCATTGTATCCCAGACTGGTGTGCCCCTTTTTAGTAAATGAAGGTATCCTCCCGTCGCTCCTTCCTTGTTGTCGTCGACAGATGTCCTGGTTAGTCAGCCGGAGTTGGGAACGGAATTGGCGGACAGAGTGACTGGCACGACAAATATCGTAAGTCTGCGATTAAGCGACAGCAACGACAAGTATAAGGTTAATAAAATGCAAATAAATATAAAATCGAGGTTATGTCGCATTCGACAACTTCCAGCAGCATTAAATGTAAATTTGTCGAGTTGGGTGACTGTTTGGCGCTCGTCAGTCTTATGAGGTTCTGAGCGAGCGGAGTTTTCAATTCCGAAATCCGGTCCAATCACAGAACCACAAATTCCGATATGTCCAGAAAGATGTCCAGAAAGACTTGAGAGTAAAGTCGGCGTCACGGAGACAACGACAGGACATGTTGTGAATAGGAAATCAAATTTTATAATAAAGTTCACTTTAAAGATAGACATTCAATACGGGCAATGTGTGTCGACTTTGTTTATTCTATTTATACACGCAGAGCATAAGCAAATGCACCAACACCGGAAAGACGAGAAAGAACACAGATAAAACGATGAAATAATGCTACCATAATCACAAGTCTTCTTTCTTCTTTACTTGTCCGTCTACAACTTCTGGTACTCCAGCTTGCCCTCCAACTTCTTTGTCTCGGCGACCTTGCGCACGGCCTTGTTGAAGTCGTCCTGGTTGACGGCGTCCCGGTAGTCCTTGATGGCAAAGAGGCCTCTGGAAGTGGGTTAGTATAGGCAGATAGAGGGGGCAGTTAAGTTAAATGAATACTGGGGGGTGTACGTACGCCTCCGTTACGACGTTGCGCAGATCGGCGCCGTTGAGCCCGTCGCTCATCTTGACGACGCTCTCAAAGTCAATGTCGCCCTCGGTGATGACGCTCGCCGCGTGGATCTTCAAAATCTCGAGCCGGCCGACCTCGTTGGGCAGCGCAATCTCAATCTTGCGGTCGAGCCGGCCGGCGCGCAGCAGGGCGGGGTCGAGCGTGTCGGGGCGGTTGGTGGCCATGATGATTTTCGTTTTTCCGAGGTAGTCGAAGCCGTCGAGCTGGTTGAGGAGCTCCATCAGGGTGCGCTGGATCTCACGGTCGGCGGACGTGCCTTCGGAAAACCGACGTCCACCGATGGCGTCGATCTCGTCCATGAAGATGATGCAGGGCTCGTGCTCCTTGGCGTAGCCAAACATTTCGCGGATCAGCCGCGCCGACTCGCCAATGTACTTGTCGACGATCGCCGACGACACGACCTTCAAAAAGTTGGTCTCGAGCGAGCTGGCGACGGCGCGCGCCAGCAGCGTCTTGCCCGTGCCCGGCGGGCCGTACAGCAGCACGCCCTTGGGCGGCTTGATGCCCACCCGCAAGAACAGCTCCGGGTTCTTGAGCGGCAGCTCAATCACTTCGCGCAGCTCGCGGATCTGGTCGTTGAGGCCGCCAATGCCCGCAAAGTTGACCTGGCCCGGGTCCTCGAGCGACATGTTGTACACCAGCGGGTCGACCTCGCGCGGCAGCATGCGCATAATCGTGAGCGTCGTCATATCGAGCGCCACACGCGTGCCCTGCTTGAGCTTCGCCCGGTCGACCTTGGACCGGCAGCCCACCACATACCGGGGTCCGCTCGACGCCTTGACAATAAAGCGCTCCTCGTCCAACTGTTTCAAGACCTCGCCAATGATCTGTCCCACGCTCTGCAGCGCCTTGATGTTCTCCTCCGTCTGGTCGTAGTCCCGTTGTAAGCCCTTGATCTCGAGCCGCAGGTCTTTGAGCTTGGCCTCCCACTCGCGCGACTCGATCAGCCGCTCCTTGAACTGCGACAAGGCGTGCTCGCGCTCCGCGTCGGCCATTGTGTGTTGTGTGAAAGAGGGAGAAAGGAGGGAGTGTCGGAGGATGGAGTTGGAGATGGCGAGGGGTTGTGCCTCGATGCGGCGGTGGATGGATGGATTCGACCGATTGTTGTCAATTACGTCGTCAAATTAATGTCGAGATTATCGTCGTCAGGGAGAAAGTGAGAGAGTGGTGGTGGTGTTGGGCCTAATTGGCAATGTGGTCGTTGTTCGTAATGTTTGGTTGACAAGCGATGGAGGCGTGATAGTAGTGGCGGCGAATGCTGAATGGCCGAATGGCGTCGTCGTCCAGGGAAAGAGCTTACCTCAAGCTTCTGCTGCCTTGCGTCGTTGGTTGCTGGCGTAGCGCAAAGGCGTACCTGGCCGGCTGGCTGAGCTAGGCGCGTTACAGTGAAGGCCGGATCATATAATGTTCCGTCCTTTGGGGGAGACTCGCAAATTTATGTGGGGCTTATCGTGGTTTATCTTCTACCTTTTTAATGCTCTCCTTTCCGCTTCTTTTCCTCTGGTAAAATTTTCTTCTCTCCATCGCGGTCGAGCAAATTGCTCTGCGTCGACCGCGTCCCAGCATTTGGTAAGTTTACAAGTCTTGTTGCTTTCCCTTTTTTATCTCTACACAAACACCACCTCCTGCCAGCATCCAATGATGATACACCTTTACTATTTTCTGGTACCTCTTATGTTAGGGCCTCTCTTCTCGACGAGGCAAGCCTCAAGAGGAGATTGGCCCCATGAATTCAACGGACTTCTGATTTTACATGCTGTGCAGTCTTTACACTGTTTTTCCTCACTGTCATTCTTCACAACGCATGCCTGTTGAACACTGCTAACAGGAAAAGACAGGCTCAGAGTGTACTCTGTACTCGACGACGACGACCTTCTTCGACGGCTCAGTCCACCTCGACGATAGCGAACAAGACACTGCAGCATAATTAAGTCGAAGAAGGACAAGGTAGGTCGGTGTGATGTTGGTAGGACCGATAGATGGTCGACGGGTTGAAGGAGGAGGAGGATGCCCTTGATGCAGACTCTAGTCTTGCTGCCGCTGATAGTAATGAAAATAAGTTCATGATACAAGTTTACGATACACGTTGTTCACATTCATATCGCCACTGAAACTGATTGTATTTCCAGCCCATGCTGGACTGCTGACTGCTGCTTGTTTTGTATCTAAAGTAAACTCGTACATTTTCCCATCCCAACCGAAGTGCAGGCAAATAAATGACACGAAATAGCAAATCAAATGGAAGACGACAGTATGAAACAATATGAAAACAGATGAAAGAATGAACGCCAACACCACACCTCTGGCATGCGCTCCTTGCTCCTCGTGTCTTCCCTCCTCTCAAAGCCTTCGGCTTAGAATGGCTTGGAATGGCTTGGAATGGCTTGGAATGAGATCCTCCGCCTCCCCCGCCCACCCACCCGGAGGCGGAGGTGGTGGTGGTGCAGTCCTGTTCACATCGCCTTTGGCGATGCTATGGCCTCCGGCGGTGAAGACGGCTTCGCCGTCTTCCGTCTTCCGTCTTCTCAGTCCCTACCATGCATCCACTTCAAAGTTCTCCTCGGGAAAGTAGGTGGCAATGACGGTGCGGTCGGAAAACTTGCGCCCAGCCAACGCCTTCAAGGCTTTGGTGGCCTGGTCGGGCGTCGCGAACTTGACAAAGATCTTGCCGACGCCGGCGGACTGGCGGCTGCCGCCGGCGGGGCGGGGCACCTTGAGGGCGGCGACGGTGCCGAACTTGCTGCACTCGTCGCGGACGTCGTCGCAGATTTCTGCACACGATGCGTTAGTAACATGAATGTAGGGGTGGAGGTTCGAAATGAACTGGGGAGTAGAGATTGACAACCACTTCGTGGTTGTCTGGTTGTACGTACCTTCGTAGTCCTCATTGTCCACGAGCTCATCGGCGGTGACCATGTTCAACAGTTGCACAACTCTCGACACGTCCGCGTCGACGGCGACAGTCCCCGCCAGCATGCTGACGGCGTTGACGCCCAGTTCCATGCCGGACGCCTGGGCGATGCCGACGCTCGCTTTCTGGACGCGCAGCTTGCGGTCGCCGAGGTCCATGCCATTCAGGCCCTCAATGGCAATTTGGGTGGAGGCGGGCTCGACGTACTCGCAAAACGCAATGCCGCGGGATTCGTCGCTGCTCCTATCCTTGGCCAAGACAAAGGCGCGCAGCTCGCCAAACGCGACGAGCAGCTCCGTGACCTGCTCTTCGGTGAGGTACGGCGGGATGTTGGTGATGCTAATCTTGTTGGGCGTGTCCACCACGACGGTCGAGACCGTGCCTGGCTGGTAGCCGCTGTAGTCGACGACAGCGGGCACAATGTAGTCCTTGGGCCGGCTGAGGGCCAGGCCCTTTTGCGGGCCGTCCGTCATCGAGTCGTCGGCCGCCTCCATGGTGATCCCATCCAAGGCCAGGGCGACAGTGGCGTCCGCCGCGTCCCGGAACTCGACGAGGGCAAACGACTTGTCGGCCGACAGCTGGGCCTGCACGCACGGATCGGTGCCGTCAATGACGTTGAGGCCGTTGAGCTGCAGGTTGAAGAAAGACAAGAGGCCCTCGTCGGTCGTGTGCGGCGGCAGGTTCGCCACGATCAGCCGCTTGGCCTGTCTGCTGTTGGTCGGCTTGAGCACGCTCGCGGCGGCCGCGTTGTTGGACGCCGTCGCCGCCGGCTGGGCAATAAACGCCTGCAGCTTGCTGGGGTCCATCTGCTGCTGCTGGCGCGGCGCGCCCGGCAGCGGGAACATGCCCGACAGCTTGGCCTGCTCGGCCGTGACGCTCTCGTAGCCGGGCGGCTTCATGTCCCACTGCGTGAGGCGGCGTTTGCGCTCGAGGACAGACGTCACGTCCGTCAGGTCGGGCGTCGGCTCGCGCTTCTTGGGCGGCGGCGAGCCGCTGCGGCGGCGGTCGCCCCGGTGGTCGTCCCTGTCTCTGTCGCCCCGGTCACCGCGTCCCCGCCTCCGGTCACGCCGGTCGTCGTCGTCATCGTCGCGGCGGCGGTCTCTCCGACGGTCACGATCGCGGTCTCTGTCTCTTTCGCGGTCACGATCCCGGTCACCTCCCCATGGGTCACGCTCGCGTCTGTCGCCCCGTCCGCCAGAGTACCGGTCCTCGCGTTCGCGGTCGCGGTGGCTGCGCGCCGAGGAGTAGCTGTCTGCCTCGGCACCCGCAGCAGGGGCGCCGTCTCTGGGTTCGCGTGGTTCTCTCGCCTCTCGTGGCTCTCGTCTCGATCGTTGCCGGTGGTCGGGCGACCGCGAGCGTCGTCTGGGCCGGTCTCGGTCGCGGTCGCGTCTGTCGTCTCCTCTGTCTCTGTCCCGTCGGTCGTCGCGGTCGCCTCTGTCTCTGTCGGTTCTGTCTCGGTCGCCCCGTTCTCCCCGTTCTCTGTCGCGATCGCTCCTCTCACTCCGCTCGCGGTGCCGTCCCCCGTCTGCCATTGCAGTGTCAGTGTCAATTGACTTTGTCTCTGTCGTTTTTCGTAGAGTCTGCCCACCTCGTGAATGACTCTCGCCGTTCATGATGATGCGTGATGGTGGCTGCGAGTCGTGTTGACGTTGAAGCAAACGGCAAAGTTGAACGCAAAAGTCACTGTCGCTGTATTTCGTAGCGTGGCTGGAGCTGCCTTGCCTTCCTGCAGCATGTTTTTTCTGGCTTGCTTCTGGCTGCTGCACCAGAGCCAGCACCCCGGTAAATTTTGATCGCGTTGGGCGCTAGCCTAGAAGAGGCTAGCGTCTTTTATCTCATGCATACACTGCAATTGGCATTGGAGGCTCTGGCGTGCTGGTGGTCTGGATCTCCTATTAAGATGTCTACGACCTCACAACTTGACATCCCATTGAGACTTGCTATCTTCTTATTGTTGGGAGGCCACACACACACACACACACACACACACAATGTCCCGATTACCACAGTGGCAGAAGCTGCCGGTGACACTCACCGAGCTGTGCATCGACACTACCCTGCGCTGCGGCCAGTCCTTTCGCTGGCGCAAGTTTGACGATGAATGGTAAGTGCTCTCCATTCCAATTCTCTTTTTTTATTCACTCTACTGACTATCCAGGAGATGCACGTTGAACGGCCGGATCCTGTCGTTGAGACAAGATGCCGAGAGCCTGTACTACAAGGCCGTCTTCCCAGAGAAGGCCGCCACCAGCACAAGCACAAACTCGGACACTGAAGGCCTCCTGCGCCGCTACTTCCACCTGTCGCTGGACCTGCGGGCGCTCTACCAGCAGTGGTCCCGCGACGACGCCAACTTCCGGGCCAAGGCGCCGCAGTTCAGCGGCATCCGCATCCTGAACCAGGACGCCTGGGAAGCGCTGGTCTGCTTCATCTGCAGCAGCAACAACAACATTGCCCGCATCTCGCAGATGGCGCACAAGCTGTGCCTCCATTACGGCCCTTTTTTAGGGTCTGTTGACGGCGAGGACTACCACGACTTTCCGTCGCCGGCCGCGCTGGCCAAGCCGTCCGTCGAGGCCCACCTGCGGGAGCTCGGCTTTGGCTACCGCGCAAAGTACATTGTTCAGACGGCCAAGACCATTGCCGAGGAGAAGCCCGCGGGCTGGCTCGACCAGCTGCGGAATGAGGAAGTGCCTCCGCCGTATGCCGGCGAGGACAAGAGGGTCAAGAGGGCACCAGGCGAATGTGCTCCCACATACAAGTACGCCCACGAGCAGCTTCTTACACTCACCGGCGTCGGCCCAAAAGTGGCCGACTGTGTCTGTCTGATGGGCCTCGGCTGGGGCGAGGCCGTGCCCGTCGACACGCACGTCTGGCAGATCGCCGTGCGCGACTACGGCTTCAAGAAGATGGCCAGCAAGACCTTTTCGACGGCCGTGCATGATGCTGTCGGTGACCATTTCCGGAATCTGTGGGGACCGTACGCCGGCTGGGCGCAGTCTGTGCTGTTCACGGCCAACCTGCGTTCGTTTGCCGACCAGCTCAACAAAAACCAAAAGAGGAAAAAGGACGAGGAGGACGAGGAGGACGACAAAAACGGCCCGCGACCTGTCTCCGACAAGAAGCTACTCCTTACAGAGCTGGAGCGGAGGACGGAAAAGGAAATGAAGTCAAAACGACAAACGGTCAAGACGGAAGTCAAGACGGAAGTCAAGACAGGAGAAACCAAGAAAGAGGGCGTCATAGTGGCTGTTGAACAACAGACAACAAGAATAACGAGGTCAAAGAGGAGGAGGATAGACTGATGCTCAGGAGTCAATGTAAATACAGAGTGCTCTCAGGGCAGTGTAAATTTAGTGTACAATTACAGCGCTTGCAGCGTGTCATTTCAGCGTCCTTCTAGCATCCTCCCAGCGCCTTCTCCAAATGTACTTGCCGCCAAAATTACTAGTGGCGATACCTAGTCATGTGACCGCAATGTTTACCTAAACACAATTTGCTACTCCCTTTTTTACTGGGAAGAGCTAAGATTCTAGGTCACCTCGTCGCGAAGGCAAATTTTTCGAAATTGACGATAGCTCGCGGCAGACCAACCACGACGGCAAACGAAAACACCAGCACGTCCGGCCATCTTTGCTCATCAACACGCGATTTACGTGTATCACGATCAGCGCAATCTTTTTCGCATTTCTACGACAGTCATCCATCGACACAGCGCGCGACGCTGTCGAGACGAATGGCAAAAAGGATGTCAAGATAAGACTGTTTGCGAGCGAAGCAACAGAACGACGACGAGAGACGACGACGAGACGAGCGAAGCGAGGCGAGGAGATTACAATAACGACGACGAGACGCGAGCGAAGCGAGGACAGAAGGAATCGAGCGAAGCGAGGACCAAAAAGACAAAATGTCGGACGCCGATTTCGAGCAGATCAAGAAGGCGCAGCAGGAGCGCAATGCGGCGGCCTCGGCGAGAAAGGGGTCGTCGCTCGACCCCTCGACCCAAAGAGTCGGCTCGTCCACCAAGGTCAAGCTGACCGACACCGTCGACACAGACCTGTACGGCGACGGCGGCGACAAGTTTGCCGGCTACAACACGTCGATTGCTGTGGACGGAGGCGACGATGATGAAGTGATGGCCGATGTTGGGGCCGACTCCTCCCGCCGCCTGGTCGGCCAGTACACGGCGACGCGCGCGCAGATTGACGAGTTTGCACGGGGCACGGGCGTAGAAGAGGACGACGTCTTCGCCGGCCGCGGCGAGAAGAGCAACCGCATCACGGACCGCGAGACGGACTACCAGAAGCGGCGGTTCGACCGCGTGCTGACGCCGACGCGGGCGGATCCGTTCAACAAGGACAAGGGCGAGAAGGCAGAAAAAGGAGAAGGGTACCGCGAGATTATGGAGCGGCGGGAGATTGAGCGCGAGGAGGAGCGCGTGCGGCAGGCGATCGAGGCCAAGAGACGGGAGGTCGGCAACGAAGAAAACGACGACGCGACCGAGCACAAACCCACACTCACCTACCCCAGCCACGACAACGAAAAAGAAAACGCCGAGTCTGGGTCGACCGAGCTGGCGGCCGGCCGCAAGCGCAAGAAGCGGTGGGATGTGGCGGAGCCCGAAGTCGTCAAGAAGGAGGAGGACGCGCCCGACACAAAGAAGCGTTCTCGCTGGGACCAGGCACCGGCCGTCGCCGGATCTGTCGCGGACACCAAGAAACGCTCACGCTGGGACCAGGCGCCGTCGGCCACACCGGTCGGTAACACGGGCCTTGTGACGCCCATGCATCCATCGCAGGCAGGTGCCGTCGTTCCCTCTGCCCCCTCCCTCGCCTTCGGCAACGACTTGTCGGCCCGCAACGCACCCATCAGCGACGAAGAACTCGACGAGATGCTACCCGGCGCCGACGAGGGCTACAAGATCTTGGAGGCGCCGCCGGGCTATGCCCCGACACGCGCACCGACCCACCGCGTTGTCCAGACGCCGGCGCCAGCCACGGGCTTCACCATGCAGGACCCCGACAGCAGCCGCATGAACGCGGCGCCCGTGCCCAACCAGATCCCCGGCATGTACGACCTGCAGTTCCTCAAGCCGGAAGACGTTGCCTACTTTGGCAAGCTGTCGGACGGCGCCAACGAGGACACGCTGAGCGTCGAGGAGCTCAAGGAGCGCAAGATCATGCGGCTGCTGCTCAAGGTCAAGAACGGCACGCCGCCGATGCGCAAGACGGCGCTGCGGCAGCTGACGGACAATGCGCGCAGTTTCGGCGCGGGCCCGCTCTTCAACCAGATTCTGCCGCTGCTGATGGAGAAGAGCCTGGAAGACCAGGAGCGCCACCTGCTCGTCAAGGTCATTGACCGCATCCTGTACAAGCTCGACGACATGGTGCGCCCGTACGTGCACAAGATTTTGGTCGTCATCGAACCCCTGCTCATCGACCAGGACTACTATGCGCGCGTCGAGGGCAGCGAGATTATTTCCAATCTGAGCAAGGCGGCCGGCCTCGCCACGATGATCAGCACGATGCGGCCCGACATTGACCATGTCGACGAGTACGTGCGCAACACGACGGCGCGCGCGTTTGCCGTGGTTGCGTCGGCCTTGGGCATCCCCGCCCTCCTGCCGTTCCTCCAGGCCGTCTGCCGCTCCAAAAAGTCGTGGCAGGCCCGCCACACGGGCGTCAAGATTGTGCAGCAGATCCCGATCCTGATGGGCTGCGCCATCCTGCCGTACCTCAAGCGGCTGGTCGACTGCATTGCCCCTTGTCTGAATGACGAGCAGACCAAGGTGCGCACCGTCACGAGTCTGGCGATTGCCGCCTTGGCGGAAGCGTCCAACCCCTACGGCATCGAGTCCTTTGACGACATCCTGAACCCGCTGTGGACGGGCGCGCGCAAGCAGCGCGGCAAAGGCCTGGCCGGGTTCTTGAAGGCGGTCGGCTACATTATCCCGCTGATGGACGAGGAGTACGCCAACTACTACACGAGCCAGATCATGGAGATTTTACTCCGAGAATTCTCGTCGCCTGACGAGGAGATGAAGAAAGTGGTCCTGAAAGTGGTGTCGCAGTGCGCGAGCACAGAAGGCGTCACCGCCGGCTACCTTAAGGAACACGTCTTGGACGAGTTCTTCAAGGGCTTCTGGGTCCGCCGCATGGCGCTCGACAAGCGCAACTACCGCCAGGTCGTCGAGACGACGGTCGACATTGGCCAGAAAGTCGGCGTGTCCGAGATCTTGGAGAGGATCGTCGCCAACCTCAAGGACGAGAGCGAGTCGTACCGCCGCATGACCGTCGAGACCGTCGAGAAGCTGGTGTCGTCGCTGGGCGCCGCCGACATTGGCGAAAGACTCGAAGAGCGACTAGTCGACGGCATCCTGCACGCCTTCCAGGAGCAGACAGTCGAGGACGTCGTGATGCTCAACGGCTTTGGCAGTGTCGTCAACGCGCTCGGCGTCCGCTGCAAGCCGTACCTCCCCCAGATCGTCAGCACCATCCTGTGGCGGCTCAACAACAAGTCCGCCACCGTGCGCCAGCAGGCCGCCGACCTCATCTCGCGCATCGCCATGGTCATGAAGCAGTGCGGCGAGGACGCCCTCATGGGCAAGCTCGGCATTGTCCTCTATGAATACCTGGGCGAAGAGTATCCCGAGGTGCTGGGTTCGATTTTGGGCGCCCTCCGCTCGATCGTCACCGTCGTCGGCATCAGTCAGATGCAGCCGCCCATCAAGGACCTCTTGCCCCGCCTCACGCCCATCCTGCGCAACCGCCACGAAAAGGTGCAGGAAAACACCATTGATTTGGTTGGCAGAATCGCCGACCGCGGGCCCGAGAGCGTCAACGCCCGCGAGTGGATGCGCATCTGCTTTGAGCTGCTGGATATGCTCAAGGCGCACAAAAAGGGTATTCGGCGCGCGGCCAACAACACCTTTGGCTTCATCGCCAAGGCCATTGGCCCGCAGGACGTCTTGGCCACCCTCCTCAACAATTTGAGAGTGCAGGAGCGCCAGTCCCGCGTCAACACGGCCGTCGCTATTGGCATCGTCGCCGAGACCTGCGCGCCCTTCACGGTGCTGCCCGCCCTCATGAACGAGTACCGCGTGCCCGAGCTCAACGTGCAGAACGGTGTCTTGAAGTCCTTGTCGTTTTTGTTCGAGTACATTGGCGAAATGGCAAAGGACTACGTCTATGCCGTCACCCCGCTGCTCGAGGATGCCCTCATCGACCGCGACCAGGTCCACCGGCAGACCGCCGCGTCGGTCGTCAAGCACATTGCTCTGGGCGTCGTCGGCCTCGGCTGCGAAGACGCTATGGTCCACCTCCTCAATCTGCTGTACCCCAACCTCTTTGAAACCTCGCCCCACGTCATCGACCGCATCGTTGAGGCCGTCGAGGCGATCCGCGTGGCCGTCGGCCCCGGTCTGGTCTTGAACTACGTCTGGGCCGGCTTGTTTCATCCCGCCCGTAAGGTCCGCACCATCTACTGGCGCGTCCTGTCCGACTGCTACATTGGCGCCGCCGACGCCATGGTCCCCTACTATCCGGACCTCGAAGAGGACAAGGTCGACCGGCCGGAGCTGGCCGTCTTTTTGTAGGGGTGGGAGATTTACAATAATACCAAAAGCGAGGGTTTAATGCTGTTTTTTGTTCGTTTATTTTGTCTGGTCAGGACAGGGACACGGTTCCTAAAGCGGGTTACATTTTTTGATTATTTCGTTCTGATTTCATTGTCTTTTCATCCACAATTCTCATTGTCGTTCCTATTGTACTACACCATATTATTTTATGTCTCTTCATTTCTCTATTCTCTTCCTCATTGTGTACATTAAGGGACGCATATTACCCGGGTGTTGTTCTTTTAGAATCGGAGAATCGGCTTTATAGGTAATTAAAAATAAAAGATAAAAATGCGAAAAAGAGAACATGAAAAAGACAGATTGCCCATGTGAAATACACGCATATTCATGGACGCGTAGTCACCCATTTCAGCCGCTCGCTTGTCGACGGTATAGACATTAAACACTGCACCTCACAGACGACACGCGACGTGCCCGAATTCGTGAACGGCATTGGCCTGTTTGCGGGTGTGGCCAATTGCCGCATTGAGTCGTCTGTCCTTAGTGACAAAATGACAGCCATTGAGCACCCATTGTGCCTTTCTCGGTTCTGTGGAGAAGGACGGCAGGCGGGATGGCGTGCTCTCCACGCTAATGGCACGCAATGAGAGTCACGGAAGAAGAGTCGCAGAGTCACAGAAAACAGAGTTACAGTCAAATTACGGTCAAGCAATTGCTTCGTGCACTTCAGTCAGCTCGGTTGTGGCATCCCGTTGAATGGGGTGTCTGCCAAAAATCTGTAGATTTCGTTAAACTATCTGCAGATGTGCTCTAGATGGGGAGACTATGAATGATAAATGAATTCGCAAAAAAAGACTGAAAATCGCAATGAGTATCCCTTCCCCTTTTCTCATGTCTTTTGAAAGGACATATAGACTAAAATAAATAAAACCAAGGTATGTTGAAACCGTACGCCAGTGCTTGTCATCATTCCCGCCCATAGTGTTTTGTGGGTGTGCTCTTTTCAGAGCCAGTCTGTAAAGACTTCGTCATGAGCATAACAAAAAATGCTTTTGTGAAAATGGAAGAAAAAGGAGAAAATGTAAAAATGTAAAGAACAGTAAGAACAGGTCGATCTTCCGGGGAGGAGGGAAGCGACAGGAGAGGTGAGGAGGTGGGGAGAGAGAGTTGAGGAGAAGTGAGTAGCGGAGCGGAGCGACGAAAAGTTAAAGGTGGACTGCAACGACAACCACAGAAGCAGGCGGGCGGGAAAAGGAAGTTGATTCCGTTTTCACCAAGAACAATTCAGAACAAAAAGAACAAAAAGAAAGAAACCCAGTTGCTTTGTGGCCGTCGTCCCAGTCACCTATCTCTCTCCCGGGGGGAAGTAAAGTAAAAGTCATTTTGTTATGCAGGAGTGGTCAGACACTCAGCAAAGAGGTCTGATTAGTTCGGGGAAGCGCTTAGAACTTGAGCGTCTTGGGCTTCTCCCACGAGAAGGACTGGTTGGTGCCAAAGTGGCCGTTCTTGGCCGTCTGGAAGTAGATGGGCTTGGCCAGGTCCAGCTCCTTGACAATCACACCAGGGCGCATGTCAAAGTTGTTGCGGATGATCTCGACGAGCTCGTCCGACGACTTCTCGGACGTGCCGTACGTCTCGACGAAGACCGACAGCGGCTCGGCGACACCAATGGCGTACGACAGCTGCACGAGGGCGCGGCGGGCGAGGCCGGCAGCAACCAGCGATTTGGCGATCCAGCGGCCCAGGTAGGCGGCCGAGCGGTCGACCTTGGAGAAGTCCTTGCCCGAGAAGGCACCGCCACCGTGGGCGCCCCAGCCGCCGTAGGTGTCGACGATGATCTTGCGGCCGGTCAGACCGGCGTCGCCCTGGGGACCGCCAATGATGAACAGGCCAGAGGGTTGGATCTATGGCGTAGCAGTCAGATAAATGTGCACAGGGTAACTCATTCTGCCTCAAGCGGGATGGGGGGCACTCACGTGGTAGACGGTCTCGTCGTCGAGGTACTTGGCCGGGATGGTCTTCTTGATGATCTTCTCGAGGATCTCGGAGCGCAGCTTCTCGGTGGTAATGTCCTCGGAGTGCTGGGCCGAGACGACGACGGTGTGCACGCGCTGGGGCACGACGGCGCCGTTGTCGTGCTTGTACTCAACGGTGACCTGGGTCTTGGTGTCCGGGCGCAGCCAGGGCAGGCTGCCGTCGCGGCGCGCGGCCGACATGGCGGCGTTGAGGCGGTGGGCCAGCAGCAGCGTCAGGGGGAACAGCTCGGGGGTCTCGTCGGTGGCATAGCCGAACATGATGCCCTGGTCACCGGCGCCGAGCTCCTCGAGCGCCTTCTCGTAGTGCAGGCCCTGGGCAATGTCGGGCGACTGCTCCTCGATGGCGACCAGCAGGTTGCAGGTCTTGTAGTCGAAGCCCTTGGCGGAGTCGTCGTAGCCAATGTCCTTGATGGCGTTGCGGACGACCTTTTGGTAGTCGAGCTTGGTCTTGGTGGTGATCTCGCCAAAGACCATGATCATGCCGGTCTTGGTGGCGGTCTCGCAGGCGACCTTGGACAGGGGGTCCTCGGACAGGCAGGCGTCGAGGATGGCATCCGAGACCTGGTCGGCAATCTTGTCGGGGTGGCCCTCACCGACGGACTCGGACTGGAGGGGTTAGCGACGTCGTACGATATGGGCATTGTATGGATTGAAGCGAGAGGGACAAGGAAAGAGCATGGGAAGCAAGACAAGTGGGGTGAAGATCACTTGTGGACCCACGGGAGGCTGGGAGGCCACGGTGAGGTCGAGTGAAGTCTCGAGCGAAAAGCAATTCGAGGGGTGGAGGGTGGAGGGGCAGATGCCAGATGCAATTCCCCTGAATTGAGATTGGGGGACAAGACAACAAAGACAACAATAGCAACACAATGGGATAAAACTCTGAGAGGACTCGAAAACATACCGTGAACAGGAACGTGCCGGCCTGGTGCTTCTGCCACGCGGGCACATTGACGCCGTTGGAAGCCATTTTGTTTTGAGGGGATTGTGAGGAAGAGAAAAGTCGGTGATGTGATGCCGAAATGAGGGAGATAAGGCGAGCGACTTCGGACGAGATCTGGCGGTGTTAGAAGATGGCGGGGGGACAACAGTTGATCAATTGGGTCGGACGTCAAACTTACAAAAAGATGGTGATGTAGAAAAGAGAAGAGGAAAGGAAAAGAAGAAGAGAGAAGAGAGGAGAGAGGGAAAAGGAGAGGAAAGGAGAAGGAGAAGGAGAAAAGAGCAGGAGGGAAAATGACGGGACAGAAAAGGGAAGGAGAGACCCAGATTGGCGGCGTGCAAAGAAGGAAAGAGGCGGCGTCAAAAAAAAAATCTTTAGACCAAAATGCTGCCAAAAAAAAGTCGAAATGCCACCAAAACACCGCCAAAACACTCCAAAAGGCAACGGTTAATTGTCAAGGAGGGGTCCTCCCGAAAATTTTAAAGTGGAGAACATCTCAACATTTGCTGCTTTCCCTCGCAAATTCACCTTTGGCGCCATCGCACGTGGTGCCGGTTGTCGGTTGAGCCATGCCGAATGACTAAGCTTGGCGCTGTTTGGTGGTGCTTTCACCTGCCATTTGGCTGCCAGACAGGTGTCCAAGTACCGCTGGAGTCCCGTATGCGGGCTCTGATTGGCTGGTTCACAGCGTGCCCCTCGTTGTTGAGCTTGCGGCAGGCACGACCAGGCACAAGGCACAAGGCACAAGCTCGCTCCTTCCCAGCCTAGGTGGGATGTCGCCGATAACGTGCTCGAGCTCCTTCCTGTCGAAGCTGTGTTTTGGTTCTACGGAGTACTTTACCCCTTTTTCTGAGCTCGAATCAAAACAAAAAATTCATCGACAGATTTAAAAAGTCTCAACTCAGACACTCATCTTTCACCCATAACAACAGTCACTTCAGCCGATTTCATCACTTGTCGACACACTCCAAGTTTCGTCTACGGCACGACCCACATGAGCTCAATCTACAGCTCCGTTACGTGCCACCTGGCTTCCACACCTCGACCACGTTTTACACCGTCTCTTTGGGTCCCCGTTTGTTCTGTGCAACGCACCCTCATTCTCGAGTCAAAATAGACGTATCCGTCTACTGAGCTGCCCATTTAGCTTCTTCTTCAAACAATCTCAGTACTCACTTCTGTGATTGTTCCATTATTATTTTCAAAAGCAGTAAACGCCTTGGCATTGCTTTGGAAGATCAAGCCAAGATAACCAAGGCTCAAAGGTAGCATCAAGCGCCGCAACTGTGCAGCTGCAGCCATTCTTTTACATGTCTCGTATCTTGATTGCCATCCACACAGCTTGTGGTAGCAAGGCTACGAATGGAGTGTCAAAGAACGGCGTGGCATCGAGTGAAGCTACGCCGCGGTTGATATCGATCAAATCATCATGGCATCGACGCTCCCAATGGAAATGGTTCCCTACTCTTTTCAGACGGCCAAAAGCCCTGGATACCATTTTGAGAGGTGAGCCAAGTGGACTGCAAAATTTATAACCTTGGTGCCAAATTCAAAGACTCGACAAACACAAGGATCAAGAAGTCCTTGGAGAGGGGTTGACAAATCATCGAACGGATTATCGGGCAATATGCCACGGTCTCTATATGCCCTTTAACTTTCTCTTCGTTTTGTGGTAGCATTGGCGCCTGGTCCAGTGACGGTAGGCATGCCTGGACAAGACAGACGGCTACGACAAGAGCAGGACGTCGTATATGAGGCGCCGGGAAAGATGGAGATGGAAAGGCTGTTCATAACACCGCCGTGCCTATATATGAGCTACAGAAAGCACAATTGTTTTCTGTCTCGGCCACAGCGACGTTCACTGTCACTGCCTCGATGCTAACACGATCGAAGGCGGCCGGCATCCACCTGCTTTCTTTATGGCCATCTCGTCCATGATGGTGCTGTATCACCAATGGGTAACACTTACAGTGAGGCCTTGAAGTCGTAAGTATTGTGTAATCACTTCATCCACCTAGCTTTACTCATACAGTTTCCAGAGTTAGGTATAAATCCAAAATTACATTTGGACAACGGCTTGGAGCTGATTCTATGCAAAGAGTCGACTTGTAGTAAGATTGATATGCCCGTATATGTATGTGAACTAATATACGTAGCTTGTGATATCATATTTGTGTCCCTTTTTAATTTTTTTATCTTTTTTATAGAAATATTCCTGTTCAACAAATTGTTTTATTCATTTGTTTACTTTGCAAATTTATTACGTGCGAGCTCAAAACTAAATCTGAATCTTTATTAGAAAAATTAATTATTTTAGCTCCCTCAACGTCGGAGGGAGACCCCGCTGCACCGAAGGCGGCGAGGACGGAGGGCTCGTCATGGCGCCGGCAATGCTCGAACGATTAATCTCAACGTAAGGGAGAAGCTTAAGCTTAAGATTACGAGCCACACACTCCTTTGTTTATATATCTATCTGTTACGCTCGCTCTTTTCATTTGTTTACTATGCACCCTTGTTTATTTATTTAGTTTACCACGGCCGTGGCAGGCCAACACACACACGTGTAAGCTAGAAAGTTTACACACACATTTCTGTGGTAGTTTTTTCCCCTGAGGGTTCTACCTAGCTAGTCGCCAATAGTCAGGATTGACTGAGAAAGGCGGATAATAATAATAATAAAATCAATTAAAATATTAAAATCCAAAAAATCCATCCAATCTCGACAGTATCCAAATAAAAACAAACAAATATGGTTGATACGAAAATTCAGGCAACAAATGAAATTGCTACTGACTTCTGAGTGGGAGGGTGTAGGTGTTGGTGATGATGTCAGTGGTGACCCACAAGGAAGCAACCAATAAACTTACATAAGCCACTGTGCCACCAATTTACCCCTTTTGCATTTCCCTTTTGAGATACACATACAGCTTTCCACAAACACGACATATACAACGGAGTTGACGATGGCATATTTAGGTATGTTTGCCTAACAATGGGCAATTGGCCAATTCCGGGCGCGATTATCCGCTTTTTTCACCCTGCTAACATCCGCGCAGGCTACGCGACGCGACAACGCGACGAACCAAACGACGAGCATAGACAATGGCCAGCGAGGCGAGATGCAAAGCCGCAAAAGACGCCCCTACAACATATTGAGAGAGGAGGGGGCGACGGCAGCTATGACGAGCACGTGTTGTGACAGTTGTTACGGGCGCGACGTTGACAAACTCTCCGTCCAGCTGTTCTCCGTTCCGCTCTGTACATCACCAACTACGGCCTTGGATCTTGTATCGAGTCTGACGAGAATAACAACGATCGTGGCATTCTGGACAATGATCATCAACCTCTGGCAGACAAGTGTCTCAAGCCGACTTCATGCGGGCGGCTGCCATTTGGTATCGTAGGCTCGGTACTCTATTCTCAATATTGAGATTGTGGCCGGCGCCGTGGTGTGTACTCCTTATCTCATACACACCTCGAGAAGGAGCTTAAGCAGTGTCATCCTGGCGCTGTCTCTAGGACAAACACATGGTTCCTGAGCGTATCGAATGGAACGGGGCACAACGGATCACATCGTGTCATAAAGCGAACTTTGCAAGTCTCGTCGACACATCTCCAAGTTTTCCTGCACGCCAACCAAGCCAAGAGACAACAGGACAGGATATGGAACCCCGCCCGGGGGCAAAGGACAACAGCCGGGCCGCTTGCTTCCCTGCGCCATTCTTTGGAACGTGCGGCGATGCACACCTGGACTGACGTGTGAGCCTCTTCTTTTAAAGACACTCACCAGGCATGTGGTCAGCTCGGCTCAAGGAAGAGAAAAAGACAGTTCTAATCCGGCGTCTTCCATTGCTACACACCATCAGTACGTCTCCGGATATCCTGCCGACTGGACGCGAACAAGACGAGAAGTACTTTGGGGGCCCGACCATAAGAGACCCGCGACCTGTGTTGAGAAGTAACACGGGACACAACACTGGAAACAATATGACCTTGTATGTGTGATTTAACACGTACGCAGCACGGTGGGCAACAGACGACAAGTGGCAGCTACTAGGACACGGACAATGTGCAGCACACAAGAGGAGCTGGCAGGCGGTCGACAAAGGACAGGACAGCGGACAGCGCATAATGAGCAGTGGACGATTGACAACGGACGACAGCCGACGAACGGTGACGACTGACGACAGAAGACCAAGGACAGCCGGGCAAGGCGGCCGGTGGCTCATTGGCAATCGCCGGTGATGTTATGAAGCTTGCTCTCTTCCAAAAGGGGACGTCCAAAGCGGACGGTCACGGACAAAGTCCTTTGGCGGAACATGGCCTGGACCGGGAGTAGGAGGATCCAGACCGTGATGAACAACGACAAACAAGTGTTTATTCGGCCCCCGTTGTTCGTGGTTTTCGGAAAACACGACCATTCTGGCCAGTGCCTGCTGTGTGCTATGTCTGGCCGGCGTCCCGTCGCTCGTCTGTCAGGCATCGAGCCATCGTCACGCTCCCGATCCGTTGCCCATCCGCCGTCGAGCCGCCGTCGGGCATCTGCTAAGCGCTTGTCGAGTGACTGCCGGCCGTGTGGCAACTGCCCGTCAACGGTCAACCGTCTTCCAGGCGTTTCTCGGGCGCTTCGCCAGCGTCTTGCAGGAGTATTCGTCAAGAGGCTGGAGATTTGTTGGATATCGATCGTGTTGTCTGGTCTGGGCCATGTGGAACTTTGCCTGGCTTGTCAACTGTCAACTGTCGTCTTGGAGTCAGACAAGTTTGGGGGAGGGAGAGGGGGACTGGCGATGGACTGGACAGCCCAACAGTTTCGGTTATCGATACTCAGCGTTGGGTGCTTTCGCTGTCCTCGCGGCCGGCGGCAGGAAGCCTGAAGCTTTGGATTCGGTATGACACGCTGGCTTGGGTATGGGGATTTCTTGGGCTTGTAGGGACGTCGTGGCATCACGGGTTGGATGGGGCTTGTCGGTCTTGGAAGTTGTTGGATGTAGGTTGATGGTACGATGCTGGATTCTCGATCCGCCGCTGTCGGGCAACGTAGAGAAGGGCAAGAAGGGCAAAGATGCCAGGAGAGTCTTTACTAGGACAGCGTTGTTTGACGACGCATCGTGATCAACGATGGTCTCCATTGACGATGGCCTCGTGACGGGCGACGCACGGTGCACTCATTGCACCCACTGGACACGCAGTGCACACACATCGTGCACGTTGATGGCACGTTCAAAACACAGAGCACAGAGCCTTGCAGCACATCACGATCATCTTCACCAATTTACGCCCATCTACGCCCATTCAGTCCATCTCCCATCTTGCACATCACCCATCTGCGCATCGCAGCGACAGGGGCCGTTGGGTGCAGCTCTTTTGCCCGTTTCTGCCTCATTTTTCGTCTGCACCGGCACTTGCCTCTGCAGTCCTCGTCTTTCAGCTCTCTTGCCCACTCACTCACCCACTCGCTTACTAGCTGCCGTGCGGCCACCAAAATCGATGTGCACGCAGGTTGCTCCCACTCCCCAGAATGCCCATCTTTCAGCACTTTCAGCACACCCGGGCAGCAAAACCAACAGAACCAACAAGCGGGCGGCCGTTGGATCTGCACAAAACGGCTCGCAAAAGGACCGGCTGGGGGAGCATTTAGGGCACGCTGGGCCATCTTTGAGCGGACAGTTACAGGGGCCTGGAGGGCCTTCTAGGAAGAAGAGGAAAGATGTGCAGAGGGAGATGTGCAGATGTGCAAGCTCTTGGGGAGAGACCCAGGCTCGAGAGAGGATAGAAAGGAAAGATGTGCATCTCCCAAGAACCAACAGCCAAGAGAGTCAAAGTGCTTGCATCTTGGGATGTTCTCCTTTGAGATGCGATTTGCGTTTGCTTGGACAGAGAAGCAGAGACGTTTTGCAGGACCAACAGTCAAGACTCGTGGTGACGAGACAGAGCGAAGGGAGCAAGCCTTTTCCTTCTCTTTTTCTCCTCTTCTTACCCCTTTCCCGGGCACACCGCTTGTCGGAACGTTGCAGTTGAGGGATGGAGGAGTTCTCGTTCTCTTCGAGAAAAGGGGTGAAGAGTCAAGGACAAAAGGAGAACCTCCTCATCAGCCTCGACGTCAACACGCAGTACGAAAGCATGCAAGCTGAGGAGAAACAGACAACAAGGAGAAAGGAGGGAAGAGAAAAGAACAAGGCATGCTGCACAGGGATACGAACGCGGGAATTCCAAGGTTTTTTCCTTTTCCCCCCATCTTTTTCCTCTTTTTCGAGAGGTCTGTCACTTTTGGGGAGGTTCGGAAAGGGTGTTTTGTGAGTGTTTTCCGTCGCTGTTCCCTGCCTGCCTTGCTTTTGTCTGCTTCCGTCTGCTTTCGTCTCCTCATGACGACTTTGCGCAGCAGGCATGCACGATACACCTACCCCCCGACAGTCAACCAGTCACCATCAACCAGTGATGTCTGGTCTCCTGGAAGGCATGCCATCACCGCCACCGCAACGACCACCACCACAACCACGACCAGCCCCTCTTCTTTCTCAGAACCCCTTCCGTACCAGACTTGGGAGTCTCGAGAGTGTCTCTCTCCCGAGTATCCCCTTTCCTTCTCCCCTATCCTCGACCCCTGTCCCCAGTTCAGTCTCAAAGAGTGGCGTCTGCCAGACGAACCAAGCTCAAGACTCAAAGTGTCGGAGAAAAAAACCGATAGACAGGTGACAGGAGAGAAAAGACCACTGTGAGCATTACTCAATAGTATGCACTTTGGCACTATGGACACTAACACGGTGAAGAAACGGACGAGTCCGCGTGCCACCTTTACTTATTCGTGAGCTTGAGGTTTGTGCCTGAGTCTGTCTGTCTGTTTGTCTTGGCTTCTACACATTGATCAGACAAGGAAACATCCTGCGCGCCGCTAACAGGAAGAAATCACGAAAGGAAGGTGAGCATAGAAAAAAGGAGATAAAAAAGAAAAAAAAGAAAAAGGAGCACAATGGAGTCGATGTAGGAAGACGACGAAGAAGTGCAGACGGGAGAGACGATACGACGCTGGAGACACTTTTTCTGTCACAAACTGGTCACAAACCGGGGACTGCCTGTCCCTCGGTATTCAGAATCCAGAGGAGGATGCTTTAAAAGAAGGAGAGAAAAAAGGATGACGAGGGGGGTATGCGTATTTGCGTATTCCAGCGAGTGAGAGGGAGACGTTGAGAGAAAAACGAGTGACAAAGACAGGTCGACAGCCTGCGATGACACCTTGTTGGCTTCACATCTTTGCCTTGTCTTTGCCTTCTTTGCCTTCTTTCTCACACCCCCACCCCCTTTTTCTTTTCTGACAGCTTTTTCACAGACTGTGCCCTGAAAGTCTCTGCCCACAGCTGCAGTGCCACCACAACTGCCAGAGCCCGTTTCCATTCCCACTGTGACGTTCGCCGTCCTGTTCTCTGTTTTGGCTGTCTTTCTGGCTGTCTTTTGCTTCTGTCAGATGGCTGGGCTGTCTCGAAATGGCAATGAGCAGCTGTTGGCATGCTCTTGGGTGGCAAACAGGAGGAGCAGGAGCGGCGAGAGGAGGAGGGTGACCAGGGGAGTGACCGGGGGCGAACACAAAACACCCACTCAGAGAGAAGAGAGGAAGACAGACCTCAGTCCCGGCTCTCTGACACCCCCTACCCGTTTTTTTGTTTGACCTTCCTGCCTTCCTTTTCTCTTTTCCCTCACAAGACAGAAGAGGAAACTGCACAACCTCGACACGACTGAAAAGGGTGAAGAAGGGCAGAGAAGGGCAAAAGGGGGTGAGAGAGACGGGCAGGGATGAGCTGGCGGTCGATCCTCTTTCCTTTTTCTTCTCTTCTCTTGACTCTTCCTTTCCCTCTGCTATCCACCACCCTTTCCAGCCGTTGGATGTGAGACGAACCACGAAGGATTGTCTTTTTTTTTTTTCACAGCAGACAGTGTCTTTCTCTTTTTCTTCTTGTGTTCTCTTCACAATATGATATATCATCTTTCTGATAAACTCCAGCCCAGTCAACTCCCGACATGTCTGACTTTGGCCCCTTTAGGAGACTTTCGGCGCCGTGCAATCGCAATCGAAGATCAAGACGACGGACTTGTCAACACGGACTTGTGCCGTCGGGTCAAGGCCGTCATTTTGTCTCATTGTCTTTTTTTTTTCGTCCTTCTTCTTTTCCTTCTGTCTCCCGTGTAATTCAATGTCTTTGATGTCTTGTGCGGGATATAAAAATGATGTGCAGAGAGCCCTCGTTCAGATCGCGATGGCATTCATCGACAACGTTTCAGCTGGCATCAGACACGGACGGCAGAGACAAAACGGTAAGGAAAGAGACCATCGCAACTCTATTTTGATGATGCCATAGGAGATATCGTCTATCAGAAACACATTCATTGCAGGGAGGCCAAGAAATGTTCGTATGGGTAGAAGGGAGAGATGTCTGATGAACCCAATTACAATAGATCGTAGATTGACGATTCCCCGCATACCTCATCATCTGCCATTTGATATCGATGCATCGCCACTGGATTTGCTTTCCCGGGAAACAGGACACTGGTATATTGGAAGCTTGATGTTTGATACTTGCCAGTCTATTGTGTTGCCCCTGTCGATATGGAGTGGCACAAAATTAAATAAGGCTTTGAGGCTTTAAGAATTTAAGAATTCATTGTTATTGATCCCATGTCGCGATCACTTGCCATATCTTGGGATCACTTGGATATCCTGTGATCATCTCGAGATCATCATTGTTGCAACGGCTTCTCACTGTTATTTCAGCGATCGTCCAGCCCCCAATACGGAGTACTTTAACCAAATACTTTATCCAGCTCCCAGATCACCCAAATACCCAAATACCACAACCCCATATCTGATCTGCACAGAATTTACAATCCACCCCCAAAAGGCGGGAGAGAGTCAAGTGAACAGGGCAATCTATTCCCGTGTTAGAGGTAAAGCACTTCCTGGGCATCTTTACTGTACACATAGAAGCGGACATCACAAAATAGGGCGATCACGGAAAATACCATGGAATGTACCACATCCCTTTGACGACAACCGACAACCGAGAGATGTCGACAATGCTGTCGTTACGAGCATTCTGATCTTACCTTATCCACGGCCGTGGTGTCTCTGGTTTCCAGGGTCCTCCCCATCCATTCTTTTCTGTTTTTGTTCGACGATGATCATTGACGATGGTGTTTTTTCTACATGTTCTTACTGTTCTTATTATTCTTTTTGTCTCAACAATGCATCGCAGCTGTCGACATTGTTCTCCTGTCTTCTCGTGGGAATGTCTATCAAGTCCGTCAAACACTTCTTTCTTTGTTCGCCGTCGGTCCTTTCCATTCTTCACCCGCGGTTCCCCTTTTCTTCTTTGTTGTTTTCAGAGCACACGTTCTGATCGTCCCGTAGACATAGATATTCTAGCGTTCTCTTTTTATATTTCTTTTTCTACTCTCATCTCCCCTTTGTCGCCTTCTTCTTCGACTCTTCGGCAGATGTGACAGCAAGGCCGGCCTTGCCCAGCATTTGCTATCCGAGATGGCGCAAAGACGTGAAGACGTGTGAAGACGTGTGAAGACCCAAGGACGGCCTAATATGGACGGCGAGGTGATGGACTAGGTGATAGAGCATGTTGAGCATGTGCGTTGCATTCACTGAACTTACTAGATGTGCATTTGATTTTTCCATTTGCAGGTGTCCGGGTAAAGGAAGAGTGAAGACCACTGCAAGTGCTGATCACTTTTATTTTGTGCACACAGCACGGCTCTTCACCACCCAGGGAAGAAGGAAGCTTAAGCTTCGGCCTTACTCTAGTTAAGAGAACAAAAAAGCAATCAAGCGCCCTCTTCTTGGAGCTGTACAAATCGTACGATGGTACGATTTGCGGGAGGACGGATGGGGTCCGGGCTTGCTTTGGGTCATGTCGTTAGCAGATGCCTAAGCCTGGAGAGGAGAGGATAGGCAGAGGCTACACTGAACGAAAAAAGAAATAAAGAGTAAAAAGGACCGTCAAAGAGAGAGCACCTGCAGAAGCGTCACGGGCCAGCTTCCGTGCTCTTTTCTTTGGTGTGCTTGGTGTGGTTGGTGTGTAGAAGAACAGTCGGCGTTGAAGCTTTGGCCTTTCTTTGGGCACCACTTTGCAGATCACCAAAATCATGAAAGCAAATCATCGCAGAATTGGTACACACTTGCATCATTTGATAGAAAAGATATCAAATTGCAATTTTATGTCCTTGTGTTTGTTGGATTTGTTTGCTGTTCAACGACAGAATATAGTGAGGATATAGTAAAAGTATGGTCGTATTTTGCAAAGCAACGCCAGCAGATTTGATATCGGCCTTTCTAGACCGGCGGAATGAAACGAAACAACGCAACAGCGAAACAGCAATATAAACGAAACAAATGCGGAAATAACACAAAGAACTACGGAATCAAATATCAAATAGCAGATATCAAATTATAGACCGCAGTCCCTTTGCATGTTACTGACTGACAGCGTCCCTTTCTTCCAAGTTTTGTGAGATATCTGTATCTTCCCAATACATACTGTCTCTCTTTAGTTCACCTTTGCGTACTATGTATGTTAGTGTGCCTCTTTCTCCGCCCCTATCAAGCTCGCTTCCGCCTTTTCGGAAGTTTTTATGTGCAGTCGGCGTCGTTGCTGTCTCTGGCGTCTTTTGGCAGCTTTGGCGCTGCTGGCGTTGTTGGCGTTGTTGGCTTCCACCCCTTGCTTCGACTGGCAAACGTTTTCTGCAAATGTCTCTCTTTCATCTGTACTTTTACATCGACACCCTTTCCTCGATTGAGTGTTGGTTGTTGTCTTGAAGCCGAGCCTCCTGACGCAAACTTACAAGTACGCGTTCCCCGTACGTCGTAGGGCGGCTAGTCCGAACGAAACAAAAAAGACTGGCAATGACAGATGTCGGGTTAACTTGACAGAATGACAGTTGCAAGTACGACGTGTGTCCACCAGCCGCAGATGTCCGCAGGAGCAAACACCCCAGACGGGCTCCATAGTGACAAGATGCTACGACTGTGTGTACTCTTGAGAAGAGATCCATCTCCATCTCAAAGCCGGCAATGCCGTTACGGGGAATACGTCTTGGACGATTTGGGGTGGGATTTGGGGCGTTTGAAAAGTCTTGGGTGGTACTCTCCGGGAAGGATGGAGATAGTAGCGCTGTTTGTGTTCTCAAACAGCCCTCTTGTGAACGGAAATACGAGTTTGAGAGAGAGCCTTGCCCCTGAACCGTTGCATAAAAGGAACCAAGTAAGATGATGATAGTATGGGGTAATTAGAGGTTAGTGAGAATAAGAAAGAGGCTGAGGATAGAGGGAAGATAGTACTGTGTAAGAGTGATTGCATCACTTGACAGTCACTGGAGTCTTGACAGTCACAACACACACGGCAAACACCGAGCAGGCACATGATTTAAAATAAGCATCGACATTGAAAGTGACGGTAGTGGGGAGAGTACACATACGCAGTACACAGTAGGTCGTAAACAAATAAAATGGTGGCCAGCGGGAGAGAAGGCTGTGACGAAATAAAATTATAGTCGGCTTTTCGACGGCTCTTTTATTTTCATGTCGTAGATTTTGGTATTTCCGTTGTAGTAGTTGGTGCTGAGTTTTTCCGTTTTCTCTTCTTCAGTTTTGTTGACTTTGATATCAAGATGAGATGTCAACTGGCAGGTGACCCTTGTTTTTTTTTTTCTTTTCTTGCAAGGGTTGATGTTGCGGGCATTGTCTGTGGGTGGTCATCTTGGGTCATCTCGAGCGGCTGGGATGTCGTATTCGCCGAGGATACAATCTACAAAGTAACTGGAAACATTGGTAAATGTTTGGGAAACAAATTGTTGGATGTTTGGTGTTCTTTTGGTGGCATGGAAACACTGAGGAAACATGACAACCGGGACAAGGGACAGCAAAATCAAACAAATTGATAGCAAAAGAAGTACTCACTAAGAAATACCGTGAAATGCCGTACAAGCTGTCAATGACGCCAAAAGTGCCGTTGGAATGTAAACTAGGAGAATTGTTTCTTTTTCTTTTTCCCATGTCTTACATCGTAGGTACATTTCTGTCTATTTTCTTTTGCCTTCGGCTTTTTGTTTGCCTCCTCTTTTTTTTTGACAGAAAATGGGGCAAACCAAGGAAGCAACCCGGTCAAGATGAGATGAGATGAAGACGAAAAAGGAACAGTAAAAAGGCTGGAGTCGGCCGAGGCTGTTAGTCTTCGGGAGGATGTCAGGATGTGAAGATGTTGAGCCCAAAATCATCATGTCAACGCCCTCAGCTTCAAGCCCTGTCAACTGTGGTTGACCCCCGTCAAAAAGGCAAGACAAAAAAAGAAAGTTGTGAGAGTGCGGCCGAGACACCGCCGTTGTAATCTCCTCCGCCTTTTTTACTGGGTCTTTTGGTCACGAAATGGGGCTAAACAAGACGTCCAGAGGGCGACCCGAGTGGGAGAGGGTCTTCAAGTCCCGGCAGCTGTGCACTGGTGCTAACCGTCTTTGTCGTCTTGGGCTGTTTCGCTGTTTTTGAGGGAGACTTTTTGAGAATAGGTGGTGGACAGTGCTGTGTTTCAGTTCTTTGGTCGTCTTTTTGGTGGGCTTCACTGGAGACCACTGGAGACTGGCAATGCCTAGACCGTTTACAGCGTTGCACCCTCTGTGGACAACGTCAACGCAAACTGATGGGAAACCACACAAATCCCATCTCCCATCTCGCTGCAATCCCTCCAGAATGCCACTCAATGGCACTCGATGGCACTCAATCCGTCCAAAATACCACCCAAAATCAAATCATCCTTGCCGGAAACCCATGTCACGTACGCCATCCTCTCAACCGCAACCGCATCCTCATCCTCATCCTCATCCTCGCATCCTCTTTTCCACTCTCTCCACTATCTTTCTCACTTCATTCACTCTTTTTGTTTCTCGTCTTCTTTTGATTTTAGTGACAAGGATCCTGACCAATGGCGCACTTGCTTGTCGTCGACGTAATAGCCCGTATTTGGATTGAAGACTTTATTCCTCTAATTCAAAGTAAAGACAAGACTGAGCGAACTGAACTGCCTTGACATGCCCCACACCTCCATCTTTCACAGTCTTTCTCTTCAACTTCACTTCTCTCTCAAAAGACTCTGGCCCACTCGGGCCGCTATGTTTGATTGGCGACAGGGGGTGTCTTTTTGTTCAGTGGACTTTTCTGTGGGAAAACTGCGGGTAAATTCACATCATTTTAGTGGACATTCTGTGCATTGTGGGCTGGCCATCTGCTGCGAGATTGTGTCTCTGTCTCGCCTGCTCTAGCTACAGTAGCGCTGTCTCTTGGAGGGTAGTCAGGCAGTCGAGGCAGTCAACAAGAAAAAGAAATATGCTTCCCACCATCCCACCACCCGCAGGGAGAAGGGAGGGAAGAGCGACAACGGGAGGGAGAGCGACAGAGCGACAGGGACCCATTCTCCATTTTCCCATTTTCTACGCCCGACACGGGAAACGATCGGCGGGTTTGTGCGCACGACATCTCTGCCGAGGAAAGGGATAGGGCAGAGGGGGAAAAAAAAAGGATGAGGGTGAGTTGGAGTGAGCGATGGAGATGAAGGAAATATCAGATGCGACGTAAGCTGTTGAGACAGAAGAAATTTTTTGAATTTGAAAGATCATGATGCTTTGAATTATTCAAAAGAAAATTGGAATTAAGACCCAAAATGCGGTGTGCACATTTGCATATTTTACACATTTCTTGCAGGCTTCCAAGTATCGGAGGAATTCACAATTGGCATCGGAGAACAAATACCCCGTTTTTGCGGGTAGTAAAAAGAAAGTCGCAGCACTTGGCTAACAAGAAAACAAAGACAAGAAATGCACTTTCATCATGCAAATTCACAACGACAAATCGAATATTGATTTTGCATCAGTTCAGCTTTGAAAACTCTGTTCTTTTCTTTTGTTTTGACTTGTTTCTTTTTTGCTTCCTTCTGTCCTTTTCCTGCCCTGAATTGCATGCATTGAGGCGGCACAGGGGACCTTGTCCTGTGGCGGAGGCCGGAGCTCTCGCCGACGACATATGAGTGGTTGATGCAGGGAAGGAAAAGAAGAAATATGAAAAGAGAGAACGGAAAAGAACCATTGGCTCTTGTCCTGCATTTTCTGTTCCACAGCATCCTCTCATGCAGTCTGAGCCTGCACGCAACGCATGGGATTTATGTAGGATAATGTACAGAAAAACCGGTCTTTTGCTGTGCCTTTTTTTTTCTCTCTCTTTTCTTTTCTGTATTCCATTTTCTTCCCGTGAATTCCCTCAACCATGTTATTGTCCTTGCCTTCCCTTGCCCTGCCTTGTGTCCCGTCCCGCGTGCAAGCATGAACATACCCTGCGTGTTGGCGTGTTGTGCGAGGGTACAAAGCAAACACGATGCAATAATACAGGGAGAAGTAATACCCCGTACACAGTGAGATCAAAGGATTTGCCTACCCAATAAACATGTCGGCGCCAGCCTTGGATCAGCACAAGCTGGGAGTTGTCAGCATGCATCTGCATCGGTTGTTGGTGGCACTCGAGAGCTGAAAGTGCACAGCTCTCACAGTTCCCAGTCTCAGGCAAAATTTGTGAAAGACATGCAGGGCTTGAGAGGCTGTGATTTGCTGGTTTGGTTTTTTCGGTCAAGGTCAAGCCATGCCCAGCCGTGTTCAGGTCCAAGCCTCCAAGCCATGTCGTCACCGTTTGCTTTTTACGATTCAGATACGAAGAAAGCCCGTAAAACACACAGACCTAGTTCTGAAAAGTACGAGCTTTACGCTCACGAAAAAGCAACAAGAGGCTTTCTTGCTTGCTTTTTGTTTCGTTTCATTTTTTATTTTTTTTATTTTGTTTATTTCTTATTCCTTTTTCACGGAATATTCTCGTCACATCTCGTTTTGCATCTCATCTCGGCGTTTCTTTGTGACCCCCAAACCTCGTGACGTTAGAACAGACATTGATAAGAAGAGGATAAGACGATAAAGAATAAAATAGATATAATGTCAACACATAAAACAACAACACAATACCAACTCAGTTAAAGCTTCCCAAAACAGTTGTAAGAGGCGCCCGGCAGTGGCCCGGCTGTGACAGTATCGTCCTTTTTTTGCATTTGCATCCGTGCATCCGGGCCTTTTCGCAGCCATGTCTGAGTTGCTGCAGCCTCGTTTTGTTCCTTCAGCCCTGACTCGTCTTGTTCGTCACAAGGTTTCCCTTTTTCGTCTTTGTCTGACGATGTGGTCACCTCATTTCTCGTGCCCTGTTTGCATCCTCGCTAGAAAACCACGAAATGACCAAATAAATAGGAAAAACGACTACAAAATAGTGTCATTGCTTTGACTGCGCACTGTTTGTTTACTTGGAGATAGTGGACATTGTCAACATTGGCAGCCCCATGCACAGCAGAGCCAAGCTTTTTTGTTAGTGGTTTTTGACGTCGGCGACCTGCGCGTCAAAGAGTTATTCTCTTTTTGGGTCTTTTGGGTCTTTTTCGGGTCGTGGGAGGGGGAAGGGAACGGCTCTTCTTCGCTCTAATTTAACTTTGCACGCAAAATGCAAAAAAGACTGGCTTCACCAGAGTGTGTTGACCCAAAAGTGACCCAAAAGGCTGGAGTGACGGGGGGTGGACGACATGGGGGCATTTTTGGTCCAGTCTGCAGTCTGAGCCGATCCAAGGCTGTCGGTACTGGTAGGCGAGAAGAAAGTCCATCGAGAACCCGGGAAGACCCAAAGACGCAAGACCCAAAACGACAAGAAAGGAAAGGGAGAGAGACAATCTTTTGGCAAATCTTGACAATCTTGACAATCTTGGGGGCGGGAGGGAAGGGAAGGAAACCGCAAAAGAGACCCAGAAGAAGCCGTGAACCAAAACAGAAAAGACTGGCCAAAAGAGACCCAGAAGCCAAGCCGGCCATCCCAGAGTCGACCGGGGTTGTTTTTGTGAGGAATGCCCAAAGCAGAAATGAAGGGCATAACAGACAACAGACAAACAACAGAACAACGAAAAGTTCCCATACACAGTAGTCAACAATGTCAAAAGGGAAAGGACGGATCGGGGGACAAGGGAGTGAAAGACATCTCGGAATCAACCTGCATCTTTTCAGTGTGTCTTTGCCGTTGATGCACCTGCACATTGACTCGCATCCTTGCACATATCCTGGCATCTCATCTTGCTCATCTTGTTCATCTCTCTCATCTTATTCTTTGCCTTTTTCTCTCTCGCCGTTGAATTTGATGTGAGTGGGCTCGCGGGAGAGTGTCGAAAACCACAGACAGTGGATTCTCTAGTTTGTTTTCGACTGCCAAAACAACAGAAACTTGTCCTTGTTGAGTCTTGGTGTTGTTGGTGGAGGTTGTTTGATGACCTTTCTGGGTCGTAAAAGAGGGTCAAAAGAAAGCAAAAGAGGGCCAAAGAGGGTCTTCTCCGGGTTACAGACCACCTGACGCACAGCACAAGGCGCACGATGGCCCGTTACGGACACGAAACAGAGGAAATAAAATAAAATAAAGAGAGAGATTGGGCCAACGGGGACTCCGTGCGTCGAAGAAACAAAGAAGCGAAGAAACGAAACAAAACGCAATGTGACAAACTGACGTCGTTGAGTCTTCAAGTCTTCAGGCTATGATAAATTAATTTCTCTTGCAATCTCTCATCCAGGCCCCGATCCTGGGCAGTGGAAGTGGAAGTGGACTCTTGGTCTTGTCGTCTCTTGTCATGAAAAAGGCAACACGGTTGTTGACGGTTATGCAGGAACTCCTTGGTGTGAACTTTATTTTATGAGGGCTTTGTTTTATTTGATTTCGTTGACTTTATTTCCTCATAACTTATCGTGAATTACGACGTATCGATTTGTGGTTGACCCTTGCTTCGCGTTATTTGTTCTTCGCTATCTTTTATTCCTATTTTCCTGGCTTCCTATTCCCCTTTCCCTTGACTTCCGGAGGAATTGTTGTCTTACCAGGCTGCGGAGGATTTTGTCATTGAGCGTCCTTTTTTGGCCTTTCGTTCTCCCCTTTCCCAGCAAATCCTTACACACCACATAAGTCACAAATAGCCTCTAATAAATCCATCGTCAGGGTTCTCCTGCCCGGCCTTGTCCCTGACCTTGACCATGTCGTGTTATTTCTATCCTTCTCTGCCTGTCTTGTTTATTTTCAGAATTACTCCCTGTCGTGATGATGCTCCCAGTAAATCCTTTGATAAATCCCCTGCCTCCTCTCGAATTCACCATTCGTCATATGATTTTGACGACGCTGTCGTACGTCAACGACTGATGTTCAGGCACTGCTTTGCCAGATTCCCTCTGTTGTCTGCCACCAACACGGGCATGTCGTTGTCGTCCTCTGTCGTCGTCCCCATCAAATCCAACTCAACTCCCACTGATCCACTGATCCACTCAGTCTCCACTGTTGACTTTCCACCCCTGTCCTTTTTCTCTTTTTCCTCTTCTTGCCCTTTTCACTCACTCTTTCAGAGTCTCTCAGAGTCTCTTTCACCCTCCCCACCCTTGCATTCTCCACGGTGGCATCGGGCGGGTAAGCTTGCTCTAATGGTGCGACACACCCCTGTCTACCCCCTGTGGGGACGGTCCTCGAATGCGCGCGCCTCTGGTTGGTCAGTCTCTCTCTCCTTTCTCAGTGTCTTTTTTCTTTTGTGAGAGAGGGCAGTCTTGGTGCGTGGGGTCGGCCAGGACTGTCCGGCCCTTGGGAAATTTGGCAGTGCTCGTGATATAAAAAAACAAGGGAGGACGACCAGAACAAACTACAGGGAGTGCAAAGACTGCAATTACACTATTTTTGCACATTATGCAGGCTCCACCACGGAAGAAGACGTGAGACTCCCAAAAATTCACACCAAAAAATCGATTCAACTGCTCAATACGTCAAAAAATAAATAAAATTTAAACAATATCGATCATTGGCTTCGATTTATGCTTTATTATCGTCTTTTTTTCTGTCTTTTTGGCCATTGTTTCGCTGATTTTGATGCGTTTTTCTTTCTGTTTTCAGCAAAAACGAGCCAAATTTCAGTTGTGTAGAGATATTTGGAGTCTCACGTCTTCTTCCGTGGTGGAGGCAGGGTCAGCACAGAGCACAAGCCATCACGGGCACAAAGCTCAGGAAGAAACAGAGGAAACAGAGGCAAAGACCACAAAACAGCCTCAGTTTGCCCGTAAGAAGCACGGGCTGCCGACGCGCCGCCGCGTCCACATCCGCGTCCTCCTCTTCCTCCTCGATGTCCACATTCCGCAACTCACTGTCCAGCGAGTGTTCTGTGCGCTGGTGTGGATTTTGAGGAGGTGGATTACGAGTTGATGGCGGGCCTGATAGCAGACTCGCCTTGAATTCAAAGACAACGTACACTAACATCTTCAATACGGTGAAAGAGCAAGCCTGAAAGAGCGCGTCATGTTGTGGGTTCTGTTCACAAGTCCAGCCTCTTCCTTCTTCTCCATGCCGCGTGCAACTTTACCAGTGGACTAAACAGAATCTCAATCTCAACAATCGGTGACTGCCGGGGTCGGCGAGACGGTGGAGGGAATCGTCGCACCGAAAATCGTACTGAATTAACGGAAAAGACAAAACGACAACGGAAAAGAGAGCCACTGCTCACTGACAAGAGAGATGGCCGATGATCGTCATTCCCAGTCCCAGCTGCCGTTACTTGGGAAGTGGAGGTCTGGACTTGAGGAAGGAGGAGCTTGACAGTAGAGGAGCATTGCTCATTGCTGGAGCACTGAGCCGAACACTGTTGTGCTCTGGATGATCGTCCTCGCCTGTGAACCTTGCCGTAGCGTGTGCAACGCGACGTGACACTGGAAAACGTTGGCAGGTGTTGACATTGATTGACAGACGTTGAATTCAACGTTCTTTTGCATTGATGTCTGCATGAATTGATATCAATCAAATAAACGACGTTAACGACGTAATGTTCAGCTGCCAAATTGTCGTCTTGTTGTGCGGGTCTTTTCTTCGTTACCATTTCCCATTTCATCAATTTACCCTCTTTTTCTTTATTCTCCGTGAATGTTAACTTTTTTTTAAACAACATCTGCCTCCACCAACGCTCGCCGACGAAATGACGCCGTCGCCCTGCCCGTCAACCTCGCTTCCCAGATTTCGGAGAATACATGTTGGAAAATAAGGGAAAATAAGGAGCAAATAAAGAAAAATAATAGAAAATATGGGGTTTATCTCGCTTTCCCTTCGCCTGGGACATTGTCATCTCTTTCAGCTTCGTGTCGTCTACAGTACTTTTTCGTCTTCTCTCTTTCTTTTCTCTTACTGTCATTATCAATTTCGCCACAGGAACGATACAGCCTAGCTCGTCTCCCAGAACGGCGGGCCTCTTCTGGCCTTCTGACTCGTAGTGCAAGACCGGCCTGACACTGGTGTAAGTCTACACAGTAGCTGAGTAGGGTTTGTTCGTGTTCTGTCAAGACAAAGGTCATATGCTTTGGTGTCTGTTTTGGCGTTTGAATGTGGCACGTCGCGGTTCCTCGCGCCTTCCTTGTCGGTTCTAGTGTTTTTGGCTGCCAGATGCATCTGACTGTAAGAGGATGCAGCATCTCGACAAAAGTACTTTTGCTGTTGGTCACCGACATGCATGAACGGCTGCTCCCCCGTTGGATCCCCGTCAGGGAGAGTTTACAATAGTCTCTGGCGTTATGGCGTTGGTCGTTCATCGTTCATCGTTCATCGGTCCGTCTGTTTGATGGCGCCTGTTGGATGTTGGCCCTACGCCAGTGTTACTCGCCCGTTATTGTCACCCACCGTTAGTATTATTATGGCAATCATATCAACTGCAATATCGTCTATGATCCTTCCAAAAATGCCAGTCCAAGACATGCATCACATCTCATCTGAATCAACAGCCTCAACGACAGCTCAACGACACCGTGCCATTTGTTTTCGTTCCTTCTTCGTGTCTATCTCGGCAGTACTCTGGGATTTCTGGGAATTTCTGGTATTACTGGGAGTTTTCTTGGGGTGAACCATACAAGCCATTCCAGTCTTGGAGGCCTGCTGCGACCAAGAGTAGTTTTTCGTTGTCTGTGTGGCAGCCATTCACGTCTTTCCCAGTCTTTTTGGCGTCTTTCCTGCAGGCAAGACTGCATTATTGACGGCACTTCCCCGTCTTCGCAGTCTTAACAGACTGTGTTATGGCGATGAATGACGGGGGCCAATTTAAGATTTGCCCTGCGTCGACAACCCTCCCAAGACCAAAAGACACCAAAAAGATGCACCAATTGGCAGTCAGAGACCCAGAAAGACCCAGATCCGCCTGGGCCAAAGTGGGAAAGTGGAGATGTTTCAGGTCATTCAAATTTGGGAATTTGGGAATTTGGGAATTGGGCTCTTTGGTTTCTGGGATCTTGCTCTCACCCAATTTGGGGCTCTCACTCTCCTCATCATGGGGGCATGCCATAATTTACTGTGAGCAGGGGTTGTCAATGACAGAAATGCAGACAAGATTGAACCCCAAGGAAAGTAAATGGGGGTCATGTCATCGGGAGATATCCTCCAGATAAAGAGTTAAGGCAAAAAGCGGAACCCGAAATCAGGAAACAAGAAACAAGAACAGAACAAGACCGGGAAACAGAACAGGAAACAGACTCGAGCACAAGCTTTTGACTTTGCATCCCGAACCTCTTGCCGTGTCAGTCGTGTCGGTCTTGTCAGGTCCAGAATTAATTTGCGCCAGGCCGAGAACTTCCTTCAACCAAAGGTCACGTTCAATCACGCAATCACGCAATCCTCGGTGACCAAGGCTCGGTGTTCAAAGTGTATTTTCTATTTTCTATTTCTTCGAGTCTTGTCTCCAAGTAATTTGGAATTCCTTGCTGGCGCGGTGTCCTCGCCGGCCCTAAATCAGTGCCTTTCAGTGTCTCTTGTCTCCTCCAAAACTAGCGGCGGCTGCGCGCAAGGCTAGCCTTGGGGAGCAAGAGCGCGGACGGGAAGTGCAAGTGCAGGGCGGGAAGGAGCAGGGGTCGGGTCTGTCAGAAAAGCAGAAGGAATGAGTAGGAATGGCTGCCAAAATGGAGAATGACCACTGGACGAAGGCACGATGGAGGACAATGGAGACTTGGAGCCAAATACAGAAGGCGACGGAGAAGGCGGGAGGGGCCCGCAAAGTCTGTCCACAAAAGGAAAGAAACAGGAGCTCTTGTCCGACAGGAAGGGAAGGGGCGATTGACGACTAACAACCTCAATCAACGACATGCCAATATGGACGACGTATGTTGTATTGCTGTATACCGCCACTTTTACGAATTGACGTTTCTGTTTTATCGTCAGGGTTTTTCGTTCTGGTCTGTGTATTACCACCCCGCAGTCTGTCATCATCGATTGCACAGCCGCGAGGGGAAAGGCAACATTTGAGCGTAAAAAAGGGAGCAAAAAACACGGAGCGGGCTCCGACCTCCGTGTACCACAGTATTCCTCCCTTTTTTGCGGCATGCCGTCTGACATATGAAGACCGAGGCCATCAGCCGAAGCCATTGAGAAACCACGATTTGTGGGCGTGAACTTGAATCATGGTGACGCTTCCTCCTCAGATAAAGCACGGCCCCGCAGTGGCCAACTTTTGTTCTCGCTTTTGATTGTTCGTTTCATTTTTCATTATCTTGCAATCACATGTTGACGCCGACCACAGGATTAAACACAGCCTTCGTCAACGTCGCACTCTCTGGCCAAAGCGGTGTCCAGCTGGTCTTGAAACTGGCGCAAGCTCGCTTCTTACTGGTTGACCCGACACAAGCTGGCGCTGGCGTCCAAGCTGTTGGAAAGCAAAGAGGATTAATTCTTAACTAATTCTTGTGGATTAAATCTCGAAATCGAAGCGACGTCAGGTCCGTCTCCCGTGCCTTGGAAATGGAGACATGGGAGATGGAGAAACACTAACAAGGCTAACAAGCTAACAGCTGCTGCGCCTTCCTCCCGGCTCCGTTTGGTATCTCTTGGTGCGTTCTGGTGCCTGTTCGTTTCTTTTGGTTCCCATTTGGTTTCCATCTGGCTCCCATTTTGGTCTCTTTTCGTCAGTGTTAGTTCCCATTCTGGCGTCCGTCGCCCTTTGGCCCTGTGCAAGGCCAGATTAAGCGGGAGGGAGAGGCAAATGAGGGAGAAAGAAACGTCAAAAAGAAACATGAAAAAGCATTAAAAAAGAGAAAACAGGAACGATGATGATTGGATTCCGACTTCCAAAAATCAAGGACATGAACGATATTGAAATGGAGGGCAGAGGAGCTCCTTTCTGGCTGTTTGCAATCCCAAAGCGGACATGGCGTGTCTTTTTAGTTTTTAGTGCTGTTCTGGCAGTTGGGCAGTTGTGCAGGGCCGGGGGTGTTGAGCTGAAGCTTGCACAAAACAAGACAAACAAGTTCTGCGGATATCTCTTTTGGGTAGTCCCTCACAGAAGACTCTGTCAGCTTTCTCACTCCACTGACCACCACTAGCCACCACTGGCCACCGGCTTCGATCCTTGCTCCCGCGAAAGCTGAGGGTGTCCTGGTGGTCCTCCTTTTCGAGGAATTTGGTGGCGGACTTGCGTCAGAGGCTTGACAAGAGGCAAGATAACATCCCCCCTGTCGTCCTTTTTGGCCCGTTGACAGGACAGACCAGGCAGGGTGCGGAACTGCAAGTGGATGCAGCCTCTTGTCTTTCTGTCTTTTTTCTTCTTTTCACAGTCAGGCCTGCTCTTCTTTGGTCGCCGACCACCATCTGCAATGGTGGAGATGGGTGACAGGGGTGGCTGCCAAAAGAAACAAGGGTTGGACAGGTCGAGACTTGAAGACAAGAATGAAAACGTGATACTCTGAAATCTGCTTCAAGGAAGAGTGAGTGAAGAAAAGTTGATGAAAAGTTAAGAGGTACGATACAATTGCGAAGGGCCATTTGCAGGTATTTTACTTTGTTTCGTGACTTTGATTTTTAGACCATTTTTATTTTAATTTTTGTTATACTTTCCCTATTTTACTTTATTTTTATTTGAAAAAATAAAATAAATAAAAGTAAAGTGGAAGTGAAAGATATCACGACTTATTCCACGTCTGATGGAGCATCAAAACTCAAATACTCGGCCTGATTGAGTTTCTCCGGACATATCCTTTATCTCGCTGTGATTCTTTTGTCTGGAAATGGTAAATGTAGCGAGACAAAGACTCGCGACGACGAGGCTGCGGAAGCGAATGTAGAATGTCAAAATGTCAACAGCCGTTATCTGACAGCCGCGGTAGAGATTTGATAAAAAAGGTCCACGAAAACGAAAACAAAGTGTCAAAGCGAGAGCACTGACAGGCAGAAATGCCGAAGAATAGCACGAATGGTAGCCAGGGGCAAGGGGCGAGAGGCAATTTTTCTTTTAGAAAATAAGGCGAAGAAAGGGGTACTGAGCTCTGACGGTGAATGGACAAATGGAATTACCCAAAAGAAGCACGCGTGAAGACAGTAAAGAGTGACTACGAAAACAGAAGCAACAAAACTCGTGCCTGTGCAATAAAGTGCTCACTTCCGAGTCTTCAACGACAGATGTCGTTCATTCAGAATGATGTCGACATTGACGATTGACATGCTCGACATGGTTATCTGATTTCCCCTTTCCCTTTTCTTCACTTACACGGAGAGTTTCGTCAAGATGGGGTACAAGCCCGCGTCCGCCTTCTTCTTTCGGCTCTCGTTGCCCCTTTTCTGGATTTTCCTTCTATTCTTCGGAGTTCTCTTCAGATCGTCGTCGATTTGTTTCGTCTTTTCTTTCCTTGGGACCAAGCTCCGTTACTCAAAAGAATATAAGTAAAAAAAAAGGAGGGGGGGCGTTCGGAAGGTTTTCCCACCCAAGAAAAAAAAAGGAAGATCGTCTTCCCCTTATCCCCTTTGCCGTTATCCCCTAAAATCCAATACCCCATATTTTGTGCCTCCTTTTACCTCCGTCGTCCACCTTTGCACCCCCCTGTGGCTCCTCTTTTAAGTGCAGTCAGGCAGTTACCCCCCTCCTTTGGTGTTTGCCTTGCCTTGGTTCTCCTTTGGCTTCCTTTTTGGGTTTTTGGCCCCCTCCCCTATTTTTTCGTTTATCGCCTATCGGAGCCCGATGCACCTGAAGACAAGCCTTGACACAAAAAGCGCGACTGTTTCAATGGGCTGGCTCTCTGGGTTCTCTGGGGGCTGATCGTCCAAGTACCGGAGCCAGTGTTTTCGTGTTTTCTCTCCCAAGCTCCCCAAACTCACCAAACCCCCTCTGAAGCCCATTCTGTGGTAGTGCCCTTCCCCTCTAAAACTCAGAACAGTAACTGTCTGCCCATCACTGTCCATCTCCCTTTTCCCACCCAACTGGCCACAGGCTTTTGGTTCCTGTTCGGTCGAGGATCGGCAGGCGGCACATCCGCAATGGGAACAGGAGAGGGAAGCCACTCGACTCGAGCCACTCTTTTCGTTTCCAACAGCACGGGGAAGATGGAAGATGTGCAATGATGTTCATATGGATACAGATGTACAATGTACAGATGTACAATCAGATGCAAAAGACAGGCATCATATCTCTAACGATGTCGTCAGTAACATCACTTGAGCATCATAGGATCAGTGTAACTGAGTCCACAGCAGATGCAAAATGTAAGAAAGTGGAAAACAAATACGCACAACGTGAAAAAAAAAGACATTAACCCGTAATACCCTGATTGTCACCAGCATCCTCCCTTCACTTGTCATGTTCGCAGCATCTCCTCTGTATCCAGCATCCAATCCTTCGCGGGTCCGCCGCCGTTGAACAGAAGCATGGGCATGAACTGGTCCGAGCTGGAGGCAAGAAAATGGAAAGACATAAGGAAGAAGAAAAAAAGAAAGTAGCCTCGGCCATGTTCACCGTCTGTTGTCGTCTGTCTCTCTTTTTTGAATTCTTCTCATCCATCTCTTCACCATCCACAGTCCACAGCATTCACACCCATCCTCCTCCCACATCATCATCAAGAACCCCTGTCGCTCTTCTTTTTGGTGCCCCTCTTTCCCTACCCGCTGCGCGCATCTTCCAACCCTTTTTGAACAAAGTGAGGTTGGGGTTGGGAGGGAACGACGAACAAGACCCAGCCCGAGCCAGCCCAGACCGCAGACGCAGACGCCAGATGAGCCTAAAAAGATGACAAGGAACAGGGAAGTCGGAACGTCGACAGTCAAGAAAGAGGCTCTCCCGGTTTTTGTGGTGTTGCGGGATTGAGCGGTTGAGTGCAGCGGACAAGCGTTGGAGGCGTTATATCCACCAACGACAGGTGGCGCTGCGGCTCGAGGGCGTCACTGTGAAAGACTTGCGACACTGGACCTGCCCTAAGGAATGGCAAAAGCCGCTGTATGCGCCCTGTGGGGAAGCGACAGGCAGAGACAGGACAGGCCTAGAGGCCTAAAGTGGATTTTGTTAGCGCACTTTTTTGGCGTCGGGGTTTCGCTGCAGGTCCCCACAGCGCAGTTCTCTCTTTTTGCACTTCTCGCTCTTGTCTCTCAGAACCGGCTTTCACGGCGCTAGTCTTTTTTAGCGCGGCGCACTCTGCGTTAGCGTCTAAAAGTGCAGCTGCAGTGGACACACACTGAACTGCAGTGGCCACACCTGTAAACTGAAAAAGGCAGTCCCTCTCACGTAGTGCCAACAACTCGGGAGAGCGTCCGCCCTTGTTTCCCTTTTCGATGGTCGTCGGATTTCTTATTCTTATTTTTTTTTATTCTTTATTTTTTTTTTGTGCTGGCCCCCTCTCGTCTCGTCTCGCTCGCCTCGCCCGTCTGCCGCGATCGTCGATGGCCGTTGCAATATTGGAACACGCCCCCTCTGTTTTGGGCCATAGCCAGATCTCAAAACTCAAAAGAGAGAGCATCGACACCGAAAAGGGCTGCAAGGGGACATTGATATGATTAACGATGGGCGATTTGCATTTATTTGATACATACAGATTAAGATGAGTGTACTTATAAGTGATCGAGCAGCATATAGCCGTCGAGTGTGTCGAGAGAAGCAGATGCATTTGGTTTGAATTTGAATTTGAGTTAGGGTGTTCGCTCGCAGTCCAGCTTGCTCGCTTTCTTCGTATGAGATACTTTCAAAAGTCCAAAGATACACTTGTCAATAGTCTCCCATGGCAAGTTCCGGCGGCCTTTGTTTCCTCTTTCTGTCTGGTCTTTTCTAAGTTATTTCAAATTAATTTTCTCTCTATTTCTCCTCTTTCTTTCGCCTTCGTGCACGTCCTCTTTTTGTTTCTCGTCTTTCTTCTGTTCGTGTTGTCCTCTGTTTGTGACCTTTTCCCGTCGACTCCTTGTCATCTGTGTCGACTTTCTCTACATGCTCACGTCCTCTGTCTTGTCGTGCTCTCCGCCCATTCTTTCATCCACGCTGTTGTCATTGTATTTGTCCCTTGTTGTCATCTCTTCTGTCGCCTTTGCCGTCATCTTCTCCCTACTGTCTCTCGTTTCTGTCGTTTGTCTTGGTCGTCTCCCTGGCGGCCCTCTTCCAACTACTTTGGATCTAGATGGCGGAGTGGAGGACCGAATCTACTCGAGCTAGCACGGAAGATAAAATACCAAGAAAAACGATGAAAAAAGCCAAAGGGTCTTTTGTGAGCAAGGTAGGACACTGTGTTCGTCTTCTTTGTGCTACCCGTCTCGTGCCGTCTTACATTCATAGTGTGCTACAGCGAACCTAAAATAAAAATAAATTAACCACTAAAAACCAAAAAGACGCCACAGACGTCAGACGAGACTATCCCGAATAGGTCGTTATGACAAAAATGACGTGGAGAGGGTAGAAATCCAAAATGAGGAGACGACTTTTGTCACAGGACAGACTACAGGAGACCTCTGGATAAAAAGCACAGGCCAACGGGGAGTGAAGGAGATAAAGAAATAGGCCCAAAGTAAAAGACGGCAAGATGACAGAAAAACCAGGAAATGCAGGCGGTGTTTGTTGCAGGTAAAGTAAGAAGGAGGGGAAGAAGAAGAAAAGTAATTGAGAAAATGCCCCGCTTACATCAAGGAATTATTAGTGGAAGAACGATACAAATTGATATTATTACTGAGGGGTACTTGAGAAAGATGAAGGAACATTTGAATCAACATCTGCAGGAATGCAACTGGACAATGGACTTGGCAAGAACAATAACCATGGAGATGGGATTCTCTGATGATCGTCTTAGGATCATCTTCAGATCATCTTGAAGGACTTTTTGGAGAGCCTCAAGGGGCCCTTTTGAGAGGCTCTTGACTCCTTGTCAGTCTTGTCGACGCTAGGAGAATTGCTGCATCAGATTTCCCTTTCCCTTTCCAGTGACTGCAGGGCTCCCCTAATGCCCTGGACTGTACTATCAGGACCCTGAAAGCCACCCGAGTCTTGGGACCTGGGCGACAGTCGCGGGTGATTGGACTGGTGACGCCAGTTTGAATTAATTCTCCGTGCAGCCCCTTGTCTTTGCCTCTGGGTCTTTTCAGTGGTCCCTCTTTCTGGGTCTTTACTGGTCCCTCTTCTCCCCTCCAGCCATTCTCTTTCAGGCAGGAGGGACCTTGTGTCGGAGTATTCTGCTGGAGAATCGAAACTCGCCTTCCCAGTCACAAGACTGGGCTCTTTTTCTGTCACTAAATTCTTTCTTTCCAATCGGTCGGTATTTACATATATGTATACAGAGTTGGAAGTACAAGTACCATTGCTGACGAGATGCTGCACTCTCAAAAGCTTATTGCTGTGCCACATAAGTTTGGTTCTTTTGTAAAGTCTTTCAGAAAGACGTGTCGTTTTCGACGAACGAGAACGGCCGGGGCGGGTTCCGTCCATACAGCAAGAAAGAAAAGAGAAAAGCGGGGAATAAAGGGTAGGTTAACCAATCATATGACACGCTCAGACCAATGACATAATGGGTGGCCAATCAGACGGGCCAGGACCAACTGCAATGTGCGCAAAGGGAAGGTAAAAACAGACAAAAAACAGGGTAGCAATGAAGGCTGAAGACAAAAGAGAAAGAGGGACGTCAAACGACAACGACAAGGGACAAAAACCGGTCTTTTTGAAACGCACGAGGCGAGGCAAAGAGGCAACGCAACATACCGTGGAGAGTCAATCGACGTTTGCAGCACATGAAGGAGACGGGAGAACGAAGGGAACAAAAAGAGACAAAAAAGACAAAAGCTCGTGTGCAAGAGTGGAGAGAACTAGCAATTAGGAGGGAATTAAGAACATTAATTCATGATTAATTCTGGCCAGCATGAACCGTTCCTCGCCATCTCTTTGCCTCGCAAACCAGATACCAGACCAGACCAAGCCATTTCGTTACCATTTCTTATTCTGGCCAGTCGCGGAGCAAGAATGACTTCCGCTTTTTGTCTTGTAAATGTGAAGGAAGTCTGTGATGAATTACATCCACCTCTGCTTCGCCCGTGTTGAATCCGGCTTCAGTCTGGACTTTTCCAGCGTCGACTGGCTTGTTTCAACATTTAGTCTGGGGAAGCATCTGCCGTCTCTGGCCCTATGACTTTTCCTTATGACGATATCATCTCCTCTTTTCCAAAGTCATTTCTTTTGTCTCGTCTTTGGTGTTTTCATTCTTATTTCTCGTCCTCCCAAACCCCCAACTTCTCTCCAGACGGTCTAGTGCAAAAAGGCATTCGGCCCTGTCGATGGCTTGGCACATTTTGGCATCTTTAGGCATCTTTTGGCACCTATTAGGGACTTGTTAGTACAGTCTTTTGGCACATTGCTGTCTCTCTTTAGTGTCCTCTCAGGCTCTGTATCATTTCTTTTGATGGCGTTTCTTTCTTTCCTTTTTTTTGCCCGCCCTGTTCTGTTCCTTGTTCTTGGTTCATGGTGCTTGGGTGCCGCCTTTAGTCTTTTAGTCTTTTAGTCTCTTCGTTTGCGGTCCGCTGTGGCTTTTCTTTTGTCTGTTGTATCTTTCCTTGTCATATTCCTTTTTCATACTTTCAGTGACCCTTACTACACTAACAGCCCCCGGACGCCAAAAACCCTGGTCCTTAGACCAAGATTCTTGTTGCCACACACCACCACAAGATACAAGACACAGACACACATTTCCATTTCACAATTTGGATTTCTGCCTTTTCCCATTCTGCCTTTCTGCACTATTACATCCCCGTCATACCCTATTCCTCTCCCTTTCCTTTGTGGCCCTGTCCCTGGCCTTTCCCTACCACACACCCCTGACAGACTTTCGTCATAGTACTCCTTATGTATCTCATCTTCATGTCTGCCCTCAGTATTCTCAGTCACAAGACACACTTGCACAGCCCTACCCTCGTGTTTTTGCTCGTCATTGACTGTGTAGATATCTCTTGTACCATTTGTTGTCACGAAACCCTTTTGCCACTTCCGCCAAAAGAAACATCCGCCCCATATCTTTCTGTCTGCTTCTCGTCGAGTATCTTGCAGGCATCTTTGTTCTGTGCATGCATGTGTTTCTGTCCATCGTGGTCACGGGTCATATGGACATTACTTGATAGAGTTTGTGTGAAAGTGTCGAGTGTTGAGCGTGTCTTTTCAATGTCCGTTCTCGCTGTCACTCTTTATTCCCTCAACCCTCGAACTTAATGCAGCCCTGGTCCCTCAAGACCTGGCCCCTCAAGACCCTGCACAAGACACAAGACGTGACAGGACGTGACAGGACAGCACACGGCCAGACCAATACGACTCTTGCAGTCTTTTTCGTCAAAAAACCTAGCCGTTCAGACGTTGTCTCTGCAGCATCCTAGATCCAGAGTGCCATTTTCCTTCTGCTTGCCTTTCCCATGTCGTATGCAGTCTGCAGTCTGCAGTCTACATCTGCACGTCTCTTCAAGTTCTTAACAGGTCTGTTATTCCCTCTCAGAGTTCTCTCCTCTCAGTTCTCTCATGGACCCACCCTTTTGTGCTCCGTCATTCAGTCTCCAGCGTTCACTGTACTCCGTACACAGTAAAGTCTTCTTTCCTCCGTATCTCACTTTTCCATCTGTCTGGCGTCTTCTGGCTTTGTGCCTTACCCAGACACCCCTCCCCGGTCAACACCTTTCTTATTCCCACCCCTCTGACTGCCCTCTTCCAAGAACCAAGAAAACCGCTCGCAACGTCCACCTAAACTCTTTTCTTCTGTATTCTGTCTTCACGCACGTCCTGTCCTGTTGTTACAACGTTCATTGCACGCCCCTCTTTTTGTTGCATTTTGTTGCATTCTGCTGTATTTGTTGCATTCGTTGCATTTTTTGCGAGTCTTTTTCCTGTGTGCACTTTCTTCTTTGCCTCCACACGTAATGTCTGTTCTCTTCCCGCAGTATTTTCCGTAGTATTTTGTGTCGAACAAAGTCGTAGACAAGAAAAGTCGGTGGGGTTGAATTCATCATCATTGATGTCGACTTTTCATTTTGACGACCTCCATTTCGACAATTTCCTTCTTTGTCGCGACTAACACGACACCGACCATCACGGCACTTGATATCCCCAGCTACACTGCACTACTCCGTACACTACTCCTTACCCAGAAGCTAGTTCATCTCATCGCCGACGTCGATCTTTCTCTTTTTGTCTTTTGATCCTTTCCTGAGAGCAACAAGCACATGCACCCCGTCTCTGTGTCCTCCGCGCCGCCACACGCCATTCACAATCGACATCAACAACGTGCTCTCAAGTCAAGCTCGTGCTCTCGAGCTTGAAGCTTGAAGCTTGAAGCTTTGACTGTTGCTCCCCGAGCATTGACTGCAGCATTGACTTTGATATACACAACCCACTGTCCATCACCGACAATCACGCCGCTCACCGTTTACTGTGTACCTTTGCGTCTTCAATTCCGTTTCCGTTGTTTCCTACTGTCCTGTTCCATTGTTTGTCCACTTGTTCCGGTGCTTTGACATTGGACATATCTGAGTACGACTGTCATTGTTGTCGTTCTTTCGCCTGTCCTCTCCTTCCGCCATCTCCCGGCGACAACTACCGAACAATCTTCATTCCTCGCGGCAAAGGAGGTTGACTGTCAGGAAAAGACAGAAGAGAAGAGGAAAAAGACAACAGAACGTTCTTACAACAAAGAACACACCCCTCCGACCAGACTGGAGTTTTCTGATTTCTGGTCTTCTCTACGAAATAACTCAATTTAAAAAGACAGCCTTTTCTCAAGGAAAAAGCCGAGATCACTCCTTTGGGTTTCTCTCCAGCTGGCTCTTGGGGTCGCTCCAACACCACATCAGAACCGAGACAAAGGTATATGTAAGGGGAACATTGACTTGTTGTTTTCTCCACTGTTTATTTTCCTGGGAGATTTTCTAGTCAAAAATCTAGTCAAAAAGAGATGGGGGCGATGCGATGATGTCGATCACTTTGCACTGGCGGGAATTGGGTCGCTGGGGTGCAGACGGAGTTTGTTTGTGAGTGGGTGGGTGCTGGGAAAGGGATGTTTCTTTCCTCGTCTCTCCTTTTTCCTCATGTCTCGTCCGTCTGGCTCTGTATCGTCCGATGCTTTCTGTTGTTTGTTGCTCGCCGTCTTGCCTGTCTCGGGAGTTAGTCTCAGCTGGTCTTGTGCTTGATTCGGGTCCGCCATGGCCGCCATGGCCGCCACGGCGGGTGGGAAAAAGGAAAGGTGGAAGGCATTATCTCGGCCTTGTTGTTTCTTTTTCTCTTTTTGTCTGTGTGGTTATTTCTTTTCTTTTTTTCTTTTTCTCTGTCTTTTTCTTTTTCCTTTTTGAGCTTCTGCATCTGCCCATGCCCATGTCTTCATCTGTTATCATTGCATGCACGGCAGATTGGGGCCCGCTAACATCATCACAACAGTAATTAGATGCCGAGCGCACTGGTGGACTTGATATCAAAAGCTTTGATGTGAACAAATACCGCCAGCCGACTTGACACCAAAATATCAGCAAACTAAACAAGCTCGACAAGCACCAGACATTATTGCCACCCAGGTACGGTACTGGTACATTGACAAGTACCCAGTCACTTTTGACCATTGACGGGAGCCGAGGGTTTTCAAGCTTCTCCTCTCCTTCTAGTCTGGCTTGAGAAGGACTTGGAGGCAAACACCAAAAGTAACTCAACTAACAAGAACGTGCTCGTCCTCTCGCCCACTCGTCCTGTCTTCGCTCTATCTCGTTCTCTCGTCTACACGGCTCTCGTCTTCACAACAACTGCCATCTCCATCTTTCTTCTCGTCCGCCCCGGTCCCAGGAAGCACTTAAGGCTTGCCGATCGGGACCCATCTCTGTCGTCTCCTTTTGTTTTCTTTTTCTTTCTTTTGCTGTCTTCCCTTTTTCCTCTTTTATTTTCCTTTTATTCCCCTTTCGACGAACCCGCCCCAGAAGCGCGCCAAAAGACACCAAAAAAAGTAAAGGAGCTGACAGCTAAAAGTAAAAGCTACACACTAAAAGGTGCCCTAACAGCGGCACCCGGTCTTGCTGTTCCCACGCCACTACCAAAACTGCCACTCCCACTACCACTACCCACTTTTTGACTTTCAACTGCCAGTTCACTCCCACCACCAAATACGCTGCACACCTCCCACTCTTGCACTCCCACACGCCCCCACAGAGGTACTTTCACGCCCTGGTCGACGTCTTTTCTTCTTTTTGAGAGTAAAAACGAAGACTGACCTCACCTTGCGGGAGAAGCCTATTTGCCTATTTGACCATTGCCAATCCCTACTTCTTTTCTTTTCCTGTGACCTCTGCTCCCCTTTCTTTTTTCTTATTCTTATTCTTATATCTCGATACTCCTATATTTTCTTTTTATTATCCTCTCCTCCAACATTCTTCTCTCGATCTTTATTCTCATACAAGTACTTGATCATCCTCCTCTTCCTCCCTGACCATCTTCTTTCTTTCTTCTCCATCTACATCTCCATCAGCATCACCTCTTAATATACATATACCCAATATATCTAATACTTAACTCACGTCGGACAACACGCCGCCGACTATCAACGAAACGACAAGATCATCTTGACTTTACGACTCTATATACGACTTTCACCGTCGACATCAAAACGGCAGGCACGACCCTGACGATCGCTCTTGCCTTGTGAAGACATCACATCGCACCTTCCTCAATCATCCTTCGTTCTTTCCTCTTTAAACTCCTTCTTCCCCTTTTCACATCTTCCCACCTTCAAAATGACAATGGCCGTGGACTCAAGTCAACAACGGTACCTCAACAACTTTGACCACATGAATTCCTACTCACACCACGCCGCGGCGGCGGCACCGCACTTCACCAACCCGTGGACGACACAGTCGGGCGCAGGCAGCCAGCACCAGCAGCAGCACCAGTACGGCAGCATGCCGCAGCCGCAGCACCAGCTGGGTGGCATCGACTCTCTCAGACATCACCAGCCGTCACACCAGACACAGCACTCGCAACAACACCACAGCTCGCACAGCCAGCACGCACACCCCCAGCTGCCGCAGCCGACACCACAGCACCACGCGGCGCCGCACCACGCACAGCACTCGCCCGTCAACCAGCACTCGCAGCAGCCGCACCACAGCCAGCCCCAGTCCCAGGCACCAAGACAGCAGCAGCCCGTGCAGGCACCAAGACAGCAGCAGCCCGTGCAGGCACCGCCGCGGCCGCCGTCGCAGCAGCCCCTGCCGCCGGCGCCGACGATGCACCGCAACGGCAGCATGTCGTACCCGACGGGTGCCAATGGGATGACGGTGACGGCAGGCGGCAGTCCCCACAGCCGCGACTACCGCAACGATCTGCTCATTGCAACAACCTCGTCTGGGTATGACAGCAACATCGCAGCCTACTCGGCCCCCACGGCCTCGCCCATCCACCCGACGACCAACGCCGCCGCCGCCGCCTATGCCACGGCCACGGGCGCCACGCCCTACGACCAGATGGGCTATGCGCCGGCGACGACCATGCGCGGTGCGCCGCCTGCGCCTAGCCCATCTGGTCGTAGGGCGTGGCGCC
>WNYG01000084.1:0-101203 GCA_021396235.1 Sporothrix pallida
TAATATTTTAATAATTTTAATAATAATAATTTTTTCGTTTTTAAAAAAAATAAAAATAAAAAACTTATTATAACGTTAGTTATATTTAAACGATTAATTTTAACGTTAAAAAAAACTTTAAAGTATTAAAAATAATAAACATAAAAAACTTATTATAACGTTAATAATATTTAAATAATTAATTTTAACGTTAAAAAAAACTTTAAAATATTAAAAACGGTAAAAATGAAAAACTTATTATAACGTTAATAATATTTAAACGATTAATTTTAACGTTAAAAAAAACTTTAAAATATTAAAAATAATAAAAATAAAAAACTCGTTATAACGCCGGTAATACTTAAACGATTAACTTTAACGTAAAAAAAAACTTAAAATTATAAATTATATACTTTTTTATTTATATTTTATTTATTACGTTCGTTCTTTTAATTTATTTATTATATACCTTTATTTATTTATTTATTTTACTACGGTTTTAATAAGTTAATATATATACGTATAAGTTAAAAAGTTTATATATATATTTCTATAGTAGTTTTTTCCTTTGAAAGTTTTACTTAATTAGTCACTAATAGTTAAGATTAATTAAAAAAGGCGAATAATAATAATAATAATATTAGATGATTATTTAATTCTCTTTACGTTACTTTATTAAACATTTTATTATTATGTGAAAATTAATTAAAAATGAAACCAGCTAGGAAGCTATTTATTTGATTATAATAAAATAAAATAAAATAAATTTACAAAAGAAATCGTAAACAAATGTACCAAATTGCCTCTTGTCGGTAGGTAGTTCATGCATATGACGCCTTTTCGTACGAGTCGTTGTCGTCGCTCTTGGTCGTGGCCCTTCGTCCTTTGCTCGTTCTGAGCGGTCCTCTATTGGCATCCATCATTGGACTGGCCCACTGCACTTTGCCATCCTTGCCCTCGACGCGGAACGTTGTTGCACCCAAGCCGGTGGGGTTGTAATTGCCGTAGATCGTCTCCCAGTGCTGGGCGGGGACCTCGTACGCCTCATGCATGATGCCAAATAGGTGGCCAATCTTGGAGTTGGGGCCGTTGACGACGGTGTTCCAAAAGTGCCATGCTTCGCGGTGGATGCCACCAGCCTCGTGTGAGAACTTGTGCATGCCCTCGTAGTTCCGGAAGTAGACGACGGTCATGACTTCGTTGGCCGTCGGGCGCTCAACGGCAAGGTAGACCTTTGACCCAAGGTAGCCAAACTCTTCGCTTCTCTCTTCTAGGTCGACAATCATGGCGTCGAAAAGGTCACCGATCTTTTTAAACCAAGGGTGGAACGAGCCCAGGGCGTGGTTGCTGCGGGCAGCGAGCTGGATGACGACGATTGGTTCCTTGGAGGGCGCGGTGCTGCCGGGGAACTGGGCGGTGGATTTGCCGTTGATTACGCCAGCCATGTGCGGGTTTTCTTTCCAGTTGTTCCACACGAGAACGGTGTCGATGATTCGAGTAAAGAGATAGAATGCTGCAGGCACGATTGCCCATTGGATGGGGAGAACGGCAAGGAGCAGCGACTGGAGGACGGCGCCGACCGCAACCCAAGTTCGTAACTCGAAAGCATCACGAAGGTACTGCATGTCATAGGGTTAGTCAATGTAGAATTGTTATTAACCAACCGAGAATCAATAACTTACATTCAGTTCTCGTTTCCCCGAGAAGAACTGTGACTTTGGCCGCTTATCGCTAGGCGGAATGATGGACTGGTAGGTAGTAGCCATAGTTGACTTGAGGTGACTTGAGTTGACTTGAAGTTGCCGCGATGATGTTGTCAAAGTGGTGCTGGAGCGTCGTTAAATATGTATTGATAAATCACCGGTTGGATACTTAAGTGACGAAAAAAAAAAAAAAAAAAAAAAAAGAAAAAAAGAAAACCAATTCAAAGGTGTTAAGAATCGGACATCGAGACAAACATTTGTGACGGCCAAGCGAGCCAAGGACGGATGCGGGGGATGTAGAATAAATATCCCACGGACCGAGACTGTGGGCCTCCGGGCCACGCACAACATGTGAATTTCCTGTGTGCAGATCATCCTGACATTTAGCAGGATAGGGATCAAAATGAAGGAGAAAAGTATAAAAAGAAAAGCAAAAAACGGCATTGGGTTGCCGAACGAGACGCTTCGCAATTGTAATTTGGGTTGATGCGTTTCGACTTGGTTGTAGGATTCGGGGTCGTCAGCGCTACTTCCTACAGTGCCAAGTATGAACCATGCGGCAGGGGTCAACAGGGCTGACGGGGACCCGCGGGCGGTGGAATTTAAGCGGCCGTAGCACGCGTAGGTCCGGGGGTGATCTGATCGGCAAAAACGCGTGTGACGTAGCGGGATGGGCACAAATGAAACCCAAAAGGGAACCATTCGACGAGACGCCGAAATGCGACGCATCTCGCATTTTCAAAAGACTCCCATTTAAGCTTAACAACAGTTGTTTAGAATGGCATGAAGTAGTAACATGCGAACTGCCTAGCTGACTCCACTCCTACATATTGATGACAGTGTCCCAGTCTGGGAGGAACTGAATGTCTGCCATAAATAGATCCAGCGACGAGAACAGGTCCTGGTTGCTGTCTTGTCCGAGCCCCGCAGACGGAAGGGCTGCATCGTTGGCTGCGACATCTATCTCACGGTCTGGAGCAGTCTCGCCCATTGGCACAGCAGACGTCTGCGTATTTTGACGGTCGCTTGCACCAGATCGCACCTGCTGTCGAACGAGCGATGCCTGGTGCCGGAGACGATGCAGATAGCTCCAAATACTGCCATCATAGCAAGACACACCACCGTCTTCATGTGCATCGGTGCGGCCATGCAGTTTTAGTCCTCGTGGGAATAATTCATCAACAAGCGACCAAGCCCGCTTAGCAACTTCGTCCATGGCTGTGTCTCGACTACAACAGAGACACCGCAGTACATATGCAAGTGCATACCACTGTGTGTACATATTGAAGAACCACCCAATATGGGCGGCAGTGCTGTCTTGCAGGAGAGTACGACTGCACGCCAACGCTTCACAGGCCCGAGTAAACGATGCTGTCTGCAGGGGAGGTACATCTGGCGCCCCTTCAACCTTCTTGAGGAGAATCTCCTCCCGCAACTGCAAGACAAATTCCATCTTCTTGCAGGCCGTGGCCATGTGCGTGGTGGCGATGCGGGGCATGTCTGTGGGCAAGCCCGAGTCGGGAGAGACTCCAAAGCGGGACTGCATATACCGACCAGCATTTCGGATGCCGGCATGCCGGACCCTGATCCTTTGCAAAGCCTCGGTCATGTTGGCAGGCAGGTCCGGCTCACCGTCTTTTGGCCAGTCCGTATTAGCCAACGGAGGCAGTACGCCCGACTGACGCTCCAAGGTTTCCATAAGAGGGTGCATCCGTCGACAGGCTTCAGTCTGCAGCAGAAAGAAGGACATGTCTGTCCAGGAGTCCGAGTCGGGCGGGAGGGATGTCATCTCTGGGTAGAGCTGGGCATCGTTAACATTGAGTGGGATGCGCAACTCCCAGTTGGTAACGGCAATGGTTGGCTGCAGGCCTTGGTCTTCTGGAGCTCGGGAGTCGAGTATGCAGAGATGCCACCATAGCCTCAGACGCATTTCAGATTCGAATGGGGCTAACTTCAAGTGTGCACCATCACGGTGCAGGCCCATCGACTGGGCAAGCCGTATGGCTAGGCCGTTTAAAATCCATACACTTCGACCGACTTCATGGGCTCGTAGGCAAGTCTAGAAAGTGTTAGACAAAAGAAGGCGGCATATGTAAGACAAGGCAACTTACGACATAGATGGCTAGTGCCTGTATTGATGGTATGTCTGGTCGGTTCACAAGATTGGACACGGCCAAAAGCTGATCAAGTGCCGTCCTGAACCGATACAACAAAGTTTTTCTCTCCTCTGTTGGTATTGGCGCACTGTCGTCGGGGCACATGGACGTCACAGCGGCATAGTAGATGGCAAATGTGAGAGACAATGTCGATGTTGTTGCCGACTTTGGGTCCAGTATGGTTTGCACGACGACCGACTGAAGAGAAGGAATGTGCAAAATCTTGAGGACTGGATCGACATGCTTCACATATGTGCTCCATAGCTGGAGTGCAAGCTGTGTGTCGGGGTAGAGGGAGAGGACGTCGACATTGTGTGTTGACGTAGTTGAAACGTCCTTTGTTGGTTGCAGGATATCATTTCCTGATGATGCTGGCGTCCCATCGTGATTGTACTGGTAATGGGATGCAGGCGTGTTTGTCGACGTTCCTACCGGTCTATGTAAACCTGGACTCCGCGGCGTGTTTGTCGAACTTGGAGTCGCAGCAAACGGCAGTGCACGCTCATCCTGTTCGTCATTCAGCAGGATCTCCCATGTTGTGGACGGCTGGTTCTGTTGGCCCTGTGCGTCTTGTGTTCTTGGAGGCAGCTGGGGCCGTAAGTCGACGGGATGTGAGCCTCGTCGTGGGTTTTGAGGTCGCGATGGTAGACACGAAGATGAAGACGAAGTTGGTTTCTGAGGTACATCTGTCCTGTCAACCAGCCGTGTCAACAACTCCTCGACCCTCTCCAGTCGACTCGATATGCTCTGTAGACTCGGCCCTTTCCTCGTGGGAACACCTCCGTCTGCATCTGGCTGTGGCTTTGTCGGGTAAACACAGTTGGAACCATGTTTCTCACAGTTTGTGCATGGCACGCCACGGTCGCACTTGACTTTGCGCTGGTAGCAGGCGTTGCACGAGCGTGACGCAACCTTGTAGGGCGCGGCCGCTGCGGGGTGCCGTTCCCGGTCGGTGGGTTCTTTCATTTCGTAAGGCGCGTAGCTGATTGATAATACAGAGTGGTACAACTTTATGTTTTGTCGAGAAAACTGTCGGCCCCGAAATGTCCACGATGGGGGTTGACGAGGTTGTCATGACATGTAAATGTAGTGTCGGGGATTTCGGCGCCGGAGGGGGCCGAGGGGTGAAGTGAGATGACAAAGAGTGCGGTTGATAATAAGCGGGGCTTCAGCCAAAATGCCCCACTTCTAAACTGCGCCAACTTACGACGTACATGATTCCAGCATGGCTCGGTCGACGTCGGCGCCGCTGCCGTCCGGAGCCTCCAAATACACCAAAGACAAGTGAGGAGTCCGGCAAGTTTGACACGGAGAGTGGAGCTCGGTTCAATCACTAATCACTTTTGTGTTCCAAATTGTGGACCACAATGGAGGAAAGGAGCATGTAATTGTTTACTTGTGCGTGTTAGTCTCCTTTCTGTTAGTGAATGACATGCCAAAATGCCGACCATGTAAAAAATGATGCTGTCGAGGCTGGACAATAAAATGTCGTGCAAAGCCCTCCCCGTGGACGGTTTCACGTTTACAACATTTTGACGTATTTCATCGACAAAACCAACCGATACCTGCAAAATGACAGAATCGCCAGCGGCCGAAAAGGTCATGGATCAGACCAACTCACCATCCGAGACAGCATCAGCCACCGATGTCGAAAATGTACCTGTTCCACAGGATGCCTTTGAAAGTCCAGCTCCAAAGAAGGACAACATAAAGCGAGAGTTCAGCATATGGGCTAAAATCTACTACACGGCCATTCCATGCTTCTTGGCCTACCTAATGTGAGTAGAGGGGATGTTCACTGTCAACATTATGTTCGTTCTAACAATTTTTTGTAGTACCTTCTCCGCGTCCGTCGTCGCTCCTGCCACAACTACCTTTATGACCGAGTTCAATGTCAGCCGAACTGTCGCCTTGTTGAGTGGCACATTATATCTGATGGGCCTCGCGTTTGGCCCCATGTTCCTGGCGCCACTGTCCGAACTTCTCGGAAGACGCTGGCTCTATGTCGGCACCTCCACCAGCATCATTGTCTTTGCTTGTGGTGCCGCCGCCTCCAAGAACTTTGCCAGTTTCTTGGTGTTCCGTTTCCTGTGCGGCTTCTTTGGTTCGAGCGGCATCGCCATTGGCGCCGGCACCATCTTTGACGTCTGGGGCGCCACCAAGGCCCGCGGCATGGCCAGTCTCCTTTTCATTTATGGCCCGTTCATGGGCCCCAGCATGGGCCCGATGGCCGGCGCCTACATTATGCACGAGTATGGCGGCGACTGGCGGTGGACGCAGTGGCTGATTGCGATTATTGGCGCGCCGATCTGGGTGTTGATCCTATTCATGAAGGAGACGTCGACGGCGCGCGTTCAGTCGACCGTCACAAAGAAGAAGGGCTTCATGGGTGGTGTTCACCTCGGTCTGCATATGTTGAAGACAGCCCTGTGGCGGTCGACGACGATGCTGACGACGGAAGCCATTGCCTTTTCCCTGACACTCTACACGGGCTACGCGTATGCCGTCGTCTTCAGCTTCTTTGCCAGCGGCTCGTACGTCTACCTGATCGACTATGGCTTCAACACCCGTGAGATCGGATTGGTTTTCCTTGGCGTATTCATTGGCTACATCCTTGCAGCTGTCCTGCATATAGGCGTCGAGAAGACACTGTATGCCCGTGCCGAGAGGCAAGTCCCCGACGGCGGCCGCCCCGCGCCTGAACACCGTCTCTACTCGGCCATGGCCGGCAGTATCTTCTTGCCCATTGGCCTCTTTTGGTATGCATGGGCCTCCAAGCCGGGCGGTCACTGGGCCGTCCTCGCTGCCAGCGGCATCCCGTTTGGCATTGGTGCCTTTGTTCTTTTCGTGAGTACCTCCACCCCCTTTTAGTGTATATACAGTGCACTGACAATGCCAGCTTTCCTCCATTATGTACCTTGTCGAGTCGTATGGTGCCGCCGCTTCGGCCTCGGCCCTCGCAGCCAATGGCTGCATCCGGTACATGCTCGGCGCTGTCTTCCCGCTATTCACGATTCAAATGTACCAGAACCTCGGTATTCACTGGGCCGGTAGTGTCTTTGCCTTTTTGTCTTTGGCCCTCCTGCCGATACCGTGGGTTTTGTTCAAGTACGGCGCCAGGCTCCGCCAAAAGAGCAGATTCATCCCTGCCTCGGCCATGGCTTCTGGGGCCAACTAATGGGGGTTCACATACCTGCCTACGACTCCTTCTCGGGAACACTCCTCATATTTCCTTGACATTTCCACATTAGACCGTGCCTTTTCCATCCTATTGTGCTTCCTTCCCATGCATAGCAACATTTCATTCATCATCGTTCATAGACTGCCTTTCGTTTCATCCACATAATTGATAATTACAACTGGATTTTAAAAAAAATCAACAAGATATTCGCTGCTTAACGACGAGCCTCTAGCCCTGCTTTAATGCTTTATTTCGTACAGGATCAGTCAGTGGCTTTACAGAACATCTTGAACCTGACCCTGTGCACCCTTCTTATCCTTGTTTGCTTCCCGCTCCGTCGCCTCCAGCATATGCTGGATGTTCTGGCTCGGCAGCCAGCTCTCCGCCGGGAACCAGTACCAGGTGGCCAGCGCAAAGATGGTGATGATGGCCATCATGACGGGCGCGTAGTTGAGCGTCGAGGCCGACACGGGGAACTCGTAGGGTGAAAACAAAATGGCGACGACCCAGGTGTTGTACAGGACGGTCAGGACCTGAAATGGCTTTGACCACCTCCCCAAACTCCAGGCCGGCTTGGGGAACGTCTTTGGTGTGAGGGTCAAACGGCCTAGGGCAATCAAGCCGTAGGCGGCGGCGGACGGCACGCCGGCCATGGAGACGAGCGACGTAAAGGCGACGGACGACGGCAGGATCGTGCAGGTGACAATGGACGCGACGGCCCAGACGACAAAGACGGCGTTGCGCGGCTGCTCGTCGACGACGCGGGCGACCCAAGAGGAATAAGGGAGGACGCCGTCACGGGCGACGGCAAAGACGAGGCGGGAAGCGGCAAGGACGGCAATGGCGGTGTTCTGTCGGTTAGCAGGCGTAGCATTTGGATAAAAGGAGCGGTACTTTGACTTACAAACCACAGGGCAATGATGCAGACAATGTTCATAAAGATGTGTCCGCCATCACCGAGAATAACGGCATAAAGCGGGACAAACGGCTGGGCGCCACCAAAGGAGAAGAAAATATCTGGGCCAGGAACGCAGAACAGGAACAGGATCACAACCACGAACCCGCCAATGCCACTCACCACGGTACTCCAAAAGATACCGCGGGCAGCCGTGATGGCAGCATTCTTGGTCTCTTCAGCAACGTGACCGGACGCATCGAACCCGATTAGAATACCGGCTGTCGCCAAGTAGGACAAGCACCAGTTCCATGCCGGCGGTGCGCCTGTGCCATTGTACGTGCTCATGAATGCATCGTGTGCCGTCTGGAAACCGATCGTGCGGGCTGTGGCGACCGGCAGCCAGATCATGTTCAACACGAAATCGAGCATCATGAAGAATGTGGACAGCGAGAAGATCCACTTAAAGTAGCGGGCTGCACGGGGCGTAAGTAGGCAGACAAATTTTGTGTGGGCATGAGGGTTACTCACGAGGCAGAATGCACCAGATGCAGGCGGCGGCCAGCATCACTTCGGTGCAGATCCACTGGACGGCACGGAACTTGACATCGGACGGGTCCGAAGGGAAGTCGAGGCCAAACACCACCGTCTCGGACAGCATGTAGTTGACGGCGCCCTGGGTGTTGCTGGCACAAAACGTCGTCCAGGCCGTGGTGCTCCACCAGGCGACAACAAAGCCGAAGAGACGGCCCCAGCGCGGACCGCCGGCCTCGGCTGCCCAGAGGTAGATGGAGCCGGAGAGTGGAAGTGACGAACAGATCTCGGCAATGACGGCGGCCGTGATGAACGTAAATACCATGGTCACGAGGAAGCTCGTCCTGCGCGTGTCAGCGGTGTTTACAGTAGTGTACATGTGTAAGGAGAACTCACCAGTAAGCAAGGTTTCCACCGGCCGCGATACCAGTCGAGAATGTGACACGGACGCCACCAACGAAGTATAGGGCGGCTAAACATTGTCAGCAAGAAGTCGCATTTAAAATCTACATCCGACGAACTTACCAAAGGACGTCGTAAAGTTGTGGAACAGATTGAAGCTTCGTTTCAGAACCTATCGCACTGTCAATATTGGGTTGTATACACAGCTCGTGGTCGGTGGCCGACTTACAGGCGTGTAGCCAAGACTTTCCTGTTCAAGAATTAGCGTTGTGTTCATGGCGAGTGCTTCTTTGCGGCTGTTCTGCTCACCATAATCTGGTCATCCGTCCGGTTGCCTTCATACTCCTCACCCGACTCCGGCGGCGTGCCGGGCACCGGCTGGATCTCGTCGGCGCTCATGATGTGTCGGTGTTGAAAGCTGAGGTTGAAAGAGTTTGAGTTTTGTCGCGCTATCCAGGTGTTTGGAGTCAGTACTTTTGTCGTCGTGAAAGAATTTGCCACTAGTGTGGCTGTCAAAGTTGTGCTGATGCGAGATGGCGAGCACTTATATACAGCTGCACGACCGTTTAATTCAGGAAGACGCGAATTCAAACTAGAAAGCTTGAAATTATATTTTCAACAAGATTGACAAAAAAGAAAAGAAATTGTGGCAGCCCGGCCACCTCCGCTGTTGTGCTCCGCGTTCTGTCATAGGTTTTGTTGCGATTTCCACGCTAGCTTGTGCTTCGTGATCGGGCTTGTCAATGTCGTGATCGGCATCCGGGCCTGTTTTTAGCATAGCGCTCCCACAGGAGGACATTGTCACACTGTGCTTGCAGTGTTTGGGAACATTTTTCTGGCATATCTGACATTTGAAACTCCACAATGACACCAGGGGAGCATTGAATCCGCGTAATTCGTACGTCGTAGCTCCACGTTGTACCTCGTTCCATCTTGTCGCGTCCCGTCGGGGACCAATGAATTTCAATGTATATATCTCCGTGTACCGGCACTTGTACAAGTGAAGAAAACACAGCAAAACGATGGAACTCTCATTTTAAAACGACACCAGCCCAGCAAACACAATGGCTCTTTTCTCGTCGTTGCCAGTGGGATGGCTGCTGCTCACCGTTGTTGTCGCCTTTATCGCAAAGGTGAGTACATATCGACTACAATGGCGCAACCTACAGGATGCAACCTCACGGACTTTCACCGAAACTGACCGAGGCTCCCCATTCTAGACAATCCACCGAGCCCGCTCGTCACCGCTCTTCCACGTGCCAAGCGCCGGCTGGCTCGCACCCGTGTCCCGGCTTCTATGGGCATTCCGCCATGAATATCGCGGCACAATCACTCTTGATCTCCCCAAACTCCATGCCCGCCTTGGCCCGCTTGTCCGCATCGGCCCGACCGAAGTGTCTTACTACTCGCTTGACGCCTACGATGTCATCCACAAGGCCGGCAGCAAGTTTGAAAAAGACCCGCGCGTCTACGGCGGGTTTGTCCAAGATGGGCACCCGGCGCTGTTTTCGATAACGTAGGTTTACCCTGGGACCAAACAATTCTCATCGGTGCTGACAATCGTAGCGACCCCGGTGAGCATGCCCATCGACGACGGTTGATGGGCCAGCTGTACAACCGGAGCAAGGTACCACTCCTCGAAGAACTGATGCTACACCACATCAACCACTGGCTGAGATGTATTGCTCGTAGCTCGCAAGCTGTGGACCTGCCAGTTTCCTGTCGAGCCTTAGAGGCGGATATCATCTGTACGTATTGTTCACAGTAGCCATTGAAGCCATCTTCTGCTAACATAATCAGCCGACTTTAGTTTTGGGGCGACCGTCGGCGCCATTGATGCGTGGGCCAACGGTCAAGAGCTAGCTATGGTCGCCAAAAACGATGAGCTTGCATCATGGATGCCCGTGGTAAGTGCCGTTGGACGATGGTGTAGGTTTCTTTGATACTGATATTGCATAGATCACCAACCTTCCCAGCCTGTGGTCCCGCCTGGAATCACTTCAGGAACGCTTTGCGTCCGTCACCAGTTATCAGCCATCATTATGGCGTGGGTTGGATGGGTTTGTCAAGGTAAGATGCGCTCCTCGCCCAAGCCGTTCAACGCAATGCCAATACTAACGAGACATTTCGTAGTGGGCACATGGAAATTTTGACGGTCTCATGAAGACCAAGAGTGATGTCGACACCCATCATGGTGCCTCTAGATCTGGCTACCCAATGCTGTTCGAAACTTTGGTCCGCTCCGGACTGCCGCCTCTCACGGCCCTTGCCGAGGCCAAGGAGAACATGGGCCCCGGTACAGACACCACATCAGCCAGCTTGGCCCATGTCCTTTGGGCCCTTGCCCACAATGCCGGCTTTCAACAGGAGCTCTATCGTGACCTTGAGCGAATAGGTTTCTCAACCGACATGGCCTCTCTGGAAGGCGTTCCCCGTCTCAAGGCATGCGTCAAGGAGGGCGTTCGGTGGGCCGGTGCTGCAGCGGCCATGCTTCCCCGTGTCGTTCCGGAAGGCGGTGTCGAGCTCCATGGAACGTTCTTACCTGAAGGAACAGTTCTTACATCCTCACCCATTTGGTATCTCCGGGATGCTGCCGCGTTCCCCAACCCCTATGAGTTCAATCCCTACAGGTGGCTGACACCGGACGCCTCCGACATCCGTCAAGACGCGCTCCGTGACAAGTACTACATTCCCTTTTCCAAAGGCGCGAATGTGTGCATAGGAAACCAGTAGGTCACGAGCTCCCTTACCTTTTCTGTTCTGATATTCACTGTCTCTAACAACGTAGTTTTGCATACTATGAGCTCTATCTGTCCATCTCTCAGGCTGTACGTCATTTCTACATCTCGATGTGCAATGACACCGCGTCATCGTCAGACTCGCGCACAAGACCAACAGCCACAGCTGGACTTTGGCAGCCCGTGATGTTGCCACAGAGAAAAGAATGGGTGGCTGCCGTCGTCACTGACGATTTGCGTGTGACGATGACGCCGAGAAAATCATAGATTTAAGATTTTTGTGTCATATAAAAGCACTTTTATTACGGCGTAGATCATTTTGTCAGTTGTATCAGGTTTATTTTACAGAGAATCAACTTGCTAGAAACATTTTCTAGCTCACTTTTTATTTTATTATTTTTTAGGCCAAAAATATTTGCCAAAAAATAAAAATGTAAAAAATCAACGACCAAAAAAATCAAACATGAACAAAAACCAGACAAAAAATTCTTGGAGAAGTAAAAACGATCAAAGAAATTGAGCAAGTCAAGATCAAAAGCGAAATTATGAGTGACCAAACCTCAAATTATGGGGAACAGATGTTCTTACATGAACTATGTGCTAAAATTATCCTACAAAGTACACTGAACCGACAGACACCTAAAATGAGCAGTTGAATCGTAGGCAACGCACGGGCTATCTACCCATACCCATAATAGCCGGCGTGTGCCGCCTACACACATGCCCAGCCGCGTATTAAGCCACGGAAAGTGGACAAGAAAAGTCCAGGCTGTGAGGGTTTCTGTACATGTAAATATTGGGACGTTCATCTTTTACTTTCTGCGGATATTGAAGTACGTCAGCCAAAATAAACGACTTCGTCTTTCACCTCACCTGGTTTTCTTTCATATAAAAAATCTCGGTTAGATGGAGAACTACGTCTTGGCAGGCGGCGGAACATTACACGTCGATCGTCCGACATATTATCCGCCACCATACTCCCCGAGAAGCTTAAGTTATGTCACGTAAAAAGATAGTTGATGTGGATACCAGGGACCCATTGCACAGGCCCACGATCCATTTTGCCTGTCTTTTCATCCTTCCCGACAGAGCTCGGCAATCCCGACGACCGCAAAAGACAAGTGAGAGTAATGCAAGTTGGGTGGTCGTTTGATTTGGAATACGAACGAAAAAAATTGGTGGCCCTAGTAATTTACTTTTGGCACTCAATTTCCACTATCAAAGAGGACACGACTCGATCTTGGGAACATGAGAATGCGTCGACTCGGGAGCAGTGGCCAGAACGGGCGTCTTTATATTGTTTCGAAACGCCTCACACGTGCGTCTGACGTACACTCCGTTTCCCGGACTAGTAGTGGCATAATACTTTTAAGCTTAATTTAGGCCGAATGATATCATTACTAGGGGTCCAAGTATTGACATACACACCAAGAAAATTTCAGACCACATATTCGACGACATACCATTAATATATTGATGCGGCGATGACGGCTGGAGGTCACCGGACTGCACGTATGTACAGAATGTACGATTCATACAATGTATCCACAAATGAATTAAACCGGCTTGGTGATGACATTGCCCGGACCTGGACGAACATATACGCCACGCAACGGCCTTGGCGTCGTCCGTAGACATGTATATAAAGTCACGTCGGACGACAACATCAGATAATTGATATCCCATACAGAGAAAACTAAAGAAAGCTATATTCATACTTCTTACCAGACAACCGACCTATCCTACAATGAAGTTCACCGTTGCTCTACTCGGTCTTGCGACCCTTGCTACGGCCATCCCCCAGCGTGGCGGTGGTGGCGGCAAAAGAAGCGATGTGGATATCGCCTTCTGTCGCGTGGAGAACTTCCAAAACTGCGACCTCTTCTTCAACCTCAAGAAACAGGATTGCAGTAGGTTTCCATCCCGGGTTATTCAAACAATTATCTCCACTAACAGATTCAGACGCCGTCCCCGATGCTCTCAACGACCGCGTTCGGTCAATCAGCTTCACTGGTGCAGATCAGTGCACGTTTTACAAGTAAGTTCTTCTGCCCGCAAAAATTATGTACACCCTTAAAACTAACAAATCAGCGACGCCGGATGTGCTGGCCGCAACTTCACAGACTCTGGGTCGGTGCCCGACGTGGCCCGAACCTTCAAGAACAAAATCAGCTCGTACCGGTGCACGTGAGGTGAAGTTGGGGGCGGCCGAGGGCGGCTGTGAAAGTGCAGCTGTGATGGACCGGGGATATTTGCATACCGTCCAATAATACTATCACTTTTTACGTTGTATTGTCCTGTGCAGTATGCAGTATACTGCGAGTTGCTTGTTGGAATATTGATTGTGCTACGTGATTTTGCTGTCGATTGTCTCCATGTGCACTTATCCACCAATGGGCTTCCAATCCCGTCTCACATATGCAATGACATGTCTAGGCCACAATCTTGGAGGTTGAGAAGCACGGTTAAGTGAATCACGGAAAGCCAGAACTGAATCACTCACAACTTTATCGAGGAGGTATTAGGTAACAAGTTATAGCTTGAGCCCATCTTGCTTATATGCTGCCCCTCATCACGGCATGACCGTCGGCTCCGTCGTCTTTTCCATCGTCAGCGACTTCGGCTCCACGCGTCTCCGCGCCAAGACCATTGCTGTCGCCCGCAACTAGTGGAATCTATTTAATATTATCTTTAACGTCGTTATGCCCTACCTCAGCAAAAGGTCAAGGCTGCGTTCACCTTTGTGTTTCTGGGCTCCCTCTGCTTTACTTTTGCCGTCTTCCGCCCGCCCGAGACCAAGGAATGCACCTACAATGAACTAGATATCCTGTTTATGTGCAGGGTTAAGGACCGTGATTTTAAAAAGATAGTCGTCGTCGCCTACCGAGAGGACATTCACGAAATCATTGGAGTGGAGTCCGCGTGAGGAAGACGGCGCAGTTTGCGAACATTAGTATTTTTTATTTTCGAGCATAATAGCAAGGCAGCAAACAGGAAATAGGGCAGGGGTGGCTCGGCACGGTAGTATCAGCATCGTTTTGAATACATGCAATACAAAAAAGTCTAAATGCAAACAAAGACAAACAAGGGTACGGCTCGGCACAAAATACATGTCTTCCACCACAGTCGTCTACCCTTGCGGGAATACGCCTCGCAAGCTTTCAAGGTCCGTCTTGGCTGCTGACACGCTCGCCGACACGCGGTCCGTAAAGGGACGATCGGCCTCGCTCTCCGAGGCGGCGTTTTCACTGCGGACTATGTCAAAGGTCGTCCCGAGGGCATTGAGATAGTTGGCAATGGCGTCGTCCACCCCTTGTTCCATGCTGAGTGCATGTTTGATAAACTTCTCTCGGAACGCCCTCATCACCCCTACAAATAAATGCGGATCGCCAAGAGTGCGGTTCATGGTTTGTTGCTTCAAGGCGGTGCAGCCAGTACCTGCGCGGTTTTAAAGTAAGAAAAGGATAACGAAGAGGCAGATTGAAATGCAAAACGTCAACTGGTCTACTTACCGTGGATGAGCCTGGCGGTATTGTAGGTGTCTTCCATGGCCGTGCCAAACAGGCCGGTGCGGATACCAGAGAGGGCATTGATCCCCAATTCGTAGAGGGCAGATTGAAAGGTATCCAGACAATCATGAATGTCGGACGCCAAGACAGAATTGCGGGTTCTGATTGTCCTCAAGAGAGCCAAAGGAGCCAATGTTTCCATTTCCAGTTGAGCCACCTTGCCGTCTGTTTTTATCGGGTTGGAATATCAATATTAGTCACAGAACTGTTCACCATTGTGCTGTGACGTATTTTTTCGAGTGTACTTACCAATGAGATTTTCAATCTGTGATAAACTTTTAAAATGGCCGTCACGGAGAGTCAGGCACACTTCGCTCCATGGCTGCTTGAGGTCGTCGACCATGGCCTTCATGGCTTCTTCGTTCCAGCTGTGCCAGCCACCAGACTTGGCTGTCATGTGAGCGCCGTGATGTCTGCAGAACGCGATGTAGGTGTCTATGGGGGGGGGGGGGGGGAAAGTCAGTCATTTGTTAACCATAAATGTTGATAAACTGAGAGCTTCAACTTACGAGCACTCCAGCACTGATGATCTCGCATGGTTAGTCATCGCAAACCGTATAGCTACCTCCAGCAAAAGGGTCAGCAACTTACACTCCACTCTCTTGCAGCCTTGAGAGCACTCTCTGCCCACTCTACGGGCCGATTATGATGGCGGTCTAAAAGTAAGAGTGTCAGCCAGCTGGAATAGGCAATTCATGGAATGGGATTTGCATTGGAAAATCAGAATAGATCAGAGTAACAAGCATCCACTTACTTCGATAGATTTTTTTATCAAACGTTTCTTGCATCGATGATTTCGACATTGTAGCCGTGATAGTATTCCGGCCTGTAAGTTTCTAGAGGCAATGAAGCGAGGTCGTGTCAATGTCATGTCAATATAATGCATGGCCAGATCAAGCAAAACCCACCGTTGCCAATTCACCCTCGACTCGGCCCAGAGCCTCGAGGACGGCCTTTTCCTGCTCCGTCTGTGGACCTTCTGCGCCAGACTCCACCCACAGTTCTACCTCGCCGAGAAGCGCCGGGATGCTGTCCCGGATGTATTTGGTAACGAGCATCAGCTGGCTGTCGGCCACCTTTGCGAGACAATGCCTGCGGAACCGGGGTATTCCCGAAAGGTGGATTTCTTGTGCACAGTTTCCCTTTTCCCAAAACTCCCAGTACTGCACGTTGCCAACGCAAAACACGTTTTGGATGCCGCGAGGTAGCTTGTCCCGGTACGCGGACTTGATTTGTCTCTCGACTGTTTCGTTACGGTCCTCAATCCGCAGCCGGAGGACGCTGTTTCAGTCGCTTGTCAGTATGATGAGTGGCAGAATTTAAAAAAAGCTTAGTCAACCCAACTCGATCCATTATGAGTAGTGTCCTTACTTGAACTCGCATATCCTAAGTTCTCTCCTAAAAGCCACGTTACGATTGTCAGTACGGCTGTCAGAAAACGAAGCAAGAAGAAACGACAAAACCAAGTGGAGGGAGAAAGGGGGAGTAAAGATAACACTACTCTTTCCGCCGGATGGCCGACTGCAAATCAAACTTGTTCTGCAAGGCAGCCTTGCTAATCTCGCCGCTCGAGTAGACGTATTCGTCTTCCGAGGCGCTCAAGTCGTCTTCGAGGTCGTGGATTTCTTGTTGCAGTCTTTGAATCCGTTGCAAGAGTTGCCGAACCTGCGATGCGCGAGGTCCCCGTGTGATTTCGATCCGCTCAGAGCCAAAGTCCTAGAACATTGTAAGCAACTCTATGTACATAGAAGCGAACAAAAGAATTAACCCACCTCTGCGTGTGTACAAATGATCCCGACATTGTCGAGCTTGGCCTGCCGCGAAAGGTAGATGACGCGCTCCACACCCGAGCTTGACACGACGCGGCCAATGTGGTTGACTACAAAGACTTCGTTACACCGCACCAGGTAGCTCTCCGTGACGGCTTCGCGCGCAGCATTTCGGTCGCCCAGTCCTATTTTTGTGAGCAAAGGCTCGAAATGTCGAGTAGAAAATGTTGAAGAGGGGGGGGGGGCCACCTACCGGGAAGATCAACAAGCACGAGACCTTTGCTCAAAATGCGGGAATCCAAGTAGACCTTGATCGCGCGGATATAGGGCCACTTGACCGGCTCGTCGGGCGGCCTTTCATTTTCGTCCCTGCGGGAATCAACCGTGAGCTCCATTAACCGATTGGAGCACGTCTCGGCAGTGGTAAAAACCTCTTGGTCTGCGGCCAGTGCCCGCCGGTTGTCGAGGAGATGGCCTTTGAAGACGGCAAGGATATGGTCCTCGTTGTCTTCCAAGAGGAGCTGCATGTACTCGTCGATTTGCTTGCCAAAGAGGGTCCAGAGCATGGAGAGGGCTTCCTTGGCATCTTCTTCTGCGCTTTTGTGGGACTCTTTATCAGCCCCAGCCGAGCCAGTGTTGGAAGCGTCTCTTGATGTGCCAGAGGCCCGAGGGATTTGTTCCGGCACATGGTAGCTGCGGTAAGTACGGACAAGATCGGCCAGCTGTTCCACGAGCTTGTCCTCGCTAAACAGCTCGATTTCAATGGTAAAGTGGTCGCCAGCGCGGTACCGAAATTCGGTCGCAACGGACGTGCATGCCCTTCCACTGCTTCGCTACAACAGAAAGTGAAAACGTGTGTTAGGAGGCATAGATTTTGTGAGATTAGATACTGGTGGACTTACTTCCGTGGTTAAATTTTTCCGATGTAAGAGGGAGTTCAAAAGGCTGCTTTTTCCTGTTTGTGGACGTGCGAATTAGCCAACGACCCCTAAATAAAACGCAACGGAAACAAAACAGTAACAAAAAAGCAGCATAAATGAAACGCGAAAAGAAAAGAAGAGAAGAGAAATAAAGAGATAGGAAAGGTTGCCTAGGTCGGCATAGCCCTACCTGCACCGGTCCCGCCCACAAATCCAACGGTCCAGGACGGCGGCAACTGGAAGTTGGCGAGGGCAGCGGCTTGTTTGTGCAGACCGTGGATGGTCGAGCCCTGGTCCTTGTGCATGCGGCTTGCGCTGCTGCCAAGCGCCGCAGACAAGCTTTCCATGAGGGACTTGCTGTTACGAAGAGCGTTTTGCACCTCTGGACTGTACAGCTGGTGTGGCGGCAGCTCCTCGTCGTCGACATTGTACGAGACTGCACGGTCGGACGCCCGGCCATTGCTTCTTCTGCGCGAGCTGGGTCGGGACTGCGAGGTGTCTGGCGGTCTCAGCGCCCTTGGCGACAGAAGAGGTGCTTCTGGGAGCGGATCCTGCTCGTCGGCACCTTGCTCGACGCTCTCTACGGCAGCGGCAAGGGCAGACATGTCCAAGCCATCGGGGTCGGTGAACGATGGTGTGGGCAGTGGGGAGGAGAGATGGACATTGTCGAGGCCGTTGGTGAGACTGGCTGCCAAGCTGGCGTCGGTGTTTGGCGTGGCCAGGCGGGAGGCGGAAACCGACCGGGACTCGGAAGAGTCTGTCACGGAGACGGAGCGCTGCATTTGGTATTAGAAATCATGTCCTTGAGAGACCTTGACGGATGCGCGTATACGTACAGTGATTAGAGTCATGCTGATATGGTGACTTCAAGGGTAGGCGGGAGTGCTCGGGTGCTCTCGTGGGATGAAAGAGTCATTTATGGGTTTTGCTAAAATATCAGGAGAGAAAAGTCGCGAAAAGTTGACGAAAACATGATTTGGGATAACCATGGACTCAAAGCACACTTTATTAATGTACGCGCTGCGGATCACAAACACAGGTGATTGACTACAAGGACCGAGCCTGGTAGAATAGGCATACCACCAGGGGGAAATGCGAGAAAAAGGGGCCGCCTACAAAGTATCACAGGATTCGGCCCCCAAACTGGCCTCCTTGAAACAACCAAACATGCGGCCATGTAGCCGAGGGGTAAGCTGTCAAGCACGCAACTGACATCTTGTCTCCTTGGCTATACTCAGATTGAAAAGTTTTCAAAACGTAAATCAGAAAATAAACAAACAATGATGTGCGTTGATGTAATCTGACTTCTTGCCACTGTCTCGTACTCATGGAGCATATTACACTCACCCATTGAAATGAGCGCGGAAGAAAAGAGAGCCATGTCATGCGGAGTACATCATGCAGAGGGGTCCCTTCTGGTACGCCTCGTAAAGCTCGAGCACAGTCTGCCCGGTCGCGCTGCATGGCCGCATTGGTCTTGTTTGGAAATGATATCCTGCGATTACGCCGGGCACTTAACGGAGTGGCCGGGCGCTTAAGTGATTAGTCTAGTAGAATAGGCATACGACCAGGGGAAACTGTAAGAAAAAGGCGTCGCTTACAAAAAGATCATAGATTTTGGCCGCCGAATTAGCCTCTTTGAAACAATGTCGACTCTTTTGTACTCCATAGTATATTCTCTTTTTACAAAGAGGCGATTTGGTCGACTGATAACCTAATTGTTTCAAAGAGAACTTCTAAGTGGGTCGAAGGGGTCCTTGTTTAGTTGATCAGGCTAGAGGGCCTTGTTCTGGTAAGAACAGTGATTAGCTGTAACGTGTGAACAATAAGTCAACTCAACAAATAACTGACGGGAGAGTGGTGGTTATTGCATGCAATAATGGCACAGGAATACAAGTTCATATAAGTGTGTATTTCAGACAATCGGTAACGACGGAGTCTTCTATCTAGGTTACTGGGAGGAAGCCCTTTGGCAAGATTCACTGGTGGCCGATATGTCCTGGTATTGGTCGAATATTAAGAACGAGGGGTTGTCCCATATCCTGTGGTGGGCGTCAACTTGGTCTTGGAATTCTGTCGATAGGCCCGTACTGTACCACCAGGACCTATATGTCGCCTACAACCGAACCGCGTTTATCGAACATGCCATGGTTCCCAGTGCCAAATGTTCGCCGAAAACCGTCAATCAACGCCGATTCTGTTTCACACACAGGCGAAATCAAAACCGGATTTGTTGAGTTGGACTGCTCTTCGATTCCTGCTTCGTTTCCAAAAAAAAAAAAAAAAAAAAAAAAAAAAAAAAGACAGAACTAAAGTCGGGGTTGGTTCTTTAATGCTCGACTGATATCCTGATGGGATATACCAGATAGACGAACTTGAGGAGTTTTATCTTATCCCAATGGTGACAGCGGACAATACTTTTAATGGACTCGTTGTTACACGGAAAACCCAGCATTCGGGGGAGATGATCCGGATCGGACTAGGGAGTGTCTATAAACCTCCACACTTGTGGACTTTGGAAATCCACATCTATAAGAAGCAGAGGGTGAAAATCATTTAGGCAGTGTTCTGCAAAATTATTATGGAGAATGATAACTGCCAAAGAGACGAGAACAAGCAAAGCCAAATTATTACAAGGAGCATTTTTCCTTCGGTAAGAGACGTAGTCCTTTTCAGGTGATCAGGCTGATGGGGTGCAACGGCTGAACCTACTCAACGCGTCTGAGTGGTACTGGGTTATACAATAACTAAGTCGGTGCAAGGCCTCAGGAGAAAGAAGAATATGGCGACGCACACCAGACGGTTAGAGCAGGAGGAGAAACAGAGAGCCTCCAGTGAGGGAAGGTACCGTATATATAGACGTCCATGGCAGAAAGAATCATATAGAGCCAGGTCGCCTTACAAAGCCTTTACACCACTCACCAGGACCTATTTGCAACCTCTTCTTCAAAGAGCGTTTCCACGTTTTGGGACCCTCGTTAATAGATGAGTATATTTTGTGGCGCAGGCGGCGCACAGATGTGCACGCCTGTGCCAGGCTTTGGAGCGCCTGTGCTTGGCCCAAAAACACTGGTCGCGATTTGCAGGGATGCCATTGAGATTTTTCGGCGCATATAACACGGGGGTTAGAAAGCTCAAAACACTCACTGTTCTTTTTTTACCTTTCATTTAGCAGGCCTGGACTACGTACAGAATATTACAGTCGCCATGTCACAATTCAAAGACCTTAAGGCGGGGTTTTTTTTTTCTATCCTGTGTCGAGAACTACGACCCAAACGTATAATTCACTACCGTACGAAAATCATATTAAATTGACCGCTCCTCTTTGAAATTTATACGACATTGCTCATTTGAATGCAATGATCTCACAAGATCAAACCATACCCAATGCGTGCTTGAAAATTGGCTTAGGCGTTCGGACATGAGGCTGAAAAGGCTTGGCGCATCACATGAGGCGTGCGTGGGTAGTATTGTCTTAGCCTCCAGAGGCTGTCAATACACAACTTCAGCTGAAAAATAAATTCAAACTTTAGCTTTCTTTGAAAAGTTCATTCATCGCGCTATCACTTTTAGATTTCAACTACTTGTGTTATTTCGCGATAAATGCAAAGAAACCCAACATTTTGTTATTCGAATCCGAAAGAATCTACAACAATGTCTGACGAAAATTCGGCTTCATCAACCGAGACACAACAAGCCCAGCCGGGATCATCTCACTCAGCCGCCGACAATACCAGCGACAATGAAGGCCTGTGCAAAAGCTGTTCGGCACTCAACATATCACCTCGCAGCTTCGTCGTTGTTCCCGGAGATGATGATGGACCCGGGGAATGGCTTCCATTTGGAGCTCTGAAGACGATCGCCGACAAGAAGGCGCATTGCCCCCTCTGTCGTCTCGTGTTTGACGCGGTCAACTGTGACAATTTGCTTTCACAGGAAGGCGCAAAAGGGGACTTGAACGTCACATACCGATGGGACACAAAGAAACTTTCCGGGCAATCAATCGGCCAGGCATTGAGCGGGAAACTGAAAGGCACGGCGCCTTATTCAGGCGTTCGGTGCATTCGGCTCAGCGTTGTAGATGAAAACAACAAGAGACCCGATGGCATGCCGCATTGGACATCCATAGGCCTTCACTTGTTGCGGGACGACCTCCCGAGAACCGTGACTGTCGGGACAGGAAGCTCTGCTCGGGTGTTTGAACAGCAACCGGGTGCCGGCGACTCTCTGGCCGTCAGAAGGCAGGACGACAGAATCGATTTGAAGCTTGCCAGGCAATGGATCGAGACATGCAAAACACAACACACAGAGTCCTGCGGCAAATATACGGTATCAACAACAAGGTTTCTGTACGATGACCAGAACATAGACACCGTTTACCTGAGACGCAAACGACAAAAGTTCAAAAAGGTAAGCATCCACCCGATGGATGTGCTGCCAAGATGTCTTTGTATTGACGTGGCCGGACGGTGCTTGGGGTGGATGCACGAGGAGACCCGCTACGCGGCGCTCAGTTACGTCTGGGGCCATCAGAAATTCTTCCAGACCACGAAGGACAATGTTGACCGAATGTGTTTGAAGGGGTCATTGAACAAGCTCGGAGACGACCTACCGGCAACGATCCGGGATGCAATGTACATTGCGGGGAAGCTGAAAATACAGTACCTGTGGGTCGATACCTTGTGCATTATCCAAGACGACGAAGAGGCAAAGGCAGAAGCGATCTCTGCGATGGGGTTGATTTATTGCGCGGCCGAAGTGGTCTTCGTTGCCGCTGCTAGCCATAACGCCTTGGACGGGATTGTCGGGCTCTACCCAGACGTGGCCGGCCACACCAGCGGCATATGCCGACCGCCACAACGAATTGAGCGAATTGGTCAGAATCCCTGTTTCCGACTTACACACATGACATATCCTGCTGGACCCAAGGCCCAACAACAGGTTGGCGCAAGTTACGGTGAAAGAGGCTGGACAATGCAAGAGATGCATTTTGCGACGCGGAGCCTGATTTTCGGGGACAGGGGCATGATGCGGTTTGGGTGCAAGTTTGGATACAAGTTGGAGGAAGCTGACTGGGAGCTGTGCGACACGGTGTGGGATGAAGAGTTCACAGAGCCTCTGGTTGATTACGAGACAGTCAAATTTGCATATCAGACCGGAAAAGCCCAGGAGCTGGATGGCATGGGATACCATATTTCCCAGTATACCAAGCGTCACCTGACCTTTCGGAGCGACATCTACAACGCCTTCGCTGGCTTCGCACTGCAGCTCAAGTCCGTTTACAATACCGACATCTGCCACGGCATACCAACGCTATTCTTCGACTGGTTTCTCATGTGGCAGCCACATCGTCCTTCAAGCAACAAGGCTGATGCCACTGTGAACGTTGTTAATAGTTTTGATCCCAACTCGATCCCATCTCGACAGGCGCCAAGCTGGTCGTGGGCCTCGTTGACAAGCGAGCGGGTAGATTTAATGCACCTCTTCACGGCCCGAATGAAGACATCGGAAGCCAATCAGTATATTCGAGACCGCACCTGGATCGTGTGGTACCACCGCAAGTCTCACGATTCGACAGAATGCCTGCCTTTGAACCGATATCACCGCCCCAGTCGCGGCGGTCTTGGTTCTCTCTTTTCTTCTCCGTCAGATTACAACGGCCGTAATCTCTACGGAGCCGTCCCAGACCTCCGACCGCGGTTTCTCGATATTGATTGCACGGAATCGAAACCGACGCCACTGACAATGTTCAACCCAAGTTCGAAGCCGGGAACGAGCCCAGGTGGCACTAAGCACAGCTCTACTCTTCCATCTGACGCTTGGCCACCGACATACGTGCCAGATATCCTGAGCAACACGCCGGGATCTGGCTTCCTGCAATTCTGGACATTGTCGTGTCAATTTCTCGTGACGGAACATATCTTTGACAAACCGTTAGAGGCGAGTTCGACGCCCACGGACCCAGATGCGCCGTACCCAAACACATTTGTACAGGTAAAGCAACCGGGAACGGCCGATGCACACTGGCACCTTCCTTCGCGTCGTCTGGACATGACCGGACGAAATGGAGTGTACGTTGGCCGCATATTTGTCCCCCACGAGTGGTTGCTCAGACAGCGGGCTCAGAATGGTTTGTTGGGTAAAAAGGGCAAGGGCACGGCCCTGTCTATGGAGTGTGAGTTTATCATCATCTGTGAGGCAACGAGCGGTAATGAGGGATGGGGCTACAGCTGGGGCGACGGTCAGGGCGTTCTGAAATATTCAGTGATGATGATTGAATGGGTGTCGTCCGACAACAAAAGGTCGCCGACAGGGAGCATAGGGCCCAAATCAGTCCCCGGGTCTACCACTAACAACATGGCTTCAGCGTATGCCGAGAGAGTGGCTGTAGGATGGATCGAGGATGGATCGCCGGACGAGGCACTGAACCGTCCGGAGTGGAAGGAAATCATACTTGGATAAAATCCACATTGAATCTATTTTTTTTTCTTCTACAAGCCATGAGGCGTGTAAGCGGTGCAAGTTATGGAACGTCTATAAGCGGTGCAAGTTATGGAACGTCTATAAGCGTGTAAGTGCTGTAAGTGGCTGTGAGAGTGTAAGTGCGGTAAAAGTGCAAGTGCTGCAGGAGTGTAAGTGTTGTTAGTGTGTAACTCATGGAAAGTGCGGATTCATGGGATTAGTCATTATCACCCAGCACAACACCACAGTTCGGGCAGGTGCGAATGGCGTCTGATCTTTCTCCTTCCCAAAAACACAAACAAACAAAAACCATCACAATCAACAACAACTCCATCTCGCTATTGCTCCAGCCGAATAACAACGATGCCCCCCACATCAGCAGACCCCGACGGCGTAGACCGTCCGAGCGTGACAGCAACAGACCAGGACGCCGGCAGTTCAACTACAGGCAGAGAGACGCCGGGTACAACAAACGACCTCGCCGAAGACGACTGGGAGGAAGTCTACCATGCTCACATTATTGAAGTCCTACCTTACGACCCTGCAGACACCGACTGGGAGGTTGTTGACACCCGACCAGAGGGTGCGAATCGCACACGCATACCGGGCACACCATGGTATACAGTCGTCGACACTGGAGACGAACGCGGCGCGTTGACGCTGCTTGACCACAAAAACGGACTCGGTGCGATCACTCTGATGACGGCAATGAACAGGAGGGAAATGATAGACTGCGGTTTCCGGATCTCGGGCATGCTGGAAAAGGCCGGCATTCGCCACTGCTTGGTGGGCGACCTTGCCGCCAAGGTGCTTGACGCTTGGATGGTGATCAATACCACGTGCGTGGCTGTTGCTGATGAGCAGCTCGACGAGGCCTATGCTGTTGTCGAGGAGGGAGATTTCTTGCAGCAAACCTCCACCTACTACTTTGGACCAGTGTGGCACCCAGACGAGGTCGACATTCCCGGTCGTGCCTATTGCGATCATGGGTACAACCGCCCCGGTCGGGTTGTTATCATTGCGGCCAGCTTCTTGCATCTCGATCTCGGCCAGGAACACTACCACGACCACACGTTCTGGCTCAACAAGTTCCACTGCCGGCTCCCCGAGTTGGTCAACTACGTGGACTCGGTCATTAGCGCCCTAGCGTGCCGGACGGCGCGCGGAGAGGAGTTTAATGGCACAGAATCAGGGTACCTTGGTTACAACATCGCCTGCATGCTTAAGTACGCGCCAGACAAACTGAGGGGCCTTCTGCCTGTGGAAGCCCGCTTCTACCTTGATCTCATCCGGCATATGTTCGTCCCACAGGCCAAGGTGCGCATGTGCGAGGAATACGTCAAGATCCGTGCCGGCACATCCACGGTGGAAGAGTCCATGAAACGGGTACCAAAACGCGGACTCAAGCTTTTGGCGTTTAAGACACTGCGCGAAGCAAGAAAAAAGGCAAAGATGGAGGCAGAGGAGAAAGCTAAAAGGGAGGCAGAGAAGGCAGAACGGGAAAACGACAATGAGGCAGCTATGCAGGAAAAGCATGAAGCCAAATAAGATGTAGAGCCGGAAGACGAGAAGGATGCAGTTCAGGGAGCGAATAGGCAGGAAGTCCAAGAATCCAACAAGGATGCAGAGCAAGAAACCGGCAGGGAAGCGGCTACGCAGAAAAGCAGGACTGTCACGATCAGAACGAAGAGTGATAAGGTTATTGATGGGGATGTTGAGTGTAATGTATTCAATATGTTCGTGAGAGACGCCATAGATCCTATGTCAACGCCAAAACAAAGTAATTATCCAAAATGAGAAACAAAAATCATATGCTAAAATGGGAGAATATGCCAAAAAAACGCCGTCCAATGAGTCGTAACCCGTCGCTAACGCCAAGAAAAGGAAAGAAAAATGCAATATATCAGGTCTGTCCACCCTGTGTAGAGTGCCGACTACAACCGCTCCGGCCGCCGGATGCACAGCTCCCGTTGCGTGTAGGTGCAGAAGCGCACGCTCGCCAGCACCAGGCGCTTCCAGTCGGGCAGCTCGGCCGCGCACCGCGGGGCGTGCACCGACACGTAGTGGATGGTTGGCGTGTTCAGGTCGTCTTCGAGAGTGACCGGCAACCGTTCGGCCCAGCCGCACTCGACGGCGGCGGCGGCGTCGGCCAGCGACAGGATCATGTGGGCGCTGCCGTCGGCGTGGATGTGGAGGTGTTCGCCGCGGGTGGCCAGCAGCCAGGCGGGCAACTCCAAACCGCAGTCGACAAAGATGCCTTTCGAGACGACTTCCCCCGCGTGTTTTGCGCACTCGGACGGCCGAAGTCTCACAGTGTCGTGGTTGGCCCAGACGGTGGCCTTGACAAAATCGGCCATGTCGTAGCGCAGGCGTTCCAAGGAGTCGTCGCGGCGGCCGCGGGTGTGAGTGCGGGAGGAAGTGTGTGTGTAGAGAGAAGGGTCTTTTGTGTCAGCACCGCCCGGATGTGCCAGCGGCAAGCTCCGCCATGCGAGCGGACGGTGGTCGAGGAAGGAGGTGAGGTTATGTGGGACGGCGTAAAAGTTGGAGGCGAGGTTGTCGTCGTCGTCGTCTCGTGCTAACCGATCATTGTCGTCGTCGAGTGCAGAGTTTGTGCGATGTAAAAAACTGTCGTCGCTTGTGTAGCTGCTACTTGGGCTGTTTCCGCCGCTGTTGATAGCATTGCTGCTGACCGTTGCCGGTAATGATGAAACAAAAGGAGCTGCCATGGAGGGTGGGTGGTTTGAGGTGGTAGACAGAAGAGAGGATGGGTGGTCGGTAGAGGTGGGAGGTGTCGATTGATATATCGTATTGATCAGGAGAGGTTGTCGAAACAGGCGAGGAAGGTGCAGAAACAGCAGATTAAGAGGTCGACGCAGGAAGGATGTGGCGGAGGTCGTTGCATCCCAAACGAGAACGAGAGGAATGCAGGCTCGAATTGAAGCAAACAACGTAAGAGCAACGCAGAAAAGAGGAGACTGAGAGGAGCCAGAGTGGGGGTTTCAATGGGGGCAACGGGCCGTCCGCATGCCCCACTCTGGCCTTATGTCCGAGCCAGACCAGTGACTTTTGGCAGCTATTTTTATGTGGACGTTACTGGCCTACCAGAGCTCAGTGATAAAGTCGCCGAGTGTTCCGCTATGCCCGCGCTGCTGCCTACAGCATGTTTTCCGTCGGGGTTTTCAGCCCTTTTCGATCAGTGACGACCTGGAATTTAGGGGAAAATGCCGACTCAACGCCGCCAAAGACCGCCCAATTGTAATCAAAACAGCGCCAACACGCACTGTAAATTGTCGGGCCTCGGACTCGGACGGCGCCAGGGATTTGATGAAAGACTCATCCTTCTCAAAGTTTTCTTTCTCCCGTCCTCGGTTATGACGTCTTTTTCTTCTCGTCAATTCTTCACGGGTCAATTGATGCTCCCGTTTGTCTTTATTATGTCTATCGTCTATTTTATCCAATTATTATCGTCGTCGTCATCACCACCCAGGCAGTCATTTTGATCCTGTCGCAGCATCGCCCTGTTCTTCCTTCCACTTTTTGTAGTCGAACCCGAGCTCCTCTAGTGTATGGATACTGTGCCGCTTCTCGCCCAAAGCACGCGCTGCCAGCTTGATGAGCGGAAATCGTTCACGCGCCCAGGCCTTGTCGGGTCCCCAGTACGGTGGCAGGCGGCCGACGCCGTCATTCTCGAGTCCCAGGTCGGGCCGTGCCTCTGCCTTTAGCGAGAGATCGTGCAGGTTGTTGATGTAGTGGACATCGCGCGGAAAGGCCATGTTGTGGAGTGCCTTGCCCACGCCGCCGCGATCGGCGACGAGAGCGTCGAGCCAGGTTCGCATTGAGGAGGTGGACGGCATGGGTAGCCGTCCCGAGTAGAGCCGTGCAACCCATGCGCTCTGGGCCTCGGCGACAGGGAAGGGCACAATGCGCTGTGGAATGCCCAAGAAAGCGAGTGTTGGCTCGTCGATATTTAAAATGTGTTCGTAGAGGTTGGGGACGTAGGAACCGTCTGCGACGACGACGGGCGGGTCGAGATCCTGGAGAAAGGGGAAGGAGTAAAAGTAGCCGGTGCAAAAGACGACAGCGTCGATATTGGCGTGGATAGAACCGTCGGCCATCCGTACACTGCGACTTTCTGGCAAGAACTCGACAATTTCGGGTACATTCAGTGTCGGCTTTGGCGGTTGACTGCTGTCGGTCGGTGCGACAGCCGGCGTGCTCGGTGTGCTTGGATTGGGCTGCTCTTTCTCGGACACAAGCACGGGTAAGCTTGCCATCGTCGCAATCTGTGCACTCAGGTCGATGCCCGAGGCAGAGTTGCCGACAACAATGACTTTCTTGTTTGTGAACGGTTCTGGCCTCCTGTAGAACTTGGAGTGCGTGACAATAACCGGGTGTTGCTTGTGAAAGTCGGCCAGGCCAGGAATGTCGGGGATGAAGGGATCGTTGTAGTGGCCATTGGCAACGACGACCGCGTCAAACTCGGCTGTCCGTCGTGTACCGGTGGGCACGTGCTGGACCTCCACCTCCCATGCTGGGTGAGTGCCGTCGGTAGCTTTTCGTCGCCGGACGTCGAGCACTTGTGTTTCGAGGGAGAGTACGGGTGAAACGCTCTCTGCGCTGTCGTGCAGATACTTCTGAACGACGGCGTGCTCCGGGAAGAGCGCACTCCCTTGAGGGAACGGCTGGTCGGTGTAGTTCATCAGCGTGTGCGGAATGTTGGTTTCGAGCTGGTCGTAGACGGGCGAGACGACGACGGGCGGCCCATTGTCCGGTGCCTTGACGAGCGTGTCGGGGTGATTTGACGGCCGCGTCCGAGGAATCGTAAAATCTCGGTCGACCACGTCCAGCGACGTGTAGTTCCACAGCCCGCCCGCGACGGCGCGCTGGTCAAACACCTCGATTTTCGAAAACGCCTTCTCGGCTAGCAGGTACTTGGCCGCCGCCAGCCCGCTCGCACCGGCGCCAATGACTGCGACGCGATCGATCTTGGGTGTTGACGTCGACGTCGCCATGGTGGAAAGTTGATGTCGTGGAATGTAAGTCGCAAGTTTGTGTGAGAGCGTGTAAACTCTCCTGACTACGAACATGGCCGTCCACCACGTGATGGTGACGTCGAAACGGGGATGTGAAGCTGGATGAGCTAAGTGATAGCTCTGTCGGGCAGGTGCCGCTCCCTGCAACCACCACGCTACCACGCTATGCTACTTTCTCGTTGTTACAGAGCCCGTTATCGGCCCCACAAGGCCTGGATTGCGTGCTGGCGAACTTTCACGCCAGTGCTTTTATTTCACTAATCTTTTCACTTTTCTTTCGTTCACTCCATCGGGGACTCTCCGACGCCAAACCACGACGGGAATTACCATATATGGCAATTTTTGCAATTATTATTTCCCGACAGGAAAGATGAACCTGGGAGTCAGATTGTCGACCAACTGGTCATAGGTTGAATCCGTCAAGATGGGAGTTGTCGCTCGTCGGCAGATGTCCGGCATGTTGAATTTCTTTCTGAACTGGCAAAGATAACGAGGTGTTATTCGGCAGGTTATGTCGGGCATCTTGCGACAACGCGACCGACCTGACATGATTCACGAAAATACTTGGCCATGATGAAGCCTGGCATTCACCGATTCAGGGTCCGACGGCCATCACAAAATCGATCATCACAGGATGTCACTCGCACGGATAGTGGCGAGAGCACACCCACTCCAGCCGAACGACACGACCACGCCGACCCCGACCGACCCTCACCTGTATCAACCCCCGCCTCGACTCGCCGCACGCGCCACGCCATCCCGGCCTGCGACCACTGCCGCCGCTTCAAGAAGAAATGCAGCCGCACGTTCCCGGTGTGCCAGCTGTGCGCCAGCACGGGCCATGCCTGCTCGTTCTCGACGGCGGCGGCCAGCAGCGAGGCGCAGATGCACCACTTGCGGGCACGGATTGCATGGCTGAGCCGGCATGTCAACGCAACGCTGGCGCCGGGGCAGGCGCCTGTCGAGACGGTCAAGACGGGGCTGGACTTGGATGTTGAGTTGGGGACGGAAGTGCCTGTGGTTGATGAGAGTCAACACTCGTCGCCGTCATCGGCCATCGCGGTGGATGCACTCCGGGACATGAGCAGGAATGGCATGCCCGAATTTCAACCCATCCATGAACCTCCTCAGTCAGTCAACCCCCAATCTGTATCTGTGTCGCCGAGTGATGCATCCACATCTGCAAACATACTTCCTCAAGATGCACTGGCACGCCGTCTTGTGGACGCCTACTTTCGGAATGTCAACCGGGCGTATCCGTTTGTGGACAGGGACAAAGTGCTGCGCGACTTGGAGACGGCCGCCGACGAAGGCGATGGACAATCAGGGTCAGGGTCCGGATCTGGTGCTACACTCCTCTACCTGATCATGGCCATTGGCTGCACCACGCTCCAGAGAGCCGGGCAGATCTCATCCGACGTGGCGGCCAAGTTCCACGTCAACTACACGGAGATTCTACAAGAGTGCTTTGGCCGCGAAGAGGATGTCGAGTCTGTGCAGATCCTCGTGCTGCTGGCGCTCTACTCGTTCTTTGACCCGAACGGCGCCTCTGCATGGTCGATTGTCGGCATGGTTTCACGGCAAGCCATTCTCATCGGGCTGAGTCGACGGGTCCGGCCAGAAGACACAACGTCCGGGCTGGCCATGTCTGTGGCAGCGGCCGAGCTACGGCACCGTCTCTTCTGGAGCATCTACATTCTAGACAGGATGATTGCCGCGTCGCGGGGCCTACCCGTCGCTCTTGTGGACGACAACATTGACGTCCCGCTGCCGAGCCTGACGATTGACGAGTTTGCATCGCCTGCGCGCCCTGCGGCGGCCTCAATGCTCCAGACCAGCCGGCACGTTATCCAACTGCGTCAACTGGAAGACCGCATCATGAGGGAAGTCTATTGCCGCAAGCACGCTGAAGTCAGTGCTCTTGCACCAGCGGACCGTCGTGCCCTCCTGCAGGATATTCGTGCCGAAATCGAAAACTGGTACAGCAGCGGGTGTTTATTGTCACCCCTCGAGCTCGAGTCGGACAATGTGCCCATCCACAGCAGCATCACTTGGCTGTCAGCGCGGTACTACAACATTCTGCTGTTGCTCTACTACCCGTCACATTTCAACGGCTTCTGTCCGACGGTGTCACGGGCAGAACTTCTCAGGTTCGCACAGAAATATCTGCAGGCGACGGCCGCACTGCACCAACAACGGCAGCTGCCACTGAACAGGATTACACTGTGTCGCCTTCTGCCCGTCAGTCTCGTGTTGATGCACACCTTCGTGGCCCATGCGGCAGAAGGCACGGCATTCCCAGCAGCCGACGACGTACCTGTGCTTGTCCATATTGCGGAGTCATTTGCCGAAGGATGGACGCAAGCAACACAGGCGGCACATATCCTGCGACGATTCATGGCTGTTATAACCGGGGTGTCTAGTATGCCAGGTGCAGTACCTGGCACAGGTTATCCTCCTAATTACTACACTCAACCATCCTCTGTTCGTGGTTCAACACGAGCACTGATGCAGCCACTGATTACAGCCATGCTGGCATTGATTCAAGATGCCCTTGGCAGGACGTCCTTCTTTTTGTTCAACGAAATGTTTGACGACAAAGAGACGAGGCCACAAGACACATCCTCTCAAATATCGACAGCGCAGTCTGCACCACAGACAATCAATTCTGTCAGTGATGCAAGCAGTATTGTAACAGGCACTCCTGTCAATCCAGGGGCGGCCATGATGGGCTACGGGTGGGGTCCATTGGAGATGGACTTTTTGTAGAAGCTTTTGTAAAGATACCATCGATACCGTCGATAAAATAAAACGAAAAGAAAAACAAAGAGAATCAAAGCGTGGTGTTGATTATTTCCACAAGTGTATGGAGTACAAAGAAATACGCTACTGTAGTCATCTGCAGCGCGACCTCACTACTTCCGTTTTGGCAATTTGTCGGCCCAATGCCCGACCGTCGGCGTGTTAGCGGTCTGACTCCAATTTTCGTGAAAACAAGCTCGGCGGTATTTGCGGACAACGCCCGGTAGGTTTATCTCACACTATCGACGAGCCACGATGACGTGCGAGGGACATGGAATAACAGGTTGAAGAATGAAATTGTAGAATTTCGATAATTGTAAACACAAGTCAAAGATTGGACAGTTGCAACACTCGACTCTCAACACTTACCCCAACATCAACACAACCCCTCTCCACCATCAAAATGGTCTCCGAAGACGAAGCCCGCGCCATCTACCGCGACGCCATCCACTTTGACGGCCTCAACATCTGCAATTTCGGCAAGGACATCTTTGAGGCATGGCGCGCCGGCGGGATTGACGGCGTCTCGGTGACGTGCGGACTCTGGGAAGGGTTCCGCGGGAGCATCGCCAACGTCGTGCAGTGGAAGAAGTGGTTTGAGGAGTACAGCGACATTATTGTCCAGGCACACTCGGTCGCCGACATTCGTCAGGCGAAGAAGGACGGCAAGACGGCCGTCGTCCTCTCGTGGCAAAACACGGCCGGCATCGAGGACCAGCTCGATTACTTGAGGGTGTTCCGCGATTTGGGCGTCCGCAAGATGCAGTTGACGTACAACACGCAAAACTACTCGGGCGCGGGCTACACCGAGCCCAAGGACTCCGGGCTCACGGGCTTCGGCCAGCAGGTCGTCGACGAAATGGCCAAGCTCGGCATGGTCGTGGACCTGTCGCACGTCGGCCCGCAGACGACGCGTGACACGATCGAGTATGCCCCCGCCGGCAAGCCGCCGTGCTTCTCGCACATTCTGCCAGGCGGCCTCAAGGACCACCCGCGCAACAAGACCGACGAGATCATCAAGTTGCTGGGGAGCAAAGGCGGCTTCGTTGGCCTGTCGCAGTTTGGCCCGCACATGCAAAAGGGCAACGACAGCACAATTGACGACTACGTGGCGGCGCTCGACTACGTGATCGGCCTGATTGGCGAAGACCTGGTCGGTGTCGGCAGCGACGCCTCCGAGGGCCACGGCCGGCCGTCCGAGTTCATGGCCTGGTGCAACAAGGACAAGGGCTACGCGCGCCAGCTGACGCCCTGGGGCAGCCAAAAGGTCGTCAAGCCGCTGGGACCGCTGGCCGAGCGGGAAGAGCTGGCGGCTGCCATGGGCCGGGCAGGCTGGAGCGAGGAAAAGATGCGCAAAGTCTTGGGCGAGAACTGGCTGCGGTATCTCGAGAAGATCTGGGGGCAGCAGGCACGGTGGTAGAATAGCTTATAGGCACGCATAATGACATGATTTCAAGCAAGCACACACATTATGAGTGACAGATGCCCGCAGGTTGGTGATCATGCAATCCAACCCGTCCGTCTGGTACGGATATTGCCGACCTGTCGCAATCGTCGACTTTGATCCATTTGCCACGCGATGATGGATTCTTAAAATTGATAGACAGAAATCCCGATAAGACGCCATCCAATCTCTTCAAAGGCGCATCCATCTATTTTTTTATCATCTTCTCTTAACGGCAATCGGCCCCATCCGCAGGGTTTGTAGCGTGGCAGTCGAGGCACTTGGTGGCACTCGTGTTGTAGTCCGTCTTACACCATGTCCCAAATAGGCAATTGTGGTCGGGCGCGCCCCGTAGCACCGTCTCCACCCTGTCTGCCCTGTCCCGTTTAGCCTTGCAGACTTCCTGTCCTCGACAGGGAATTATTCCCATGAGTGCAAGCATCTTTGATTGACCGCATCACATCCCGAATGACAGATACCGACGGGAGAGAGCACCAAAAGATAACGTGCTCGCATGGCGGATGGCATCATGCAGACAAAGTAGGGACGGCAAGTAGAAAAGGACGACGATCTTCACGAGAAAACAAATCTTCAAGAACTCGCGTTTTCAAGTTTACTTCAACATTTCGTACTCGACACCACAATCACCATGTCGAACATTGACAGTATGGCGGGCAAGCAGCCCGTTGCCGACGTCAAGGATGCCGCATCCGACGGCGATGCCGAGGCGGCCACCAGCTCCATCAACAACCACATTGCCGACCCTCACCGGAAACTCCCCCTCTCAAAGCGCATTCTGCGCGTCCTCTGGGACACGCTCGACAAGACGCCCGAGGAGCGGGCCTTCATCGCCAAGATCGACTGGTGGATCTTGTCGTATGCGTGCATTGCCTACTTTGTCAAATACCTCGACCAGACGAACGTCAGCAATGCCTACGTGTCGGGCATGAAGGGCGACCTGAACATGGTCGGCAACGACCTGAACTTCTTGACGACATACTGGACAATTGGCTACATTATCGGACAGGTGCCGTCGCAGATTGCCCTCACCTACATCAGGCCGTCCATCTGGCTCCCGTCTCTGGAACTCACATGGGGCTTTTTGGTCATGGCCATGGCCGGCGCCAAGAATATTGAGACCATGTACGCCCTGCGCTTCTTTACGGGCCTGCTCGAAGCGTCCGCCTACCCGGGCATTATGACGCTGCTGGGCAACTGGTACACGCCCTACGAGCTGGGCAAGCGGGCCTGCATCTTCCAGGCGTCGTCATCTGCCGCCCAACTGTTTTCTGGCTACCTCCAGGCCGCCCTCTACAAGGGCATGGACGGCACCGGCGGTCTGGCGGCGTGGCGCTGGCTCTTCATCTTTGACGGCATCATCGGCATCCCCATTGCCCTCTATGGCTTCTGGGCCATTCCGGACTCGCCCACCACGGCCCGCTCCCGCTGGCTCAAGCCCCACGAGAAACAGCTCGGCATCGACCGCATGGCCGCCGTCGGCCGCAAGCCGGCCGTCACTCGCATCACCTGGCCCGTCATCAAGCGCGTTATGCTGTCGTGGCCCATCCACCTGTTTAGTGCCACGTTCATCGCCCACGTCCTGGGTATTCGGATTTATGCCTACTTCAACGTCTGGCTCACCAGCACAAAGCGCTGGTCCGTCGCCGAGGTCAACATTCTGCCGTCCATTGGCTACGGCCTGCAGATTGTTTTTACGCTCTGTTATGCCTGGACGAGCGACGCCCTCGGCATGCGCTGGCCCGTCATCGTCTTTGCCGGCTTCGTCGCCCTGACTGGCTGCATCATCCTCAGTGTCTGGCCCGAGCAGAACATCACCGCCATGTTTGCCGGCTGGATCCTGACGTTCTTGGAGACGGGCGCCGGCGCGCTCATCATCACCTGGATCAACGAGATCCTGGCCCACAGCGCCGAAGAGCGCGCCCTCGTTATCGGTTGCGTCGAAGCTATTTCATTTACCTTCCAGGCCTGGGTCCCGCTGCTCGTCTACAACACGGGCCAGGCGCCGCATTTCAAGATTGGCTACCCCATTGCCGCCATGTTCTTTGCCATTGAGATTGTCTTGACCGTGGTGATTGCCGTTTGTGTCAAAAAGTGGCCGCAGGGGAACAAAGAGGAGGCCGAGGAGGAGCGGCCAGAGCAGATTTCTCAGTAGATAGCTTTTGCATAGTAGTGTGCCGTAGGGATGGATCTGCCTACCATAGTTGGCTATCACCGTTGTAGCAATCAAACATTTTTCATACTTTGTCTTCATCGACTCTTTCAGTGTCTTTTGCCCTCTTATCCCTTCTCCTGTCACAAAGATTGTCAATCCAGTCTGGCGTCAGCAGCCGTTCCACAGACCATTTGGTATTCCGCACAGTGCGGGCCCAACCATCTGAGTAGGGCCCAATGATATCAGAGTGATCAACAAGGACGCCAGTCTTCCAGTTGCGAGCCAACGGCTGCCCTGCAAAATCGAAGCCGGCCAGCCATAGAAAGTCGGCCACGGCCTCCACCCGGTCACGGTATTTGACGGCATCGGCGGCGGTCCTGGCCGCTGTGGCGGCATATACTGCCCTTTGGACCCGTGCCATGTATCTCATGTCAACCTTGTGCAGTGGAACCGGCACCCTCGAGTGGCCTGATTGCGAGTTCTTTTGCAGGGTTGTTGAAGATTGCCTTCCTAGCTCCGTCAAATTTTCGAGTACTTTGGCCGGTGCCTTGGCCGGTGCTTTGGCCGGTGCTTTGGCCGGTGCTTTGGCTATTGTTGTTGTTTCCGGTTGGCCTTGGTCTCTCTTCTGGGTCGTCCTGCTCCGTAAGTTGTATCTCTAGGCAACAGGAGCAAGGGCAGGAGCTGTCGTACTGTCTGCTTCAGACGCCCGTCCATTCTCTAAATCGCGTCCCTCCCCCCTCGTTGTAGTCCTCTTCCTCCTCTCCCCAGGGACCTCTTCGTCTTCGCTCTCAATGTACTCGTACACAATGCCGTAAAACTCGTTCTTCTCAGGGTCAAATTCGCGGTGTAGCTTGCGATCGAATTTGTGTCCGTAAACGCGGAGGTACCAAGGCATTTTTTGGATGAGGTCATGCACATTGAATTTAAGCCAGCCATAACATTTCGGAAAACGTGGCATGCTCGTGATAGGGACCACCTCTCGGACAAGTGGTGGCTGTTGCCCAGGAAGTTGCCCAGTGTTAGGCACTGCCGGCTTATCCGTCTCGCCAGCGTTGGCAGAAGCCTTTACCCCAGCAGTCTCTTCTTCAACATTGTTCTTGTCGGCATCCTTCTTGTCGGCACAGTTTTTGTCGTTAACCTTGGCCTCGGCTGCTTCCACCCTTTGTCTCTCTTCTCGAGAACGTCGAACTTCGTCAGAAAACGCAAAAAGATTGTCGGACGCGGAGAAAAAATCGAGTGGGTTCGGAAAGACTTGAGGCCATATGGTTGGACGTGGTCGAGGTTGGGATGCTGTTGTTGATTCGGTCTTTGCCGATACAATCTCCTTTTCCGGACTCTTGGTCTCGATGGTTTCCGGTCTCCGACCATGTTCGTCTCCAAGATCGTGTCCCTGGCCCGAATCAACGCCATGGGGAACAATCTCGGGTGTCTCGGATTTGCTGTCATCCGCTGCTGCCCCTGCTGCCTCGGCCGCAGCAGTTGCTTGGTTCATGACTGCTCGCATCATCTGCAGCAGGGCAGCATTCTGGCATTCGCGGTGTATGGCCGAGTAAGTGCCCAGCGGCTCAACTAAATCAGGTATCCAGAACTGTGGGTGGAGATATCAGTAACTAAAATCCAGTAATCGCGATTGACTCGATTGACTCGACACCCGGGTAGACGCAGACTCACAATCTTGAGGACAAACGGCCCCTGGTCGCCAAAGTACACACGGTAAACAACACCGTCCGCGCCGGTGCCGAGATGTATAGCCCGCAGCCAGTCAACCGCGTCCAGGTCAAAGGGGCATTTGCGGAGAAGCGGTCTCGCTAGATCGTGGATCCGGACCACCCTCGATGGCGACGTTGCCGCGTCCACATCCATCAGCTCTTTAGACATGCACGGGTAGCGCTTAAGATGCCACCAACGACGCATTGTCCCCATCGTGTCTAGGCGTTTGTCCATATTTACCAAGGTCGTTATAAAAGCTGTGACAGTGTGTCATGCTTCGTAAGAGATGTGCTGTTGCAACAGTTGAACGTGGAAGCAGGTGGGCGTTGTTTGTGGATGGACTGTCTGCCTGATTGTGCATGTCTAGCTGAAAATCCACAAACGCGAAACATGGTCACGCGGTCACGTGATGTTTTCTTGGGCGAGTATTAAACAGGCAGTTTTGGTGCACTGAGAATTTACATCGATTTATGAAGCAATATGTATGTACCTTGTGTACTCCATATCAGGTAGTTTCATCATGTTGAGCCCGTTAGAACGTTCGTTTTTACGCGTTAGGATATGATACTTTGCACCCTCATTAGGCGAGAGTTAGTGTGTTGGCCAAGTCACTGAACCATTGGTGAGTAATCACACGATTGTCGTTGTCATCAAGTTAATCTTCTTTTCTATTAAAGCCTAGACATTACACTATCTTGCCATCTCTTACAATTTTCCCTCTTTCATCACAGCATGAACAAAAGGCCTGATCTTCGCCAGCCCGTTAACGACAGCCTCTTCTGAGTAAATGATATCCACCCCACAATAAACCATCCCATCAACGTCCAATATGTGGACAGAAGGTCCATCGACTGGGACCGTGCCGTCGTGACAGCGGGAGATGAAGATGCACATCTGACTAGGAACGGAGTTGCAGGTGCAGATCCACGTCTTCTCTCTGCCATCCAGGACCGAATAGATTATCCCGACACGAGAATCGGCTTGACCGCTTCTTAACGGTACGAGCAAAAGGCAGCACTTGTCTTTGTGCCGAACACGATTCTCGACCGGTGGACAAGACGCCACATCACGAAGCACTTTGGAGACACAGACAGTACCGACATATTCTGGTCCGGCAGTATGAAATACAGTGCGGTGGAGTTGATACGGACCTAGACCTGGACCGGCACAAACACAAGCAACGAGCGGGCGCAATATTCTGTGCTCGACTTGTCCGACTGGTACGGCAACCGGTGCGTTCTGACGGGCACGGCTGATCCGCAAGGTGTTCATATTGTCCCCACGGGTACAATTGAGGACGCCGGTCGTTCCACAACATGGCAGTGTTTGGCACTGTTCTGGCCGCTTCCAGATTTTCCTGACTTGCCGGGCATCCTCAAATCCCAAAATAAGGATGAGCACGAAGACAAGAACGAAAACCAGAAGCAGATGTCTGCTCCCGGCCGCGAAGCTATCAATATCTTGCCGTTGTCACAACATTTTGGGGTCTTGATTATTTTGCACTCCGTCCGATCCATCATCCGGAGGATCCAGAGCACAGGCTGTACCTCTTTTGTGGAGGCAGCAGTTCTCCGCGTGCTGGAGAGGAAGACGGATATGAAGGTGTCGGACCCGGACACGATGGGGATGCAGACGGCCACAGAAACGGCGATATGTCAACCTTGGAACACGGCTCCGTCTATGAGCTTGTGACGAGTGACCCTGTGGCATACCCTTTACCCAGCGTACATCTTCTCCATCTTCAATATGGGACGCATCAAATACTATCCCGTATTCAGACGGGAGACAGACTAAAGGCCATTCTCAAGGGGCCATCCCCTTCGGTGAATACTGGCAAAAAGAAGCCAGACGACAAGTCAGACAACACGAAACGTGATGAAGGTCTGGACGAAAGCGACCTCAACAGCCTCGACATCCCGCCTTTATGGCGCGCTATGTTGACCGCAGCAATCGACGCCAGCGTGGTGGACAACAAGACTGCCATCCAATGGGGACCGTCTTTTGAGCTAGACAAGATGGACAGTGATGCCGCAGAGAGACGATTCATTCGCCGTCAGCAGAGAATCAAGAGGGGAGAGTCCGATCCTGGCGACGACGACAACGACTATGACAGTGGTGAGGATGATGAGAACGATGGAGATCCGGAAGATGAGAACAACCTGAGATGGCCAAGAACAGCCATGGCTCTTTATCTCTTTTTTTTTCGTGTTATGTCTCTTTGTAATGGTACCCTTTCTTAGATAACATGTTTTATTTTTTATTTTATTCTGTCATTGAATGACTTATTTTTTTGAAAAGAAAAAAAAAAAAAAAAAAAAAAGTAGACTTAGTAAAATAAAGTAAAAAAGACAATGGAAGAAAAATATCTGCAGTTTCTGTGAAAATATAGTTCTGATTAAAACGTTGCAGTCGCCGGGAAAACAAGGCTGGGCGCATTCTCATCCGATCATTCGTCTAAGCCTTTGTTTTTATCGCGAGTTTTCTCTGCATCTTGTCACATTTCTCAGCGGTTCAACTTGCTTGAGTCACGGTTAATTGTGGCTTGCAGTAGTAGCCAGGTAGCTTACAAATGGTTTAGGATAAGCCGAAGCTAGGATGGCATCCAGGAACCCAGGAATGTCGCACCGTTATCCCACCATCCGTTGTTAACGGAGTTTACGCCGGCATAGGCCCGCATTACGCTTTCGCATGATTTTGGGCCAATTTTGGTGACGGATTCCATTGTTGGATTCCTAGTGTTTGCTGGCGACTGACGCAACGCTGCATGAAAATGGGGGACAGGCTACGGAAGGCGCGATCCACGCCAGCTCGAGCTGCGGGGCACAGGTCTTACCTCCGTTGAGCGGAAAGCGGAGAGCTACCAGAGCTACGCGAGCTGTGACTCCCAGGACCGATTCCGAGAGATTTCAAGAGGTATTTAACAGACGTTGGCCGCGGCGATCTCGACAAAACAATTCCTGTCTTTTGTCAGCCAACCCCGCATCTCAACATCCCACTTACACCAAGTTACCACAACACCACCTCCCCACCATGGCCAAAGCTCGCATCATCCTCGGTCTCATGACCTTTGGTCCCGACACGGACAAGGGCGCTCGCGTCACCGATGTCGAGGACCTGAAGAAGGCGCTGGACGTCTTCCAGGGCTACGGCTACGACGAGGTCGACACGGCCCGCATCTACGTCGGCGGCCTGCAGGAGGGCTACACGCGCCAGGCGGGCTGGAAGGAGCGCGGCCTGACGCTGGCCACCAAGGTGTACCCTGTGACGCCGGGCATCCACAAGCCCGCGACGATCACCGAGTACTTTGAAACGAGTCTGCGCGAGCTCGGCACGGACAGCGTTGACATTCTGTACCTGCACGCGGCAGACCGCAGCGTGCCCTTTGCGGAGACGCTCGAGGCGGTCGACAAGCTGCACAAGGCCGGCAAGTTCAAGCGGCTGGGCCTGTCGAACTTTACGGCCTTTGAGGTGGCCGAGCTTGCCCTGACGGCCAAGTACAATGGCTGGGTGCGCCCGTCCATCTACCAGGGCATGTACAATGTGATTCTCCGCAGCATCGAGGCCGAGCTGATCCCCGCCTGCCGCCGCTACGGTTTGGATGTCGTCGTCTACAACCCCATTGCCGGCGGTTTGTTGTCGGGCAAGATTGCCAGTACCGATGCCAAGGACATCCCGACCGAGGGCCGCTACTCGGACAAGTTCAACAAGGGTGCCTCGCGGGCCCGCTACTGGCGCAACGGCACGTTTGCCGCCGTCGACGCGATGCGCGAGACGTCTGCCAAGCACGGCATCTCCATGATCGAGATTGCGCTGCGCTGGCTGGTGCACCACAGCGCCCTCGATGTGTACGGCAAGCAGTACCACGACGGCATCATTATCGGCGCGTCGAGCCTGGCGCACCTCGAGTCGAACCTCAAGGACCTGGCCAAGGACCCGCTACCCCAGGAAATCCTCGACGAGGTCGATGCGGCGTGGCTGCTGGCCAAGGTCGACACGGCGCCCTACTGGCACCTGGACCTGAAGTACACCTACGACACCGAGAAGGAGCTCTTTGGCGAGGGGAAGAAGTGAGCTGGAACGGGGAGTAAATAAAACATAGTCACGAGATAAGAATGAATGAAACAAGACCAACTTTTGATTGTTTATCGGTGCCTCGTCCTAATCTAAGCACGCCTAAAACGCCAGCAATGTCAAGAAATACAAACAAGATGAAAGAAGAAAGACAGCAAAAGACAGAACAGAGAGACACAAGACAAGACTAAACAAACCCAATATGCAATCACCCGTAGATCTCACACTTTATCGATCAGGCTTCAAGCTGAAGCTCAAATACCCATTGCCTTCTTCGCCGCCTCCTTTTGCTTCCTCAGCTTCTCCTTGCTCGCCGCAATCTGCTTGTCCAGGCCGCTGTCGTTGCTCTCGGGCACCTTGGTCTTCTTGGTTGGGCGGGCGTCCTTGCCGGCCTTCTTTTCAGTCTTGTCCTCCTTCTTTTCGTCCTTGGCCTCCTCCTTCTCCTCCTCCGCCACGGCCTTGCGCTTCTTGCCCACGTTGGCCTTTTCCTTCTTGGCCGCCTGGCGCTCCTCAAACGCCTTGAGCTCCGCGGAGCCCTTCTTCAGCACGTCCTTGCTGCCCTCGAGCCACAGCTCGTCCGTCTGCCAGACGGGCACCGCCATCGTCCGCGGGCCCTTGAGGAACACCGACTTGACATTGCTCCACCGCTGCGGCACGTACTTGCCCACCACCTCGCGCGTCACCGCCTCGACGTTGGCGGCCACGTGTGCGGCGGGCCAGCCGGCGAGGCCGACCTTGATGGAAGTACTCTCCGAGGCCGACAGGTGCACAACGGCCGAGCCGATCGCCTTTTGGATTTCGGCGGCAATCTGGGCGGGCGTGCGTGCCGCCGCCAGAGCGGCAGCCACAGCCTCGGCCTGGTCCTCGGCGGCCATGGTGGCGTCGCCGTCGATCGTGGCGGCAGCCTTCTTCTTTTTCGGGGCAGCCACGCGCTTGCCGTCGGCACCGCGCGGCCGGCGCTTGGCCAGGACGACGGGGATGGGCCGCTTGACGGTCGTCTTGTAGAACGTTTTGCCCAGCGCCTTGGGCAGGCGGTTGATGATGCGGTCGTCGCCCAAAAAGACATCGTGCTCGGCAAACAGCTTGCGCTGCGCCTCGTACGACTTGAACTTTTTCGTCAGGTGGTTGACGTCGATGACGCGGGTGACGCGCTTGCGCAGCTCCACCGGGAAGGACTCGTCTTCGATCAGGTCCTTGAACGCCCGCTGGGGATCGGCCACGATCAGGCAGATGGTGGTGTCGTCGTCGGTGTTGAGCGCATGCGGCACGGCGATCGTGTTGGGCTGGAGGCGGTTGGAGTCGAGGATGTGGCGCTTGGTGCCGATTGTCAGCCAGATGGGGGTCTCGGCAGCGCCCGTGGCCTCGCCGTCGTCGCCGTCGTTGTCGTCGGCCGCGAACAGGTTGCGCTTGCCCGTCTTGGTGACATCTTCTTCGGCGGACTTCTTGATGTAGGCGAGGAGAGCCTTAGTGCCAGCGAGGACCTATAAAAGTGAAGGTGGTCAGTTTTATCCTCCTGAGCGTTATATCTCGTCGATTCTCTAGTTCGTCCTGTCGCCGTCTGCCGTCTCTTGTTCTCGAATGCCGTCTTCGTCTTACCTGCTTGGAGTCGAGCTGGGACTCGGGGAGCGTGTCCGCTCTTGTGACGGCTTTTGATTCAGCCATTTTGTGGTATGTGATTTGGGATGTGTTATAACTTAGTCGTCTCCTCTGTCGTCTGTCGGGGTGCACGGCAACAGAAGATGTCGTTTTGGTGTACAAACAAAGTGTAGACGAAAGAAGCTTTACATTTGCGTTTTCCCTCGAACTTTTTTTTGTGGGGCCTGCAAAAAGAGAGAGGCGGAAAAGCCAGCAGAAAAAAAATCTAGGATTCGTTTTTTCTGCCAGGCGGTGGACCCTACTTTTTCTGCCGTCCAGAAGCTGACAGAAGGCGGTGAGCCCTGGCCATCGCCAAAAGGTACTATGGCCAACAGCCTTGTCAAGGCGGGCCTAGCGTCTGATGGCGACCTTCTGGACCAATCTGAGATGCGGAAAATAAAGGCGGTCTCACGCTTGGCCGACTTCTCTCAATAGCATAGCTCGTAGTTCTCGATGGCGATCCACGCGACCGTTGTGCACGCAATACGTGATCCTCTGAGACACGGCGAGAATCAGGAATGAAAAGTTAAATTGAAAATGCTCCCTTCTTTCTGGAAGCCTCCCTTTTTCTTCCGTACGATCACCGCCTCTTTCTTCTCTCGGCATCCAGAAGCAAGAAGACGGAAGGTGCGATATCGGATACAGCGATGTCGTCCCGGTTTGCCACTACACGATCTTTTGTTTACTTGCACTTTTCTGCCGCCCGCACCTTCCCACAGTTGACGATAATACGTAATTGTCCGCACAAAACAGAAAGAGCCCAATTAACCTTGAATGCCCTTTCCATTTTTATCCTTGCGTACGAATGGAGCACTAACCGCCCCTTGATAGTTGCAGACCTGCAGCCCGACCTGCAATGTCTTAAATCCGTTCAAGGGACATGTACAAAAGTACAGAGAACGGACTGCACATTTAATGCAGACGAACAGCTGGGTCCCTCTCCTCAAATTGACCTGCCAAAGCTGCCAAACGTCGAGCCATTCAGAACGCGACAGGACAGGGTGCATCGGGTCAGGGCGGCTAAAAGGGGACTTGCTCTTGCTCTCCAAAAGCTGGATGGATGAGGGACAGTGGGCAGGTGGGGTCGTGACGCGCTTCGCTCCTGCTTCAAACGAGCAGCACCACCATGCGCGGTTTCCTTGGTTCGACGCATTTCAAATTTGGCAGGAACAGAATTTGGAAGGTTCAGGAAAGAGCAAGGAGGTCATTATTTGAGAAGAGAAAGAACACACCGAGCTCACAAAATATCTGCATCCCAATTGTGACAGATGAAAACACGACTGAAATCAAAATCAATCAGCCTCGCCAGCCTGGTTTACACTGTGATACACGCGACACAGCTGATGGCCCGCTTACACGCTCGGTTTTGAGAAGGAGGAGCTGTTTGGAGCGAACCAGGGCCCAAGGTGTTACAGCGGTACGCGGTGCGCTGGAGCAATCTCGTGTAGGCGACGTGAGACGCTAGGCTTCAGCGACCTGTCCGCTATATGGACGCGTCCAGGCCCTGTAAATTAGTGGTACCCCGCCCTGAATGCCCCTAAAAATCAGAAACGCCACAGCCCTGTACACTGCCACATGCTCCTGCCGCGCTGGAGACAGCGCGCCAAAACGCCAATAACGCCAACGCGCTTTCTTCTTTCGGGACTGCAACGAGAAACTCTCGCGCGTCGTTCCCACTCCACAGGGAAATAACGAGTTGACCGCGTCTTAAATAGCGAAACCTCCCTTTTTCATATTTTCTCTCTCTCTCCAACGCAAGCCCGACCCGGTCGACCATTCTGGCCTCTCTTTTGACGACCGACATTTCTAGTTTCAGTTTCTTTCTCTTCTCTGTGACGTCGAGAACGAACAAAACATCTTTGCCAGCATCTAGCCTCACGATCTCGCCTCATCGACTGACCAGCGACCTCTCTCTCTACGAAATCAACTCACCTCGCAACTTACACGCAAAACGCGGTGCACTCAAAAACGCACAACCACGAACATTCCACGACAACAAAAAATCCCCACCAAAGCTCCTCTTCTGCAAACGCGACCAAAATTTCGACATAATTTTTCTTTCTTCGTGGCCAACCTGGGATAGCTCTTCTCTCCTTTGCTTCACATATCCTTTGTTGCTCCTGTCTCTCATTGCCTCACTGCATCTTCTCTCTTTGATATCCCCATTCCCTCGCCGTTTGCTCTGTCTTTCTGTCCCGCTTCCCTCCCGGTCATGCCCCGGCCAACTCGGTAGCCTTTCGACATATACTACAGTGAACCTCCTTTGTTCCCTTTTCCCTCTTGCTTTCCGTCACATCATATCCAATATCAATGGACTCTCCTCTCGGGAGCAAGGCCTCGGAGCCTTCTCTCCCCCAGGTCGCCGGCGTCAAACGCCCGGCCCCTTCCCTCCTCCCTGCCTTTGAACCTCTCTCCTCCTCGCCAGGCCTGCCGCGTCTGATCAAGAAAGCCCGCAACAACGCGTCCGGCTCCAACTCGCAAAATGCCTATGCAAAGTACCCCACGCCCGTGCCGACGTCCAGCACGGGCATCCTGTCCTCGTCGCCACCAGCGGCATCAGCACGCGTTCTCGGATTAGGATTAGAGTCAGGATTAGGGGCAGGACTGGACCCAAGACCAGCCCGCCCGGCCCTGCAGCGGACCATGTCGACCGCCTCGGAACGGACACCACTCGGCTCTGTCCCCTCCATTGAGCTCAACGAGAACGGCGAGACCCTGCTGATGGGCCGCTCCAGCAACTCGTCCCACTACCAGCTCTCCGCCAACCGCCTGATCAGCCGCGTCCACGCCAAGGCACGATACATTCCGTCAATGGGCCCCCTGGAGCCGAACAAGGTCGAGATTGTGTGCTGCGGGTGGAACGGTCTCAAGCTGCACTGCCAGGGCCGGACCTGGGACCTGAGCAAGGGTGACACGTTTACCAGCGAGACGGAAAACGCCGAGCTCATGATGGACGTCCAGGACGCGCGTGTCCGCATCCAGTGGCCTAAGAAGTCGTCGGGTGCCTCGGACGCGCTGGCCAACCTGTCCGATTCCTCGTGGGACTCGCCGCGGTCCGCACGCGTCGCCAGCCGGCATAACAATCTCGGCGGTGGAAACGCGCCTGGCGCTCCCGGTGGCTCTGCTCTGCAGTCCAGCCCGCTCCGGCGAGCTGCCCGCATTGCCTCGCCCGAGAGCCCCACACCCGCCGGTATTCCTATGTCCGGTGCCAGCCTGCAGGCCCTGCTGTCCCAGCACATGGGCAGCGACGACGAAGACGACCTTGACGACAGCGGCCCGGCCATCCAGATCTATGAGGATGCCAATAGCGAGGACGAGCCCGAGCTGCCCAAGCAGGACGCACGCGCCGGCGTCAGCTTTGCCACTGAGCTCGCCGACAGCTTCTCCAGTGATCTTAGCGAAATCCACTCGGACGACGAAGACGTGAACGACAATGACAACGACAACGACAGCAGCCAGAACGACGAGGACGCCGAGAACCCAGACGAGGAGAACGACCCGATCGTGCACTCGTTTGGCCCCTTTGGCGCCAACCTGGCCGACCGCCTCGCCTCCTTCTCGACAAACAGCCCCAAGGTCGGCGTCGTCGGCCGCCCGCCGCTGAGCCGCATTCCGTCGGCTGATGGCTCTATCACGTCGTTTGGCTCGGCTGACGCAGCTGCCGAGGGCGACTCGATCCACGTCAAGGTCAAGAACGCCATGCGGCCGTCAACGCCCACCGGCTCGGGCATTCCTCTGGCAGATCCCAACCGCTCAGCAGAGGGTGTTGGTCTGGGTATTTCTGTCGCCCAGGAAGAGGCCACGGCCGAAGCTCCCCAGGCAACCGTCGAAATCAGCAGCAACGTCGATGTCGAGACGGTCCGGAATCACTTGATCAACCAGCTCGCGTTCTCGCGCCTCTCGTCGAGCCCGTTGTCGACTATCATGAACAACCTGCCGGCCGAAGAGCGCCGCGACCTGACGACGGACGCGCTGCGGTTCATCATTGAGGGCACGGCCTGTGTGGGCGTGATCAAGCGCCAGGGCAAAGACGCGGCCGGCAAGGCGCTGGAGAGCGAGTACTACTATGTGTCGGACATGGACGACGACATGTCGCGGCGGTCGGTGGTGGATGGTCTGCGCAAGCCGAGCCTGCGCAACTGCCGGAAACAGCACAAGGTAAGTTTGACGAGAATAAAAAATGTGGAAGTGAGGAAGTTGAAGAAAAGGAGGCGTGAAAAAGAAAGGTGCCGATGAGATGAGGTTGAAATGTGGGGTTGGATAGGCAGAAGCGCCAAAATAGGAACCATCCTGACTAACACCGTTGTCTCTCACAGCAATACTACTGGAAGCGCCCACGCACCCCATAGTCGATGAAATCGACATCAAAATCAACAAAAATCTTCAAAACTCACAAAAAAATATCCAGCATTCCCCAAATCCCAAATCCCACCTTCGATTTTCGACATTCTTGTTCATACACTTTTCTTACTTCACTTTTTCTCTAATAACGACAAATCTGCTGCGAAGACTATACCCTTCTTTTTGCACCATGTTTTGTTGTGGGAGGGCTTTCTCTGTTCTTGCTTCTGTCTGTTTCACTGGTTCCTTGTCTGCTTTTGCTCCCTGCATAGCCTGCGGCGTCTCGCGTTTGTGTACTTTATTGCATCTTCTTGTCATTTTTTTTTCTCACTTTCTTCTCTCTGTGTCATCCTTGGGCGGCTATTTCTTGTCACTTCTTTCTCAAACTTCAACGTTTTATTTCTACTCTTATTTTCTCAGGGACGGTTGACCAAGGAGAAGGAGGGAGGCCAATGGACGAGGCTGGATGGGCAGCAGGCTGTACGCTAGGAAGCAGAAAATGATCGTGAGATATGGATCTCATGACGATAGGGGGGGGAAATAAACACCTTTAACAACATGCTTCTTTTCCGTAAACTACCATTATGACATAGATTGTGGTTATTTGAATATTTTCGCCGCAGTGTAATCGTAGTTCATACAATGTTCGAGTGTTGTTTGGTGCTGCTTGCTACAGGTTGTTCTTGTCAAGAACAGGACCATGTGTCATGGTCTTCCTGGTTGTTACTTTCACTACAGCATACACAGAGAGAAGCCCAATTGTCGAGCTAGTTTTTCTTTCGTTGTATTTATTCTTTTTTATTTTCAAATGTAATTCGACGTAGATTTCAATTACAAATCTTTTAATTTATTGTTGTTCATTCAATTTGTTTTCAAGTTCAAAATTTTTTTTTTTTTTATAAAAAAAAACCACCCAAAAAAAACCCATTCATACGATTCGGATTTGCAGTTGTCGCCAAAAACACCCATGACCATTATGTTTCAATTTTCCAATCGTCAAGCACCCAGCGGGCACGTAAAATACCTTCAAAGTACCGATGCTCGGTGTCTGGATTATCTCAATCCAGCAAACAGCTTCACTGCAACATTGAGGCCGATGCGCGTGAGATTCTCGCGTCTCACGCACCCGCAAAAGCCAATTGCTCCTTTCCGCTCCGCATATCCCCACCGCCGGAGGTCTGTCTCTTACCAGGGGAATGATATTCTGTTTATGAAGTTTTAAATTGCATCGCGACAATCGTTTTGTCTGCCAGTCTGGCGCAACGTCGTAGAAAGTGCCTGAAAAGGAAATCGTAGCGAAGCAATAGAAAAAGGTGGGGCCGTTTCCACCAGCACCAGTTCTTCAGTCGTTTTTGTTAGCAATTTGGGCCATTTGTTAGCGACCGAGAAACTTGTGCCTCGGCGATCGACGCCGTGGGGTTGCGTTTCTCTGCGCTGAAATGGTGGTTTCCTCCGCACCGGGGAAGGGACAGAAGAAGCAAGCTCGCAAGCATGTGCAGGGGCTGGTCACCTCCAACTCCCAAGCTAGGGGGATAAAGTTGAACGCGACCTCGTAAATTGAGGAGAGCTCTTTCATCCGAATGCACCTTCCCCTCTGGACTTTTTTTTCTTGCGTCGTACTTTCTTTGAAACTCTTCTCGATTGTTCTCCTTTCTCCTTTCGTTTCTTTTCCTCTTGTTCACCCTCCTGCATCGCCATCTCGGATCTCACAAGCATCGCATCACCTGTATCTCCACCGACCGTCAATAGCGCATCCTTCGCGATTCTCAAACCTACAACTACCACGACAAACACCATGGCGCTCGTTCCTCGCACCGGACAAAAGTCCGTCCTGATCACTGGGTATGTTGTCGAGCTTTAAGCAAGCAGATATGCACATCTGAACGACGTCATGCTAACACCTGCAGCTGCACGCCTGGCGGCATCGGCCATGCGATCGCAGAAGAGTTCCACGCCAAGGGTAGGTGATGCACCCCGATGAACCTCTACTTGGAGAATGCGCCTTTGCGCCTCAGAACAAAACTAATCCATGCACCTCTAGGCCTCTTTGTTATCGCGACGGCGCGCCGCCCAGAAGTGCTCAAGGACCTCGAGGCCAAGGGCATTGCCGCCGTCCAGCTCGACGTCACCGACAAGGACTCCATTGCCCAGTGCAAGGAGGAGGTGTCCAAGCTGACGGGCGGCAAGCTGGACTACCTTGTCAACAACGCCGGCCGCACGCACACGGTCCCCGCCACCGACCTCGACGTCGACGAGATCCGCGCCACGTTTGAGACCAACGTCTTTGGTGTCATGGCCATGTGCAAGGCGTTTGTGACGCTGCTCATCAACGCGCGCGGCCTCATTATCAACATTGCCTCGCTGTCGGCCACCATGCCTTATGTCTTTGGGTCGTCCTACTGCGCCTCCAAGGGCGCCGTCGTGTCGTACTCGCGCTGTCTCCGCCAAGAACTGCGGCCGTTTGGCGTCCGCGTGACCGTCGTCATGGCCGGCACCGTCAAGTCCAACATTGCCAACAAGGTGCTGCCGCTCGTGCCCGGCTCGCTGTACGAGCCTGTGGCCGACCTGTACGCGCGCCGCCAGGTCTACAGCCAGACCAACAAGACCATGGACACGGCCGTGTTTGCGCGCCAGGTCGTCAGCAACGCGCTGCGGCCCGAGGTGCCACTCCTTCTTAGGTCATGGTTTGGCCGGCGCGATTGGTTCTGGGTTGGCGGCATGTCGACCATCGTCTGGCTGGGCACGATCCTGGGCGAGTGGATCGGGGACATGGGCGCGTGGCGGACGTTTGGCCTGCAGAAGCTCAAGGACCATCTGGTGGCGAAGCGCAAGGCCAAGGAGGCGGCCGAGAAGGACGTGAAGGCTGCGTAGAGGGTGCGCGGGATGTGTTTTTCTCGAGGTCTTTATTTTGTTCTGGTGCCTTCGTGCATCCTGTTGTCCACATAACCCTAGACTGCTTTCTCTTTTTGTACATCTATTTTGTATATTTATTTCAATACGATTAATTCTCAAAGGTGCGGGTTCACATGTTTGGCAAACACACGACATTGAGAACTTCAGATGGCAGCTCTCACTTTCAGCCGACAACAGACGACATGCTTGGCCAAGGCGACCGTTGAATCAGCACTGCAGCCAACATGCAGACATGCAGGTATGCAGACGCATAAACATACGAGCCTCAAAAGCAAACGGAAACGCGTGGGTGGGCAGCCCACTCTAACGTCATGCAGTTGGTTGGAGCCTTGGAGGTTGGATCACATATGCAGTGCGACCGTGCTGGGGCTGCAGCCCAGAGAACCCAAGCTTACGATAGGTCGGGCAGCATCCGGTGCAGAAGTGACTGTCTGCGTGTATCACAGGCTGTCTCAAAATGGACAACTGCATGGCGAGCAACAAATGTGGCGTCCAGACCCTTGGCCATCCACCGGTTGACGTCGATCGTGATACTCCGACGAGAAAGAATTGCAAACAGAGCCTGGAAAAGGGCATCCAGACGGATTTGGACTCGACGGAGAGATGGTCATACAAAAAGATAAATAGACGACCGGGCGGGCTATCTGATAGACGGTAGCCAGACGGATCCTTCCTGTCTTACCCATCATCCATCTGCAGAGCTCAACTGTCACTGTCATACACGAGCCTTTTCCACCCATCAATATGCCTTCTGCTACGGACACGCACAGCGTTGTCCCCCGCGACATTCTGGACGAGCCGCATTTCTGGACCCTGCCGCCGTGGTACCACTGCCACATCCAGACGCACGCGGGCACGACCATCTTCTGGCTGCCCATCGATAGCAAAGAAGGCAGGGTTTATGGGAGGCTCACCACCGACGAAGAACGGCTGCCGTACATTATCACGCACTGCATGGAGGTGCGGCACTCGACGATTCCCAACTGCATTTTCTTTTACGATGTGCCGGCCAACACGCGCTACTGCATTCGGCGACACACGGCCGAATTTGACGGGCTGATGCGGCTGGCACGGCCGGACGGCGGGATGCTGTGGCCCAAGGGGTCGCCAGAGTGGGAGGCAGTGGCGCAGTACTACCGGGACCACGGCGAGAATGTCGGGGAGATTCCAGTGTACGAGTCACGCAGATAGATAGATCACGGCGAGAGGAGATTACCCAAAACAAATTGATATCATTCTGCTAATCCTACAAACAAAAAAACTGACGTTACAAAAAGAAAGAAGGAAAACTCAACAAGAGTGCCTAAGAAGGAATCATAGACGACCATATGGACAGAGCGAGCGAAATCAGCGTAAGAATAAACTTGAACGAGTAGTAAGAGAGGTCAAAGAAGTTTTGAAAGGTCGGGCCGGGCAGCCACGGCTTGACCATTCTGTATGCGTCTCTCAGGAGTCGAAAGCTCAGCTTGGACAGCTTCTAGAGATCCTTCGCGGTGACCCTGGACATCTTCTAGAGCTCGCCCATGGCCGCCGACAGCTTCTCCATCCAAGTCGTAGACTTGCCGGGCTGCGGCTCGGGGACTTCTGGGATTGGTTCCGGCTCGCTGGAAAACGTCTTGTTGAAGGGCCCAAAGAACTCGCCAAACACCTGCTGCAGGTCTTCCTCGCGCAGCCGCATATGCTCACCCGGCGCGACGCGGAAGTGCAGGCCGCCCTTTTCGTCAATTTGTTTCAGGCCGAGCCAGTCCTCCTTGTACATGGTGCGCTCGCGCAGCGGGATGACCTCGGTGCCGTTGACTTCCGAGAACCACGACGACTCCTTGGGGATGGCCGTCGTGTCGTTCTCAAACAGGTACATGACAAAGTTGCTGAGCTTGGCCATGTTGTCGCGGTACAGCGGGTTGCGCCCCAGGCGCTCGTTGTTGATGTCGGCCAAAAAGTTGCTGTGCTCGAGGTAGTTGAGGTAGGCCTCTTCCGAGGTCGGATCCCGGTAGTACTGCGCCGGCACGACCCGGGACTGCACAAAGCTCGACCACGTGTTGAAGCGCAGCAGCCCCATCGCCGCGCGGCACACAAAGTCCGTGTCGCTGCACTCGACAAACTCGGAGATGCCGTTGTGCTGGCTGCCAAACGTCACGAGACTTCGAACGGGCGGCTTGTTGCACCGCTCGACGTACGCCCGCAAAAACTGCCCGCCCTGACTGAAGCCGAGCGCGTCGATCGCGGGCGCCGTCGAGATAATAGGGTCTTTGGCGAGGGCATCGCACACCTCTTGGACCTGCTCCGTCACATTCCCCAGGAACGTCGCCGACCGGTCGCTGTTGGCATTGTTGCCAATGTGCGCAAAGTACACCAGCGTGCCCGGGTTCACCTGCTCGGCGAGGTCGCCCACCTGGCGCAGACCATCGGCGGCAAAGTTGTCGCCGAGCCCGTGCCAGATAATGAGGGGGAGAGGAGTGTCGTTGATGTCGTCACCGTCGTCGTCATTGTCAGTCGTTTTTGGATTGGAGGCCGCCAGGGCCAGCAATCCAAACGTCAACAGAAGCTTGATCTGGCGAGCGAGCGCCATAGTGATCGTCGATAGAGGAAAAGGTCGTCAAATAGGGTATAGAGTATGTCGGGTCAAGATTCCTAGGAGTTTCGGAGTTGTAGGTTGATGGCAGTGGTGTTGATGGTGGTGACGACGATGTAGATGAATGCGATAAGGGCGGAGCTGAGGCAGCTGTTTATCTATTTATTGGGGCCTGGCCAGCGGCTGAGACAGCTCAGGCAGGGCCTGTGCGTCTCTTGGGTAACGCTAAATCGTCAGCCAACCAACGGGACTGAAGGAGCACTCAGCCCCGGCCACATGGTTGTCGGGCTTACTGCATTTGGACGTCACGTGAATTGCAGGAAGAGACAGTTGAAGACGGTAAGGCTGGAGGTCGTCCTGTGAATGACTTTGAATCATTTTTGATCATAATTGAGCTCTCTAATCTCTAGCGCAAATTTTTGCTTTTGAAACGACAAAATTGAGGCCGTTGTGCCGGATATATTGCATGTTGAAAACTTCGTAGTCTCTGTCAGGGTCTTCGTCCGTTGACTCATGCGGGCGGTGGGCGCAGGGCTGTGCTGCACCTTCCTCTCACAGAAAGAGCCGCTAACATGGAAGCTTACAGAAGGCTGCGGTGGGCGTTGATTGGTACCGCCAGTGTTCTGCTTAAGAGTCGGGCACAAAAACGACCCTCAAAGTTGCTAAAGTGACAGTGGCTTTTGGCGGCCACACGGCTGTGACGCCATTTTGGCTGCCAAAAAAAATAGGGATCCACCCCCACTAAAATCGATCTGCAACCTCAACCTCTGCAGGAACTTCTTCTTGCAGGCGAATTAATAACCTTACTACGAAACAAATATCATTAGACACGCACAACCTTTTTTCAAGCCCATTTTCAAACCTGCCGCTCATCTCGACCACATCCTATTAAAGCCGGCCTCTTTCTCGACACCTACTCCTTTATCGACCGACGACAACCTACGATCGAGCGAATATCTTCATCCCTACCCCTCCATCTCCTCCATCTACTCCGATCACAACAACCTCTCCTCCTCCCCAAGATGAGACCACAAGGACGGCCGCGCGGTCCGCCGCCAGCGGGTCTCAAGGGTTTCGGATTTTCAGCATCACCGACAGCAAAGCCTGCCCCCGGCAGCAGCAACAGCAGCAGTGGCAGTTTCGGCGGCAAACCGAACAAGGGCGGCTTTGGCGGGTTTGGGGCGACCAGCAGCAAGAGCAGTTTGGCGTATGTCGCCGAACGGTCAGACCTGTCGGCCATCTCGGACGCACACGTCGTCGTCTCCTTCAAAAATTTAGTCAAAAAAGACAGCACAACCAAGGCGCGGGCGCTGGAGGAGCTGCTGGCGCATGCGCAGGCGAATCCATACTCAAAAGAAGGCGGCGGCGTCGAGGACAGCGTCTTGGAGGCGTGGGTGCAGTGCTACCCGCGGCTGTCGATTGACGATGCGCGAAGGGTCAGAGAGCTGTCGCACACACTACAACTTGCGCTCATGCAGTCGGCGCGCAAGCGCATGGAGCGGCACATTCCGAAAGTGGCGAGCGCTTGGCTGGCAGGAACGTACGATCGGGACCGGGCGGTTGCCAAAGCGGCGTCGGACGGACTGGCATCGTTTCTGACGACAGACGAGAAGACGACAATGTTCTGGAAGCGGTTGCAACCCCAGATTTTGGAGGACGCGACGGCAGCCATCCAGGAAACGCCGGCAACCCTCAGCGACATGCGCTCGACGACAAAAGAAGACGCCGACCTCAAGTTTTACCGGATGCTCTACAGCAGCATGTCGCTCGTCCTCGCACTCCTGCACAAGCTTTCTGTGGCCGACACGGAGGGTTTGCACCACGCCTACACGCAGTTCTTTGCCGTCGAGGCTGTATGGGGTAGTGCGGCCGTCTCGCCCGACTCCCATGTCCGGCGCGTGACCTACGAGCTTCTCCTTTTTACTCTCGACACACGCCCTTCTTTACTCGAAGCACAACTGCCACGACTCACCAAACTCCTCACACAAGAAGCACCGAAAATCAGCCAGTCTGGCTCCATCATCGACTACGTCAAGGTCCTGCACAAGCTGACCGAAACACACCCCGACATCTGGGCCGACGGCGGCCACCCTTTCACACGACTTAGGCCGCTCGTCGAGAAGGGATCGCAAGGAACGGCCGCATCATCCACAAATTCATCACACAATTTCTGGACACAGCTGGACACGCTGTTCACTGCGATTCCGTCAAGAAGCATCGCCTCTGAAGCAGCTTCGTCTGTTCTGGCGTCGTTCCGCAAGGGCTTGTCAAGTCGCGATGAGCCGCAGAGCAACGCCATCGACGGCTGGACTGCCTACCTTTCCATGGTCCGTCGCCTCGTTGATCTTGTTGATCCGCAAGACTCACGCGTCGCTCTCGTCGAAACCAACGTCTACCCGCTTCTCGACCGGTTCTTGGGCGCAGCCAAGGCCAGCACAAGCACAGTCTGGACCTCGGGCGCTCACATTCCTATCCTGACGCGAGCTTCTCTCCTGATTGCTCGTCCAGCCTACGCCGATATTGTCGCCTCGGCACGCACAGAGTGGGAGCGTCTGGCCAACAATTTCTCTGGTCGGATGGCCAACTCGCTGCCCGAAGTCTCGAAAGAGTTCAAGGCGTCGCAGCAGGAAATTGCCAGCGAGGGCGACCGCTGGTTTGCCCTCGTAGCCGATATCCACAAGTCCGTGCAGCAGGTCGAGTCCCAACAGACTGAGAGTACCTCTACCAATCTGGTGGAGGACGTCTTGGAGAAGCCCACACTGTCTCTCCTCCAGAGCGCTGTCGACCTGTTGAAGAAGCGCAACTTTAAGCCCTTTGGCGCCGCCCAGCTTGTCAGTGCTGCTTTCGCGCATGCACCACACTTGCTGCAGGAAAGCAGCAGCGGTCAGGCCATTGTCGACTCTCTCTTCCCTATCGACGACGCCGAGCAGCTGTCTCTCGTCGTCGCGTCTCCATCTGCACCTGCCCTCCTGCCCTGTCTTAGATCGATGGCCAACATCCCCGCCTTCCACGACCAATATACGGCCATCTACGCCGCCATCGTCTCCCACCTCCTCGACCGCAAGAACGAAGACCCCGAAGCGACAGCCAAGAGCATTGCCCTTTTGATTTCGGACGCATCGGACGCCGCCCTGGCCACCAGCCGGCGCAACAATGACCTTCAGGACTTTTTGGGTGGTGCCTGTCTAGCGACCGCACAGGGCAAGCTGGAGAGCTGGGACCTGTTCCACGCCGTCTCATCGTCCAATGCTCTTTCGGCAGCGACGGGCAAGAAGCTCGTGGCAAGCCTTGTCCAAATTCTGGGAAACGACGACACCGACTCCTCCGGTATTCTGACCGCGCTCGAGACCATTGCCACCAAGAACCCCGAGCTGCTGTCCAGCGATGAAGACCTGCACCTCAAGCTAGTCACCAAGCTGCTCGGCATGATGGAGATTCGTGATACGGCCCTGTCGGCCAAGGTGCACGCTCTGCGAGCACTGGTGGATGGTGGTCGTCCTGGCACCTCAAAGACCAGCCAGCCAGCCCGCCTCGTCAAGATTGTCCAGGACAATCTAGACACAGCGGGCCCTTACTCGCTTGAAGTCGACACCCTCGTCGAGCAGGCCGCCAGCATCGCCAAATCACCCGACGCCACGACGGAAGACAAGGAGAACCTGTTCCCCAACACCAACATCTGGATGCAGGCCATGCAGGCCTTTTTGCAGAGCAGCGCCACCGGCCTGAATCCATCACTGTCGTTGACGAGCAATGTCGGCGGCGCCTATCTTCTCGTGCCGTCGACAAACCCAGCGAGGACACAAAAGCCCGCCGTCAGCCGCGACCGCCACGGCAGCTCCGTCCCGGCGCGCATGGCCGCCTACACGACCCAGCTGCTGTCGACCGTCGTCGAAGACGGCGAGGATGCCGATGGCGTCTCCATTGCCGCCCTCCCGCAAGAGTTCCAGGTCGAGTTGCTCTACCTGCTGTACCTGGTGGCCGAGCTCGGGTCCGACCAGGTCGCCGTTAACGACAGCCACAGTCTGTGGGGCAACCTGGCCGATCCGTTCGTCCTGTCCGCCGCCGAAGACTGCATCGCCGCCATCCGGTCCACTGTAGCAGGCGTCCTGTTGGAGTCGCGTGGTTCCGCTTCGTCATCGTCTCTCGTAGACGCTCTGGTCACCATTATGCTCCAGCAGACAAGCCAGCCCACCGCCCTGGCCGTCTACACCACCCGTGCTCTCAGCGGTCTGCTGCAGACCCGTATGGAGGGCCGCACCTTTTCTGCCACCACCGACGAGGACTATCTGGTGAAGCAAAACCTGTGGAAGACGGGTGCCGGCACAACTTTAGGTGCACTCGCGTTCCTGGCTGGCTACGGCGAGATCTTGGTGGCCTCAAAGTCCGTCTCCAACTTTTGCAACCGACTGATCAGTGACATTGCCGGCGCCAACCCGCGCGCCAGTCCTGCGAAAGCGCAGTCCGCCCTCGAGACTCTTGTCCTCTTGAATGCATGCATGGCCGTCTACGAAGTCGGCGAGCTGCCCACGGCCAGCAACCGCCTCATGTTTGCCATCAAGCAGATCACGTCGTGGTTTGGAAAGGAGGACGATGACGAGGATGACGACGAAGAAGAGGCGTTGGATTCCCGGATCGCCGCTGAGAGCTGCCGTGCCCTTCAACGGTTCCTACCTTGCATCAAGGACATGTACGGCCCGCACTGGGAGCGCAGCATCAAGTTTAACATTGGCCTGTGGGACCGGGCGGCTGAAGTGGCCTCGTCAGACTCGTCTCTGGACGAACACTTGCCGTGCGTCTATGCCTCCCTGAAGCTGATGGGTGCCCTCTCGGCCATTGACGAGCCCAACGACGATCTGGAGGACGCCCTCGCCCTCTTTTCCGAGGCCAAGTGGACATCCATGCGGGGTCTCCTTCTCGCTCTGGCCCACCGCAGCCCGAGTTCGGCGTCCACTTCCTCCCGCACCCAGCCCCAGAGCGTCGTCGACACGTTGCTCTGCCGCATGGCCAGCAAGACACCCCTCAACCAGTTGGTGGCCAACACCGAAGACCTGTACACCCTTGTCGCCTCCGACTCCCGCGACATACAGGCCGCCGGCTACGGCTTTCTGCACCGCGCCCTGCCCGCCATCCAGGAAGAACTGTCTTTCAACACCATCCTCGAAAAGAAGGAGGCACGCCTGCCGGACGAGCTTCTTTCGCTTTTGTTAGGAGCACCCACTCTCGAAGCCTACCCAGACGACGTCCTCGCTACCTTCCCCACGCCCGTCCGCGGCTACCTGCTAGCATGGCGGCTTGTCTTTGACTGCTTTAGTACTGCTTCCGCCAAAGTCCGCGGCGACTACGCTTCGCACTTAGGCAGCAGCGGCCACATCCCCGCCCTCCTCGATTTCCTGTTTGACGTCCTGGGCCACTCCGCCGCCCACCCGCTCAACCTCGACCGTGAGGGTCTCGCCGACCGCGCCACCATCACCGAGTACGATTTGCAGACGGCAGAAGCCTCGTCCACTGACGAAAAGCACATGCACCAGCTGCTCGTGCACCTTTATTATCTCGTCCTAAAATACGTGCCCGGCCTCTTCAAGGCATGGTACACCGCCTGCCGTACCAAGCAGACCACCGTCGCCGTCGAGGCCTGGACCGCAAAGTACATCTCGTCTCTGGTGGTGGACGAAGTCCTGGACGACGTCGTCGCCTGGGCCGCCACCCAGGCTGAGGGCGGTGCCGGCGCGGCCGCCGCCGACGACGACCACGAATTGATAGTGAAAACAAACAAGCGCGCCCGCGAAGTCGTCGCCGGCTACGAGGTCGACGAGCTCATGCTGTCCATTGCCCTCAAGGTGCCCGCCAACTATCCCATCGACAACGTCACGGTGGTGGGCCTCAATAGGGTGGCCGTCGACGAGAAAAAGTGGCAGAGCTGGCTGATGATCACGCAGGGCGTCATTGCCTTTGCCAACGGCAGCCTCGTGGACGGCCTCGTGGCCTTCCAGCGCAACGTCTTGGGCGCTTTGAAGGGCCACACCGAGTGTGCCATTTGTTATTCGATCATCTCCGCCGAAAAGCTCATGCCCGAGAAGCGCTGCGGCACCTGCAAGAACATGTTCCACCGCTCGTGCCTGTACAAGTGGTTTTTGTCGAGCAACCAGAACTCGTGTCCGCTGTGCCGCAACCCCATCAGCTTTTTGGGCGCCGACAAGTACAAGCGGCGCGGCGACGATGATGGTTACGAGGCCTAGACGAGTGTTGCGTGTTTTTCTTGCTCTTATATATTGGGTAGATTATGAGCATTTTGATGTACATAAACGGAGTTTAAAACGAGGTTATGGTATGAGGATTTGATTTTGGCATGGATAAATTATATTTTTAGACATAGAATATGACAAAATCATAGGACATTTAATTTGGAATTTAATTGTGATTATGTGAAGATTTGTTTGAAGATTTCAAAGAAAAATATCGAAGAAAAAAGTGTTTTGACGTCCTCGTCAGACTCGTCATTTTGAAATAATTTTATTATGAAAACATCGCATTAAGCCTCCCATTCATAAATGACATGCTTCGTTGGGTACTTGCCCATTCCTAATGACCCAATGATTTCATTCTTGATGCCAGTCTCAGAATCCCATCATATCCACCCAGGCCCATTCATACTGACTTCCCGACCCCCAAGATCCACGGTTAGTCCTCCTACAGCTTCCCGTTCGCCTTGAGCGCCTTCTCGCCGTCCACCAGCACGCACCACCCGTCGTGGCCCCGGCCGCCCTCGCCGGCCACGACATCCGTGAAATTGTCCTTGTCCGTCGCAAACTTGACCACGTCGTCGTCCCACGTGCCGGGCTGCAGCCAAACCGAGCTGATACCGAGCTTCTTGGCCTCCTCCAAGACCTGGAGCGTCACCGGCGGCGGCGTCACGACCGACAGGCCAATGTCGCGCGGGTTCGGCAGCGAGGTGATGTTGGGGAGGGTGGGGTAGGGCTTGCCGTCGACGGGAATGGCGGCTGAGGTGGGGTTGATGGGTGTCGCGGGCAGGCCGTGGTAGGCGTACCAAGCGAAGACTGGGGGTTAGCAACGAACGAATCTGAATATCTTGGGACCTAGGACCTACTCTTGTAGCCAAACTTTGACTGGTTGGTGGATGCGCCGACGACGGCAAAGGCGGGCTTTGCAAAGAAGGCGCGCGCCGAGACGTCGGTAGCGGATATCGAGAGAGGCATTGTGTGTGTTGTGTGGGTTGCGGTAGTTTTGCGGATAGAAATAGTCGTTGTGTTGTCAGAAAGGGAGTTGAAGTGAGGAGCAAGTCAAGTTGATATATGTTCGGTTTGCCTTTGCTTGATATCGGCCTATGACGGTGGTGAAATCCGCGGCAGCGATTAGTTGATCGGGTTAGCGATTTAGTGGTTCAACGGCTGGTGGCCGTCGGTGTTAGTGGCGTTTTGTGGGTGGCGACAGGCGGAGTTACAGCGCCCTGCCGTGACAGTAACTGACAAATAGGGACAAACAAGAGAACAAAATCTGGGGTAGCGGAGGGACGGGATGCAGGCCAAGCTCTACAAGAGCCAGAAAATCAAACAGTGACAAAGTAGAAGCCTCGGATACTACAGATGAGCTCGTCGTGATCTTCGTGTCCTTCGCTGACTTCGATTGGATCACATATCGGCAATGTATGTTTGAAAGCTATGCAGCCATGTTTGACTTTACAGAGCATTGCATGCCGAAGAACGCCACAGCTTCGGAGACGCACATTGCCACGTTTTGATTCACCTCACTTCAGTCTGCCGTTCCGTTCTTGGCACCGTCCCCGTGCTGCCGTTGTCCATGTGCTCCGTTGTTCTCCATACATTGTATGACCGTCCATCGGCTTTGACGGCCCCACTCTGTGACGACTCTGTGACTTCAAATGGCACTGCCTGACTGACTGCCAAAACTGGAGCTGTCAAAACGCCAAAACAATCACTGTAGTCACCAATTTAGCGCATCTCCCCCTCTATTATGGCGGGCCGAGGAAGCGGTTCACGATGCACGGCCTTTACGACCTTCACGATGTCAATTGGCTTGATGGCATAATTGCGATTGAATAGATTATTATTTGACAGATACTTTTCAGTAGTAGCAAAGCCCAATTGCAAAGAACACAAGGGATGTTGCCATTCCCTCACACGAATTCAGTGTTTCGTCGAGCTGCTCTCGCTCTGGATTCCTCATTCGCGCCTTCCTTTGCTGGCCTGTCCACCGTCACCCAGCTAACTGCCTGCTGCATAGCTCTGCCCATGACCTTCCAAATCAAACTGGAGCTGCGCAAGCAATTGACCACGACGGAGAAGCTCGCCAGGCAGCTTTCTAGCCAATGAAAAGGGCGCCTCGTGACATCAGTGGATCCCAGTGGTCAAAAGTGAGACCCGCTCGACCCGCTATTTTCCCTTTTGTCCCATCGTTCCTTACACAGACCACCGCCTGCGAGCCTCCTGCCCTTCCAGTGCTGCCGGCCGCTCTTTCCCACTGAAACGACCAGCCACCCACCTTTTTTTGCTCTTTCCTCTTCGCTCACTCGCCGGTCGAAGCTTCCGCCCCAAGCCAACAAAGGGCGAATTGATGCTGCAAAATTTAATTAGGAAAATCCCCCCAGGCCCAAAAAGCACAGCAACCAGCAGATCCAGCAACGCAACCGCAACGTCCGGGAAAGTGGCCGTCGTGCTCCTCTTTCCTTTTCTTCGTCATTCCCACAACACGACCTGCTTTCTGACCTCGCCTTTCTTCACCTCTGTCAACCAGACGCTCGCATCATCGCTTCTAGTCTATAGTATCAGATTTACCGATACCAGCAGACCGCGCGCGGTGCGTGCCCGACGACCCAATTCCCGCCTTCCGTGGTGCGCGCAATTTGCATCATCATCCCAACCTTGACCCTCTCCCCCGATTGAAGCAGACCATGGTGCAACGCCTGGCTGCTGCGCTGCTCGCCTTGTTCTAGAACGCATTTTCAATTATCGACACTCGTCCAATTGATCCCCGTCTCGTTTACCAGCATCGATAGACGGCGCGCGCGCAAATTCGCATCGACTCACCGCTGAACGTCGACGATTTCACGACGACAACAACGACGACTCTCACCCGACCCAATACACGAAACACACTTAACAACCCGCCTGATACACATCTTTAGCTACAATGGATGCTCTTCAGCGGACAGAGTATCCGGCAATGCTGGTAAGCTAGCTTCCATGAGATCCGGCGCAGGCTCGGGCCGGTCCCAGTCATTCTTCGAAATCCGTCGAAACCCGTCGATGGACGGCGCATTCGATTGTGGACGACGGACTGTCTCTCAACAGAAACGGCCTGCTAACACCCCTTTCTAGGCGCATCTGCAGCCGGCACAGGCCGTCCAAGTTCTGCAAGAACGGTTGCGCCGCATTGCCAAGACCAACACCGATATTGCCGACTGGCTCGCCGAGCGCCGACGGATCGAAGAACAATATGCCACGAGCCTCAAGAAGCTTGCAGAGTTCAGAGTCCCAGCAAACTCGGCCGAGCTTGGGTAGGTTGAAGTCACCTTTTTTCGTGTGTTGTCCTCTGATCTAACAACAGAAGCGTCTTCCAACCGTCGTGGGATAGTATACTGCGTGCGGCCACCACGGTCAGCGACGCGCACGGAAATATCGGCAAAAACATTGGCAACAACTTTGAGCCGGAACTGCGCGCCTTCCAGCAGGGCGAGGAAACGGCCCGGATGAATAAGATAGCATCCAACCTGCAGGGAATGGCCAAGGAACTCGACGACGCCCAGGCCCAGGTCGATAAACTCAGTAAAAAGGGCAAGGTCAGCGCCAGCAAGATCGACGCCGCCACACAACGCCTCGAGGAAGCGAACCAACAATGGGAGGTCCAGGCGCCCTACATATTTGAGATGCTGCAGGGGCTGGACGAGAGCCGCACGACCAACCTTAGAAATCTGTTGACCCAGCTTGGCACAGACGAGGTTGAGCAGAGCGGCAAGGTGCACAGCATTCACGAAAACGTTCTCCAACGGATCGTGGCCGTCCGCACCGAGGACGAGGTGGCCACCTTTTCGGGCAACGTCATTCGGAGCCACCCTCGCCTCACCGGCCGCTTCGCCAGCCTCCAGCAGCCTCGCCAGCCTAGCGTCGCCGGGTCAGTCGCTGGAAGCGTGGCCGCCGGGAGCACAGCAGCTGCACAGCCTCCCGTCCCGACACAAAGGGCGTCGACGGACACGGGTGCCGGTGCGGCTTCTGTCACCGGTACTGGCGAAGGTGCCGCGGCCACGGAGAGTTCTGGCCTTGGCCCTGCTGCGGCTCTTGGTGCAGGCGGTGCTGCCGTGCTTGGCGGTGCTGCAGCTCTTGGTCAACACGCAGCACCCCAGACACCGCCTGCTACTGCCGGCGGCGCATCTGCCGCTTCGGCCGCAGCCTCCCCGATGCACCCGCAGCTGGAACGTAGCGCGACCAGCTCTACTGCCGCTACCGGATCGCAGTCGCATACTCAGTCCCAGCCCGCACCTCCGTCACATTCCCAGTCTTTCTCGTCCCAGCATCAGTCACAACAAGAGCAGCAATCCGGCGGCAGCAGCAACTTCAAGGAAAAATCACAGCAGGCCGCAACCCCCGAAAAGAGCAAGGGCTTCCGAAGCCGCTTCGGTACTATTATTAGCCGTAGGCGGCAGAGCATCAACGGCCTCGGCCAGCTGACGGGCATCGGTAAGAAGTCGGGCAACTTCAACCGCATCAGTGTTAGCAGCCACGGCCCAGACAGCTCGCCGCGCAGCTCCTACAATAACCTGGCCGATACCAACAGGGCCCACGGCGGCCGCCTGGACTCCTTGGCCGAGTCCCCTGACGTGCCGCCGCCCGCATCCAGAGACGGTGCTACTAACGGCGTCGGCGGCGGCGCGGCTCCTTCTGGCCCGTCGCGGACAGGCACAGCTTCGTCGGCCGTCGGTGGCCTGGGCGTCGTCGACAGCACGGCGCTAAACAACATGAACGTCAACGACGTCTTTGGCTACGCGCCGCCCGACGGCCCGCCGCCATCGTCTGCCGCCGGCAAGGAACCTGCACGCGATGCCGAGGGATACTCGCTCCCCTCTGCCGCCAACGACCCCATCTCACAAGCCCAGCGCGACGCCGCCCTTGCTAGCCACGGTGAACAGCTTGGCGAAGGCGCCGGCGACGACCAGCTGTACCGGGTCAACATCCAGAACAACCCTGTCGAGGAAGAGGACGCGCAGGCTAAGAGGGCGGCCCTCTCCAGTGTCTCCAGTGCCCTCTCGGCCGGCATGCCCACACGTAAGACGGGTACCGTGCGTGGTCGGCGCGATGTCCGGAATACCATTTACGTGCCATCCCCGACCTCGGGCGAGTCCTCGTCCGGCATGGGCATCATGCCCACCGCAGTCAGTCTGCCCACCGTCTCTCGCAGCTCGACCTTTGGCTCCGCCTTCAACGCGAACACCGCGACACCTACCAAGCCGTCTGCTGTCGCCGCTCTGGCGGCCGAGGGTCTTGTTGGAGGCGCGTCTGACACGCAGTCCGTCCGGTCGTCGACATCTGTGAGCAATAAGGCCAACTTGAAGCACATCGACGGAACCGAACCGGGTCTGAACGCATCCATAATTGAAAGGGTGTCGGCCACTTTTGAAAACAAAAAGATCACCTCTGCCAAGGTAAACGGCCGCATTGCCCTTACCTACAACGCGCCGTCCAAGTCAGCAGCAGCGTCGCCGTCTTCTAACAAACTGAAAATCCGCATTAACAACGTCGCCGCGTTGGAATCCATCGGCCGCAACGAAGACTTTGTGGAGTCCACCGAAGAACAAGGCGACTACGTCCTCGACTCGAGCCACCTGCACCCCAAGGCCACCGAGTGCTTCACGTTTAGGGCACACGAGGAGAACGACACGGCGCTTGCCTCGCATGTCCCGCTGGCCTTTTGGCCTACCTGGAAGCCCATGGACGACCATTTGCGCCTCATCCTGCACTATCGGCTGAACCCAGACTCACGCCTCGCCGAGACCGGCCAGCCCGTCGTTCTCAAAAACGTCTATCTTATCGCTACATACGAAGGCCAGTGCGGAAGTATTAGTTCTAAGCCGCCAGCTACCCACATCAAGGACATGCACCTGGTCTACTGGCGTATCCCCGAGCTCACCCTGTCGCCCACGGCCACCAAGATCTTGTGCATGTTCCGGCCCGACCCCAGCGGTGCCGTTCCGACCGCGGGGCACCTCGAGGCCCGCTGGGAGCACGTCGTGCCGGTCGATGTCGGCCCCAACCAGCCCGGCCGCATCGCCATTAGCGTGCAAGAGCCGGAAGTCCTGGCCGAAGAGGAAGAGGAACAGGATCCCTTTGCCGACACCTCTCTGCCAAGCCCCAAGACCGCGACCAATGGAGCCGGCGGTGCTGGCGGCAGCGGGTTTGTCTGGAAGGAGATCCCTGTTGCGCGGCAGATGGCCAGCGGCGACCGGTACGAGTCAAGATAAAGGAGTCTGTTGGTTGCTGCCCGACTTTTTGGTTTTCATTCGTTTTGATTACCCATGCATCGTTTGAGTTTTGCCTTCTTTTTTTCGTCTCCCCACCATCCATCCATACTCTTGTTTTCCTCCTGTACAAAGTCCTCTCTCGAAAACTTGAAAACATTCCATCCTACCCTCTCATCCTCCCATATAAGTTATCTTTTGCTTAACGCATGCCTTTTTTGTTTTGGCCCCTCTCATTTTTGTTTCCCGTCGGCTTCATTTGTTTACTCTCTCCCATTGCTTTGTCATTATTGGTTATCCCATCACCCCATCTTGTCCATAACCCCTGTAACCCCTGTATGCTTTTTGTATTACGCCAGTCTTGTCTCTTCTTTTTTGTTTAGTCTTGTTTTAGTCTCCATCCCGTCCTCTCCACGGAGGGCCACTCTTAACCGTAAATCAATAATGATTCTTATTAATGCACTGAGCCGTGTCCTCGTTGTAATACGTGATTTGAACAAGTGGGATTAATGTAGATACCAAGGATTGTGTAGAATAAACAAATAATTGAAAAGATGCCAATACCATGCCACCCGTCCAGTTCCAGTACAAGACGCCATTCAAAAATGCAGACACGCTCCATTTTCAACTTCTCTCCTTTTACCTCCCCGTCGTCACAGTCGTCGTCCGCGCCTGCTCCTCGCAGAACTCGAGCGTCAGCGCCGCCAAAAAGCCGGGGATGCACCCCTTTTCCCGCACCCAGAACCGGATCTGGTCGTCGATTCTTTGGGCGAAAGCAGACCGCGGCCCGCCGCCCACCTTCATCGTGCCCCGCTCGCCGTCAAACACAATGCTGTTCTCGTTCTCGTCGGCGCTCTGGCTCGGGTAGTAGACGCTCTCGACGCGCATCTTGCCGTTGGGGATAAAGGTCACGTGCCAGCCCAGAGTGCTCTCAACGGCCTCCTTGAACTCGGCCGACTTGGCCGCCCAGACTTCCTTGAGGCGGCGGCTGGCTTTCTGGGCGGATGCAGTCTCGGCCTGGGCGTCGGCGATCTCGCGTTGGGCGGCGGCCAGCACAGACATGGGGACGGTCGTAAAAGTGGGTGTCGAGGCTTGGGGGAGGGCAGACAAAGGAGCCCTTGCACCCTTTGTCTTGGCTGCAGCCCCCGAATGAGCCTGGATGTGGGCGAGCAGCTCGGCATTTTCCTGCTTGAGCGCCTCGAGCGTCGACCGTTTGACGTTTTCAAAATCGGACGTCGGGTTGGACCGCAGCGCCAGGACACGGACGCCGGCGTTCTGCTTCTCGGCGGCGAGCTGTTCCTTGGTCACGGCCAGCTCCGTCTCTAAAACACGGTGCGCCGTCTGGGCCGCCGACAACTCGTCCTGCAGCTTGCGCGTCTTGCGCACGAGCTGGCCGACCTGTTCTTCAGAAGCTGCGTCGTTTTCGTCGGCATCGTCATTCCTAGTACGTTTTGTGCCGGCGTGGGCGAGCGCGCCAGAACCTGTACCTGCCGCTTCAAGAGTAGACAACTCCTTGTGCAGACCCTCGGCCTCGCTGCGGTACTTGTCGACCAGCTCTTCCAGCTGTTGGATGCGGTCGGCCTTCTGTTGGTCAAACTGGCCCGGATTGAAGGTAATGTCCTCCGTGTCGAACGCCTTGAGCTGGGCGCGCAGGTACTCGACTTCCTTGACGGCGAGGGCGCGCTGGCGTTCGAGACGGGCACGTAGCTTGGCCTCGTTGGCGTTGGGGTTCGCATTGGCAGTCGTGGGAGTACCGAACGAAGGTGTTCCGTCGCCGCTGGACGCTGATGTCGCACCCGCTGCCTTGAGCCGTTCCACCTCGGCTGCCAGCTCCTTCTTCTGGGCTTCGAGCGTGCGGATGTCGGCGTCGCGCTGGGCCATCTCCGGCTCGAGCGCGCCAATCTTCTCGGTCAACTCGGCCGTCCGGTAGCGGGCTTCCATCAGCGCCTTCGCCACAGCCTCGGGCGAGTCAAATTCTGGAGCGGAAGCACCGTCCATGCTGTTTTCCTTTTCGGACTGCAGGTACGCTGACCACGACCGGCGTTCTGTCTCGAGTCTCTGGCGCTGCATGCGCTCTTCGTTGAGTTCTTGCTCGAGAGCACGCGCGCTCTCCAGTTTTCTCAGAAGAGACCGCTTCTCCTCCTCGACAATCTCGACTGCCTTGTGTGTCTGCCGCAGGTGCCGCAGTTCGGTCAGTTGGTCCCGGTTCGTCGCCTCCAGTGCGCGGATGTGGTTGACCTGGTCCTTGAGCTCGCGCCGGATAATCTCCATCGTCGCCGCGTCGCCCGTCTGGGCTTTGAGCCGCAACACCTCGGCCTCGAGCTGGCCCGTCTGTGCGTCGCGCGCCGCGAGTTGCTGCTGCGCCTGCTGGAGAGCCGCATCGCGCGCCTCGGCCTCCTGGGACGCTTCCTGCAGGCTGCGCTGCGCCGTCTGCAGCTGCGCCTGCAGATCGACCGCCCGCCGCTCGCCCATCCGGGCGGCGTCCTCCTTGGCCGCGCTCAAGTCGTCGAGCTGTTCCTGGAGGGCGCGGGCCTCGTCCTGCGCGTCCCGCACTTTCTTCTCCAAACTCTGCTGCCGCTCGTCCTGGTCGCCCCGCGCCGCGTCCAGTTCTTGTTGCAGCGCGGCAATCTTTCGCTCCGCCGCGCTCTTTTCGCCCTCGGCCGCCTGCCGCTGCTTGAAGTCGTCCTCTGCCTTGCGCCGCGCATCCCTAAGCTCGGTGTCGTGCTGCAGACGCGCCATTTCTTTTTCTTGTTCAAAGGTGTTGACCTGGTACTGCAGCGTGCCCACTTCCGCTTTCAGCTCTTCAATCCGCCGCCGCTGCAGCTCGTACTCCTCGGCGTCGGGCGGCGCCATGTTCTCCTTGCTGCTCTCGTGCGATGTTGCCCTATAAGAAGAAGTCGGGGCGCCGACGGACTGGGTGTCGGGGATCGCGCTTTGTCGTGACGAGGGCCGTGAGAAGTGTCCTTGGCCTTGGCCTTGTTGTTGTGGTGTCGTCCGTTGTGTTGATCTAAAGTTCATCTGGCTGACGTTAGCACACACGTTCAGTCTTGAAAGACACTCCTCTCTTCCTACTTACACCTCCCCGCGCGCCTGGCCTCGCGAGACCGCCGCTGCTATTTGTCCGCGAATGCGCCCGGCTGCCGTTTCCATTGACGCCTCCTCCCGCTGCTAGCTGTCGGCCGCTGCCTGCTCCGCCGCCGGGACTCATAGTTGGCGATCAGAGACGGTGACGCGTACGTCTTCAGACTCGTATGCGTTTCTCGAGTCGTTGCTTTTTCGTTGTCGTTGGTCGTTGTTGAGTTCCTGCATGAACGTGTCGTCTCGTCGTGATTTTGAACTGACAAAACGCGTCTCGCTGTGAAGCTGCAGCTAACACAACTAACAAACAGGCGTGTTCCGCGTGCTGCCCAGTAGGAAGCGGCCCAGATTTTAGTGAAAGGTACAGTCACGTGCCATTGTCGAAAGTGGGCCCGTCAGGCCCAGGAACAAAGAAGACACCAGATGTTGGCCGGTTGCATTTGCATTCACTTTGCGCTTTGCGACAGATACAATTTGCTTGGGATTGAAGAATAGTCCATGTCAGCTCTATTTTCCCAATCTTTAGGGCTGTCTTGTTGAGAGGTAGCAAACTGACTGCCAGGTGTTTATTTACGGAGTGATTGTGAATGGTAGACATTTGGCTACCCACACTAAACTACTGGCTCCAGGTTGAGCTTTTTATGTGTCGAAAACAGTGGAAATAGTCCACGACAAAAGCAGGGGAGCAAACGACAGCAAACGACACCAAAATGTGGTGAAAGTAAAAAGAGTGGAGAACCTCACCTCACAGCTTCACGTAAAAAAAAAAGCTCCCTTTCTGGCTCGGATTCTCGGATCGCGCTCACCACCTTTGCTCCATCTGTTTCGTCACTTTCGCCCGTCCCCAGTTTACCGTCCTCTCCCCACCATGGCGTATGGCTCTTGACTTTTGGAAAACCCGCTGCAGCTGAGGCAGCTCCCGACGACCGCTGCAATTCACTCGAAACGACGACCATCCGACTGTTGACCTTCTCTGACGACCGACCCCTGTGCGAATAGCTTCATTTCGGCGAGCGTATCCTGCAAAACGCAAAACAACAGCACCATGCGCTCCACGACGGCTGCGCTGCGCGTCTTGGTCAGTCCATCCGATTGTCTTCAAACGTTGCCTCCTGCTAACATCCTCAGAACGCCAGTGCCAATGCCGCGCCATTACGGCAAACCCGATTCCCCTGTCTCCGCGACCACCGCCTTGTCCACAACAGCTCCCTCCTCCGCCGGCCAAGACTCGGGCCAGGCCGTGCCGCCTCCCCCTACGCACACTCACACCTCCGCCTGGCGTCCAACTCGTCAAGAACTACGGGTTCCCAGAGCGAAGACCGCGCAGAAGCCGCCGTGCCGTCGTCATCCACTTCGACCTCCTCGTCCTCGCCGTCAACACATCACTCCAAATCCTCGTCCCCCCTCTCGTCGTCTACATCCTCCTCGTCCACCGAGGACTGGGAAGAAAATGTCAACTTCAACATTGAAAAGTTCTCGGAGCTGCCGCACACCAACTTTGGCGTCAACCAGCACATGATCATCAACGACGAGTTCAAGGAAGCGCTGCGCCAGATCCTGTGGCAGTTCCGCGCGCCCATCCGCTATGCGTTTGCGTACGGGTCGGGCGTGTTCCCGCAGAGCGCGCCTAACGGACGGGTGCCGACCGAGGCCGAGATCAAAGCGATCCACCCAAAGGCGCCCTTGGCCGTCCAGCGCGCACAGGACGGCTCGCCCAAGATGATTGACTTTATCTTTGGCGTGACCTTCACCCAACACTGGCACTCGCTCAACTTGCACCAGCACCGGGACCACTACAGTGCGCTGGGCTCGCTGGGCTCGGGCGCCGTGTCGTACGTCCAAGACAGCATTGGCGCCGGCGTCTACTTCAATCCGTATGTGGTCGTCAACGGCATCCTCATCAAGTACGGCGTCGTCAACCTCGACACTCTGTGCACCGACTTGAGCGAGTGGCAGACGCTGTACTTGGCCGGCCGGCTGCACAAGCCCGTCAAGATTTTAAGAGATGACGCGCGTGTCCGCCTCGCCAACCAGATCAACCTGCTGTCGGCTTTGAGGACAGCCCTCTTACTTCTTCCCCCCGAGTTCACCGAGCGCGAGCTCTACAGCACCATCGCCGCCATCTCGTATCTCGGCGACCCCCGCATGAGCCTGCCGACAGAAAACCCCCAGAAAGTCGCAAACATTGTCGACAACAACATGAGCAATTTTAGACGGCTATACGCGCCCCTCATCGACACCCTCCCTAACGCCCAGTTCAACGACTCCCGCTGCGCCAGCCGCGGCTGGCTCGACGATGACGTTGCCAACCTCAAGCTGGCCCAGGATATGGATCCTCTGAGGAGAGGCAACATGGTCCGCCGCCTGCCCAAAGCGTTCCGCGAAAAGCTGTACTTCCAGTACCAAAAGCAGTTCGCCATCCCGCGCGGCGAGTTCGACCGCATGATGGAGGCCACGCGCGACGAGGACGACGCCGCCGCCGGGGGCGGTTTCCGGCGGCAGCAGGCCACGGCCTTTGAGCGCCGCATTGTCGAGGACGCGGACCCGGCCACCCTCACAAAACACGTGCGCCACTCGATCAAGCAGACGATCAACTGGCCGAGCACGTCGCAGAGTTTGAAGGGTGTATTGACGTCGGGCTTGGGCCGGTCGGTGCGGTACATGGGCGAGAAGATGAGCAAGTTCCGGCAGGGCAAGAAGCAGGCTGCCGAGCCGGCAAAGGCAGAGGCAGTGGCCAAGCCCGAGACGACCGAAGGTACCTCTGAGAAGTCAGCAGAGAGCTCAACTACTGAGGCATCTTCAGAGGCTGCTAAGGATGCTGAGAAGAAGGTGTAAACACACGCAGTGTCTCCTTCTTCCTGTCCCCAATGTACATACTAGCAGCTCTTCTTCTGCCTTACTTATCCTTGTTCCCTTGATTGTATTTTCTTTTGTTTTTATATGTACAGCTGATGTGTTGTACATTAGCATCAGCGGACTTGTTGACGTGTGAACACATTGACGCACCGAGCATTCATTATTTACTTTTCATTTTCCTTTGTCGGCGGGGGGAGCGGCGGACTCGCTTCAGAAACTCGGCATCGTACACGGAGCGTGGCATTGCGGGATGGTTTTTGGTTTTTAGGTTTACAGGTTTATATAAAATCAAGTAGGCTATGGCAAAAGAAAAGGCTGTATTCATCATGAATTGTCCTGTCCAAGCAGGTGTGCTCACTTCCCCACCCACCATTCCCCGTGCAGCTTGTTCATGCTCCGCTGCAGCGCCACCGCCGCCGCGCTCATGTGGTCCTCGTACGCAAACTCCTGGAGCCACACGTCGGCAAAGTGCTCCGTCTTGGACAGCCGCTCGGCCATCTTCCGCGCGTTCGTGCACATGTGTTTGTCGGCCAGGAAATCCTGGCGCTCCTTGAACGTGGCGTCGGTGTCATCGGGTTTGGGAAACACGTCGAGCTCTTCGCCCGTGCCCGAGTTGAGGTAGAGGACAGGCTTTTTGCCGTCGGCTGCCGGCGGTTTCGCCAGAAATTCCTTTTCCTGCTCCTCCACAATGGCCTCCTCGTTGAACCAGATGGACGGGCTCGCAGCCATGTAGACGTCAAACAGGCCGGGGCTCGTAAACAAGGAGTACAGCGTAAACAGCCCGCCAAACGAGTGGCCCGACAGCACGCGCGTCTTGATGTTGTCCCACGACGGCAGGCTGGGCAGCAGTTCAGACGACAGCATCGGGATGATCACGTCCACAATCGTCTTGTGGAACGTCGCCGCGCCGCCCAGCTTCCAGTACTTGGTGTTGCCCTCCGCGTCCTTTTCCTCGTTGTCGTCTTTGTCCTTGACCGGCCATTTCGGCAGGCCCTTCTTTGCGGGTGTCGTCAGGTCAAAGTTGCGCCGGACCGGCACGTACACGGTGTCGTAATCCGTGTCCGGGTAGCCAATGGCGACAATAATCGACTTCTTCTTGGCCGCAAACTGCTGCCGCCGGGCAATGTCGGTCGCCGTCAGAAAATAGGCGTTGCCGTCCAGCACGAAAATGACGGGCACGGCCGAGACGTCTTCTTTCTCATCCTTGGGCGTGCCGTCGGCGCTCCAATCGAGCGGCCACGAGACCATGACCTGGAACGGGCCATGCTCGGTCTCGATGACGACCTGGCGCGTGTTGCGCACGCTGTGTGTGACGACTGTAGCTTTTGTCATGGCGGTTGGGTGGAAATAAGGTGGCAGGATTGAAGAGAATATTCTGTCAGGAAGGTCAGAGAGCCAGCTCTGGTTTTGTAAGTTTGCCAATGTTGTGCAAGGAAGGTGCGACCCCAGAGCTCAAGCTCCATGCATGCAGTTGACTCCCAATTGTCTCCGAGCGTCGGCCGGAGGATCCACCCCGTCGCATTGGCGGGCAATCATGGCGGCCCTGCCGCCTAAATGTGGTCGAAATGCACCCAAAATCCGTCAAACTCGCCCATAGTTGCCAGTAAAACTCCCACCAAACGCCCGCGGCCCTAGGACTTTGTGTCTTGTTAGTGCCCCGTGACAGCCCAAAATGGCAGGCGATAGCCAAATGGCTGTAGCCGTGATAGCCTACATTTCTGCAACCTTCAATCAGATTGCGTTTTCAGAGCCAGGCTGCAGCTATTATTTGTCTCTTGTTCCTCTTATGCCTTGGCAAGCCGGGACGCAGGGCGCAGACGACATCTTTGTTCAGTTTGAAGATCTGTACGTCAGCTTACTCGATCTGCAGTGCAAGTCAACAATTACGAGAAGATGGACAAGACGTGTTTCGTTTTAACAGACAATTCGTGATACACCGTTCTGGCAGATTGTTAACACCATCAACAGCTTCTAGTGTCAGCTAAGAACGACAACTCGCTTCTAGGTTTGAACCGGTCGAGAGACGGTAGAAGCAAGGCCAGGCACAAGCGGTTTTGTCCTGTCAACATGTCAAAACAGAATTCTACTATTGTGTAAATGACATGTTCTAAGGCTATGCCTTGTTCTTTCTTAAATTAGTTCTTTTGGTTAAAGTATCTTATGAAGAACAAATGTTTATTTTTTTTTCTTTTCCCGAAAACTTATTTGTATTTTTAAAAGACATAAACTTTTTTTTTTTCAATAAATATGAAAAAAAAGGATGATTTATTTCTCGTGAAAAAATAACGGCCTTAGTTAAGTAAAAAAAATAAAAAAAAAAGTTAAATCAAGAACAACAATTTCTGTTGACAAGACCAACAAAAAAGACAAAAAAAGAAAAGTTTGATCGATCACGGGATCGAACCGCGGACCTGCGCCGTGTTAAGGCGCCGTCATAACCAACTAGACCAATCGACCGTTTTTATTTGAAGTATGTGTTTTTGATGTCGAAAGCCGAGCTCGGTAGCGTATATTAGCGAGGGTCCAAATGGGCAAAAGGTAGGAGTGGAAAGTGGACGAAGGACGAAAGATGAAGTGGGCGGAGAAGGACGGATGTCGGCTCGGAAGGTGTGGAATCGTGAAGAGGGAGAACGTGGGCGCTAGCCGGTCAGTTCTGCGGCAGACAGAGAGACAAGACAGACGAGACCAGACGGCCTCGACGGCTCATTGCCGTGAAAAGTCGCCACAGACACGAAAGCCACGAACGCCAATCCAATTGAAAGTTGACACCAAGTCGGGTTTTCCGTCGAGTCTGGACCCCTCTGGTGGTTTACTAAGAGCCTCGCCCTTTTGGAAAGGGACAATGTGCGCAAAATTCGATAGGCCAGAAAAGAAAACTACGACACATGATACGATGGAAAGGGATAGTTCAGAGACGAATAAAGTTGTTTGAAAATGTAGCGTAAAGTCATTTCATTTCGCTGGTAAAGTATAGACATGAAAAAGATGATAAAACAAGAAAAAGGCAACAAAGTCTAACAAAAGATGTGCCCGGTATAATGATGCTGTTGCTGCTGGTCCCTTTCAATTGAGGGAAGCCAGATAAAACATGAAACAAAAAAGAGACCAAATCCATATCCTCCCATAAAAAATCCCAAAGTAAAAAAGGTGTTGCATCAGCAACAAAGAGAAGAAAAAGTAGTAAAAAAAATCCAACGCCAGTAGTGGTGGTGCTGGTCGCAGACCAGCGTTCTGCCTTTGTAGTACAACAAGTCCTCAAGACTCAAGTCGAAGACTCGGAAACTCAGATGCGCATGCGCATTTGAGGGCGATCGCTGCCAGGTGCAGGGCGGCGACGTCTCTACTCGTCCATGGAGTCGGCCTGGACCCGCTTGACAACGTCAAGGACCATGGGGAACAGCTTCTCGTCCTCGGTCAGGCCGCAGACGGTGCGCACCACCGTCTCAGGCTTCTCCGAGGCCATGATCTTGCCGAGCTCAAAGGACTCGTCGTCGCCCTCGACGTTTTGGAAGCGGAAGGCCATCTCGGCCGCCTCCAGCAGGTACGTGCAGCGCTCGCCCTTGCTGGCGAGCTCGGCGGCGGGGCCGATGAAGCGCTCCTTGCGCGAGAGCTTGCGGAGCGGGGCGCGGCCGACGCGCTCGACGGCGTCCTCGAGGTGGGGGTTGCTGATGCGCGAGACAATCTTGCGGACATAGGCTTCCTGGGCGTCGCGGTCGATGCCGTGCTTTTCTGTGATCAGGTTGGCGGTCTCCTCCAGGGCCTGGTGCACGTGGTGGTGGATGTGGCGGTCCTGCAGGGCATCGTGGACGGTGCGCTTCTTGCGGTTGTAGCCGTGGTAGGCGGCGGTGGCGTGGCCCGTGTTGACCGTGTACAGCTTGCGCTCAATGTAGGGCTCGAGGTTGTCGACCCACTGGACGCCCTCAATGGAAGGAGGCTCGCGGGGCGCAAAGGGCTGGCGCTCGACGATCCACTCAAAGAACTTTTCGAGCTTGACGCTCAGGCCGGCATCGGCGTCCTGGGCGGGCACGATGCGGTCAATGGCCGAGTTGGCGTAGCGAGCAAGGGTGTCATGGTCGGCCAGACGCTCCTCGGGGGTGGCTTTCCGGATGAAGTCGGCCAAGGTGTCGGTGGCGCCAATGGCGTTCTCGCAGGCAATCACGGCCATGGGTGTGGGGTGGGCCTCGACGTCGCGCATATCCAGACCCTTGGCAATGACGGGAGCAATGAAGCGCAAGATGTTGGGGCCGACAGAGCAGGTGACCAGGTCGGCCGTGGAGATCTCCTCTATTAACTCAGCCTCGTGGGTCTTGGAGTTGATGGCGCGGTAGTTTGTGATGGTGGTCTCGGTGGTGCCGTCCGAGCCGACCTCGTAGACGTTGTAGGTCTTGTTGTCGTTGAGCTGGTTGATAATGTCCTCGTTGACATCGGCAAAGACGACCTCGTAGCCGGAGTTGTGCAGGAAGCAGGCCACGAAGCCGCGGCCGATGTTGCCGGCACCAAAGTGCACGGCCTTTTTGGAGTATTGTGACGAATTTGAAGCCATTGTGAAAGATGTGGGGGTGGATGTGGGAGAAAGGGAGGAGGAGGATATGGTGGTGACGTTAAAGATATGGATGGTAGAGAGAGATATGTGATATGCAGAGTAGATATATATGGAGAACGATCGTCAAGATGTTCTGATGTGGAGAGGTAAGGAAGTTTGGAGGAAGATGTGAATCTGGTGATGATGTGAGAATGGAAAGGGAGGGAGAAGTCAAGGACAAAAACGAAAAGGGGGCGAGGCGTGTGTCTTTATAGAAAAGAGGCGGAACGAGGCAAGAGCGATCGATGGCAAAGGCAAACAATGAAGGGGCAGGGAGTGACGGACGAACAAGGACCAAGAGGAAAGAACGACCAAGAGTCCCAACACGATACGGAAGTACAAGGTTGATGGCACTAACAAAGCAACCAGGGCGAGCCGTGTTTAGTGCTCTAGTGCCATTTCTCGTTTCGTGACATAGGAAAGAACAAGGAAAACGCACCAAGATACGTTGTGGAAAAAGTGGGTTTTCAAAACAGCAACAACGGGGGAGCAGACGAGGCAGGAGACAACAAGAAGAACGAGAGGAAACATACGGAAGGAGGCAATTGTTAGGCAAAAACATGCGCCCAGTCCGGTGTAAGTTTGCAGTTCGAGTTCCCGAAAAGGAAGGGGGTGAGAATGTGAGGGGACGGAAGAGACAGGGGTGGGCCTGAAGTTCCTGAATGCATGGGGTTTTACAGCGCACTAGGTAACAAAATACAGCGCATATTACGTGACAGTCGTCATCGAGCGGCGGCGAAAGCAGGGCCGCTGAGAGCGCTGTGTCCGCCCTGCAGGAATAGCGCTGTTCCGGCGCTTTTAGGGGGGAAAAACTAGTGCCTGTTTTTGTCTCGTACTGTGACTAGCGTCCTTTCAGGTGGTGACTAGAGGGCAAAAGGACACCGTGTGGGGACAGTGTGTAAGAGTAAAGGTGCAGCGCCTGCCTAACACAGCATTGCCACACACATTCTCGCCTTGGCAATCAGAAGGAGGAGACAACGAAAGGAGTTTACAGGGGGATCCACCCTGGAAGCCCCTCCTTTCTGCCCCTCGCTGTGCCATTGCAGTTGAGAGGGACCCACAAAGGGGCCGCTAGTGAACCGCCCAAAAGCCCACTGTTTCGTGTTTTCCAGCGATGTCCACTGTGTTTGGCGCTTGCTGTGCCTCGTCAGGTCTCTCCAGTGCCCCGTAGCGGCCCTCGCGGCCCATGCACATCGCCGTATCTCTCACCCATTTTGTGCTGTTCTCTTGTCCTTTTGCTCCTTTTCAGCGCCCATCGACTTATCTCGTGGGCCGTTATTGGCTGTTGGTTCAGTAGCGGCCCCACAGCGGATCCACTGTAGTTTTCTTTCATCCTCTGAACTGCGGGCGTCCTCTTTTTCTTTCAGCGACTCCACCCGCTATCTTCTGCGAGGAATCGGGCGCTGGTTCTGTGCTTTTCTACAGGGGGGATAATCGCCCGCCCAAAAAGTGGTTGCGTCATAGTGGAGGAAGGGAAGAGAAAGACGACAACGGAAACGAAAAAGCTGGGAAAACGTACGCGATGGAAATGAATGGAAAATACGCAGGAGACTGGAGGAAGACAAATGATGCTATTCAGAAAATGATCGCCACGAGCAAATACGTCGTTGTACCGCAGAGTCAACAAACACGAGCAGCGGGTGTGAGTGGGCTCGGCGGTTTTTCTGTTTTCTGTTTTCCGTTTTCTGCCTTTTTCGTTGTACCATCGTCGCCTTTTGATTTTGAGTGCAAACCGTGCCTCGCAATCCGGGCCGTCTGTCCCTTTGGACCAGAGCGTGGAATAAGGACCAAATAATGGTCACCTCGGCAAAGAGGGAATTGAATGCATGAAAAAAGGCAGCACCCTTTTGGCTGCTGAGACTTGAAAGAGAAATTCAAAAGATGAAAAGCCTCACTCACGATACTTTCATTTCGGCCTCATTCTTTGTCTCGTGTCTTGGAGTATTTATTTCGCTCAGTCGCAGTAAAGTAGAGCTATCGTGGCCCATTGTCCACTTACACTCAAATCCATGTGCTGATTGTTCGCCCACTTACAAGACGATCTTGCGTTCTTTGATAACACATCCTTGCACTTGTACTCTTTTGAGACAACGAGGCCATTTCTTCACGATAATTCAATTTCGGGGGACTCCACTTGCCCACCTTGCAGAGTCAACGGAACATCGTGGGCTGTTGGTTGCTGCTCATCAAAGACGGAGTATTACAGGCAGAGGCTCACATAAAACGGAGTCAATAGGCGTGAGCCGTACATTGTATTTGTGTAGGAACAAACATACCCTGCGTCTGCCACCGCCTGCAGGGACTTGTCACTGCCCTTCCGTGTTGTCTGCATATTGAGTGAAAAGGGTACACAGCGTCAGGCCGACGGCGCAATAATGGCAGAAAAAGCAAAAAGCAAAAAGAGGCTTGCGTGCCAAGGCCAAGGACCACTTCACGATACTGCACTTTACGTCTTGCATTTTGCTTGTTTTCTTTTCATTCTTGATACTTTTGCAATCTTTTTCACGATCCATTCTGAGCCGGCTTGAATCTTGGCAAGCGGAATGGCCGGTAGGACCGTGAGTGACGTCGAGCCGGAGGTGAAAGAGATAGTCCGTCAACAAAAAGGAGTGAAAGAAAAGCAGGGAATCTAGCTGCCGTCGCTATTGACAATCTAGTGGATTGGTTCACCGTAAAAATGACGATGGTTCCAAAATTGTCCCAAATGCCTCTCTTTTTCCAGAGTTGTACAACCAGTCCGTCCCTGACGCCATTGTACGTTTACGAGGTACAAGAGCCTTGTAACTCAACGTTCATGTCGCCAGTGAATCTGCAGCCAGGGCAGGTTTTGATTTCCAGTCTTTTATTTCGACTTTATTTTCGTGTCGATCATTCTGTCTTGCATGTCTCGCCTTTCTTTCCTTTTGCACGGCTGGCTGATAAGAGTCTGCACCTAACCTCTCAGCGAGTAAGAAGCCTGTATTCTTCCGTATTCCCTCAAGCCCCTCAGCCTGTGAGTGGATTCAGCGGAATGTTGGATTGGTTCCTGCGAAAGCCTTGCATCTTGGCGCCTTGCCCCTAATGCCCCTAATGCGCGCTGCGGTTAGTGGACTGAGTCCTTGTTCAGTTTGTCGTCGAGCCTATGACGAAAGAAGCACACCATGATCGGCGATGCATTTGCCCGTTCCAGGGCCTTTTCCAGGGACAGAAAGACAGGAACGGGGGACGTCGCGGTGACGGACGGCGGATGACAGGATGTCAACACACACTACAGGGCGGGAGACGGGAGGCGAAATGTGCCAAAACGAGGCAGAGAAGGCTGCATGGCCGCTGAAATGTCCGCTGGAATCACAACCAGATATGCTCAGGATGCCCTGAGGATTGTCAACATGTGTCGATTTTCAGGATATCCTGTTCCTGGTTTTCTGTTCCTGTCTCACGGGTTGCTGCGTCACAGCCTCGATCAAGATTGCCCAGTGGGTGGTTTTGCAATTTACAGAAACTTGATTTCGTTGCGACCACAGCCTTCCATTCAAGGGATCTGTCAACATGGAAAAAAGACAACAGACAACATTCGAGAGATATCACCACGCAGCGCCGATCTCCTGTTGCTTGATGTTGCTTGATGTTGCTTGATGTTGCGATCCATATTGTTGTGGATTGTTGATTTATTCGACCCTGCTGCCTGTATCAAGTTCACTTCACATGCCGTAACGTTATGTCGCCTGTTGCAATATCGCTCAAGAAACATGTGCTTTCGTGCACGGCACGGACTCCTGCACCCTGCAAAACATGTGTTTCCCTCACAGGGGAGGCAGGGAACAACTGCAGAGATCGCCACTGCACTGTATCTCGAGCTGCATTTTGTTGTATGTTCTTCAACCACGTCTCGGGCTTTTCTGTTTGTCTTCCGACGAATTCTTCCGTACCCTGAATATTCTTGTTTCGTTTTCTCGGTCCTGCGTCCTGCAATCCCATTGATGCGTTGTTCTCTCGGAGACGGCAGTTGTGGGGAACAAGGAACGTCGAGGATTGAATGTCAAAAGGAACATCTTGAAGAAAAAAGAGGAGAACACGGAGAACATCGACAACAGACCCGAAAGAGTATCCAAAAAAGACCCAGAAAAGACCCAGAAAAGACCCAATGTAAACGGACGAGCCCGTCCTGGATCGACATGGAGACGGATGCAGGCATGTCGATGTGAAAAAGAAAATAAACCGCGCAGAAATGCAGAAGAATACATGAAAATCATTGAGTATCGATACGAAAACAGTGGATTCGCCGTGGATATGTTTCCACGACTTTCACAAGGATGTTGTTGTCGTCACAGGGAAAATCAATTCACGACCGACATCTGACCGCGTGGTTTTCTTAAATTTCTCTGTTTTTACACGTTGCTCTTCCATATTTCTCCGTTGTTTATTGTGGAAATAAAATCAACTGAATGAAGTTCTGGACCGTTCGTCAGTCGATATTCCCACCGCCGTTGTGCAGAACTTGTTGGTTGAGCCTCGCTTGTGTTTGTCCCGGAACGCCTCTCTTTATTTCTCTGTTATCCCGTGGCGTTTGCTTATCTGGAAATACAACGGGACACACACAGACGCAGATGCACACACAACACACAAAACCTCACCTCACGATGCGGTTTGGCCCGGTCTCCCCGGATAACCATGATTGGCGAAGCCGGTGTCATTGGTTCCCCAGCCTGCTCCCATTACCCCATCTTGTTTCCTATCGTGACAAAAACACCGAGAGACCGTGTCGATTAATAGAGTTGTGTGCCCCTTGCTTCTCGTGCTCCCGAAAGGCGGCTCGCGTACACAGGAATGTTCAGCCGATTTTGGGCCGGGCAGCCCTCACACCTTCTGCGAGTACACCAATTCCACGATCCTTTATTGAAAGCCGGACTCTATCCCGCACGGCAAGGTCCCAACAGAATGCCGCCATGAAAATTCTGCAACAACGACAGTGAAGAGATTATGCACAATTTTCATGAGTGAAGCTGTACATTGGTCCTTTAAATTTCGAGATAGAAAAGAGAAAATTGCACCATGTAGGAGGTTGCACGTTGTCTCCGTAAATGGTTGTATTTACACCTCTGGTACGGCCCTTCTCCATCCTTCTCCGTCATCTCTCCACATGGCCCTCTCTCAAACGTACATCTACATGTACCTCGCGTCAAGGTCGACAACTCATGCTTCCTGTCCCAATTCTCTCTCCTTCAGCACATGAAAGCACGTTTCTTCTTTTCTCCCTCCCGAACCTCCGCCTACTCCTTTATTTTCTTTTTCGCCCCGCGTCTTTTCCCGTGCCGCTGCAGCGGCCAATGTGGAGAGACCCCGATTCTGGAGGAACATGCAAGCCACTCCGTCTTGCTGTGCAGCAACAGTTTTTCTCAACTTCAACGTGGTTCTTGGCCTATGAGAACAGCGCATTTTCTCTTATCTATTTGCAGTTTCTTCCTTTAGGCGGCGCAGCCCTGCAGGCCCTGCAAATCTCTGCAGGAGAGCGCAGGTCAATAGTGCCAAGGCCCCTGTATTTTACCTCTGTTGGTGCACTCCTTCCGCTATTCACCCAAATACGTCTTAGTGGGGCCGGCATTGCCCGACCTATTTTCATGTCCTCTGCCTGGCAGTTCGGATAAGTACACGTCCCGATATGTGGTTGAATTCTCAATAAAAATAAACGTGTTCCCGTTTTCGGTATTTTTTGGGAGCATAATAAAAAATGGAGGCTTTCGGAGAAACCTTTCTGGAGGCGGCAGAGCTTTCTTGCAACTTCTCTCTTTTCCCTCCGGTATTTGAGACTTGCAGTTCTTGTAGAGTGATGGCTTGAGACAAATATAGCAAAGTAGAAGAACGCAGAAAGGGCAAACGGAAGGATGTACACGTCGAAGATCAGCAAAGGTCGGAGTATTTTTGATATTGTCATATTCTGAGTGGCTGTTCTCTGACCTCTCATTGCTACCCCGGAAAACCTCCACCTGAGGAGAGGACAAGCAGAAAAGTAGATCCACGAGGAAGGTCAGCCAAAAGAGACATCGAAGTACATGGCGTAGTGAACATGAAAAGAAACATGTCACAAATTTTAGAATACCCAAAAGAGAACTGCCAACTTGATGCCAATGTTGAATCACGATTTTTGCCCTGTTCCTGTTCTCTGCCGCCTTGTGTACGGCACAACAACGAGGCCTCCTCCAACATCCCGTTTTCCACGACCCGGCATGCCGACATGCTGGCATGTCTGTAAATGGCAGCAAGAACCCGAATGAGACTACTCCTTACGCATGTTGTAGATACTTTCGACTGCCATTCAATACACTCTGACATGTGGCGTGCATGTTCCTCTAGGATTGCATATGATGACGGGATTGGAGGAGGAGGCAGTATTAGAGCATCCAAGTAAGAGGCGCAGGAAAGAACACTCGCATGCCATCTCGATCATATTCCGGAAGACCGTAAACGGTATTCCCCTCGTACTCTCCCTCTTTGCTTGTGAGCATGCAGGCTACATGTAGCTTGTGGTTTTACTTGAGGGTGGCCTTGCGAGGCTATTGATTCCCGTGAGCCTTGTTTGTCGTCTATCCGAGGAGAAGTATTTTATTATATTGGAATCCTTGAGAGGATAAACAAACTGCGGAACAGGGTTGTTTTTACACTCTATTGCATATATCTCAGTGGCAAGAGTGAGTTGTTTCGTCGTCCTCCCTGTCCAGACTGTAAATATTACCCTCACTATTATTTGACTGTTTCCATTCCCTGTTTGTCGTTACATCGAGCACAAACGAGTTCATCTTTGATGAGTTCCTACATGAGTGTAATATGGAGACAAACTGGAAACAGCGAGATGCAAGCGAAGTCAAAATTGACAACTCTCGAAGCCAAGATGTGATTGAAAGTCACTTTGTACCACATCCTCTCTCCCCTTTCCCTTCACTCTATTTTCAAACTTACCCTTCCCATCTCTTCATACCCACCCGCACCTTCCATCTGACTTGTGAGAAACTTGTACCTGTTGTTGTGTGGTGGTGGTGTCCCTTGAAAAAGCAAAGGGGACAGAAAAGTCTTGGCATATGTCATCGGTGGATCCCAAAGTGAGGGTCCCTCCCTCCCTCTCTCTCGCGCGACCAGTCAACATCAACAACGACAAAATGTCGACCAACCACCACAAGGGACACAAGCAAGAAAAACCGGGGTCCCTTGCATGAAGTCCCTCTTTTTAGCGGTCCACACAGTATCAAGACAACAACGCTCAAGTCAAACCGTGTCTGTCGACACTATTCGTTCACAGCGGAACTGCCGCCTCGCCCGCACTTGGGTTCTCAGGCGGAAGTTCGGCATCATTGCTTTTACTGCCGCCGTTGTGCCGCTGTAAGAAGAGTACAAATGACACAAAATCAAGGCCACCGGAGGCGGGCACGGAGGCCGAATGCTGTTTCTGTTTCTGGGTATATTATTGCTGCATGCAAGCCAAGAGAGAATTGTATGCAAGACGACGAATGTTGACGTTTTGTGAGACGACAAACAAGAAAGAATGACATCCCACAAGATGGAACAGGACAACAGCTTTGCTGTCGATTAATCGACATTCTGGAGACACTGTGGATTTCATAGTGTCTGGAAAATATGGACCGCCCCAGGTCAAGACGCCGTGGCGTTGGGTTTTGCGGATTTGCAATGAGAAACAACGGCGTCTTTTCAAAGAGATAACTGCTGGGATACTGGGATACTGGGATGCTTGCGTGATTACGTGGTGAATTTTGCGTTTCGAAACGAGGCTAACAGTGGTCCGTGTTGATATCATAGTGGTAAGATACAGTGAAAGCCTCGTCAACATCCCGGCACACAAATCGACGCCGTCGTTTGAACACAACAACGGCTGCCTGTCATCTCGCCTGAGCCTTGTCGTGGCTTCTGAAACGATGGTGTCTTTGATCCCTGGATAAGGCTGTATTTTGTCAAAGCAATATTTAATACTTGTAGATTGACTAACAAGATCAACAGGCACAGAATCGACGGACGGACATCAACAAGCTGCCAGTGGCAAATCTGTCACTAGAATACGACCGTCCATCACCGAACAAAGCCTAAACATTGACCAACAACAACGAACAAGCAAACGGCGTCGCCTCGTCCCGATTCTGTACCCGAATATGCCCAGACAGTCACGGTTTTGCCCCCTCAGGCAAGATAGTCTTTGTCCACCCACCACTGTGACTTCCACGACGAACCTAACACTGTTGCGATATCAACCGGTGATTTCAGTTTCGACGCAAACGACGCCCGTTGTGATGTATCTGACGATGGTCCGGAATTTGCGAATTCGCCAAAGAGAACATGAGCTGTGTGCTCCTGCCCGGCCGTCTTGCTCCACTGCGCCCATCCGGCCGGGTGGATAACGTTGCCGAGATACGTGCTTTGGACAACAACACGAGCGTACTCGGCCCATGGCCGGCCCAGATAGGACCTGTGGGCGAGGTCGCCGTCGACATTGTCGTCCACGCCAATGGTACTATTGTTGATGACGTACCAGGATGGACTGTCGTCGGATGGCCGGCCGGATGCTGTGACATATCCGGTGCCCGCCACCTTGATATCACACCGGTCGATCCATGTCCGTGCATTTCTGCCAAAGATAAAGTCAACGGCACCACGGATACGGCAGCCGACATACAGTTGTGTGCCTGCATCGGCCAGCAGCGTGTCTTGGTAGCCGCTGAACTGACAGCCGTAAAACGCCTGTCCGCCATCTGCAGATGCCGAAACGGCTAGTGCTTGCCCGCCAGATGGTGGATGCGGCCCAAAGTTGTTGTCAATGTTGATGTTGTACACTTTGAGGCCGGACTTGGTCCATAATCGCAGAGTAGCTGTATGGTCGTTGTTTGCATCCTTGGCATCGTTGCCTAACGAGTCCTGTAGCTGGCCAAGGCTTTGACTGTGCTGGATCGTGACTGTATTGCCGCTGTATGTCCTCGAGTCGCAGCTGTAACCCTGGATGATGAGTGGTCCTTTGAGCGCCGGCACATAGACTTGTTCGTGATACGTGCCTGGCATGACGAAGATGGTCTGAACGGATGTTGTCTTTTGGTCGAGAGCTGCGATGGCTGCCGAGATTGACTTAAAGGTATGGTCGGCAGCTACTCCGTCGACAGAGCCGGACGGACTGACCACGACGGCATCGGAGGGCGGTGATGTCCTTGCATATCGACTTGACCCCGAGCTGCATTTTGGCGTCGACGCTTCAACACCGTCTTTTGAAGCACTTGCCAGTCCGACAAAGAGCAGCCATGCCACGACTATCCGGATGAACCAAATATCGCCCATGGTGCACATCATATCCGTTTGATCTTGGGCTTCGGCCAATACGCCCCTGGGAGAGTATCTTGACGATCCTTGTATGATACTCAAACAGGTTCTGAATACAAGATCAAGAACTGAGAAGTAGTTAATGTCGACATCTTCATAATCTAGCCTGGGAGAGCTATTTCGTTCTTGCTACGCGTCATGTGGACATGGTATAAAGTATAGCCTAAATGAGGTCCGGGGCTTGTTTTTTATCTCATTGGCCCAAACAATATCACGGCAAGGCCCTTTGACCAGTTCTGGCAATTCTACTTACGGAACGCTCTTCATATCACGTCTTAATGTCGGTTGTTGCGGCCAAAAAGATACATTTGCTTCCAGAACGAAGCTCACTTTTCTCAACACGGGTGCTCCCGCCATATTATCACAACGCCACAACGGCTAAGCGAACGTGCCATCAATTGACAAGATTCCAAGCTCTGAGGATGTAGGGAGAAACGTCGGCCTTATTATCATTGCTAAAGAGTAGGGGTTGTTATGTTTATAAAAGCATTTTAAAAGTTACATACGATCTCATTTTGCATTGACCGACGAGAACAGACCCCAAGCTGCCACGGATAACCGCCATCTAACTGGACAAAATCGTACAAGAAAGTCATTCGTCATTCATCGTCTCGTATCACAGAGCGTTCGTGCTTACCAAGGCATGTCGCTCCGCGTGAACTTTAACGGCAGGTGAAGGAGCCGGTGGCCGGCCTCGGTCGGCTGGGGCAGCCGTCCGGCGCGTATGTTGACCTGGAGGGACGGGTGGAGTAGCCGCGGCGCGCCGAGGCCGGCGTCGCGCTCCTCGCGCAGGGCGACAAACTCGTCTTGGGTGATGCCGTCGCGGAGGTGCTTGTTCTGCGCGCGGTGGTCGTGGACGCTCATCCAGGGCACGGGGCCGCCTTTGCGGTCTTCCGGCGGGTAGTCGTGACCCGTCCAGATCTTGGTGTGGTCCGGAAGGGCGAGGAGGGTGCGGCTGGACCGAAACAGGTCCCGGGCGTTGCCGCCGGGAAAGTCGCAGCGCGCGCTGCCAATGTCGGCGTTGAAAATGGAGTCACCGCAGAAGACGTTGTCTCCGATCTTGTAGCCCATGTGGTCGGGGGTGTGGCCGGGGAGGTGCATGGCCGTGGCTTTTAGGGTGCCAACGGCAAAGGCCTCGCTGTCGTCCAAGAGGATGTCGAATACGTTTTGGTATTGCTCGGGCACAATCCCGTACCTGCGGCCAAACAGCTCCTGCACGTGGACAATGCGCTTTCCGATGCAGACGGGCGGTTTGTGGTCTTGGTTCTGGTTCAGGCGGCTCTGAAGGTACGATGCGGCGGTCAAGTGGTCCGCGTGCGCGTGTGTCTCGAGAATCCGCTCCACGCGGTACCCCTTGTCCTTAACAAGCGCGAGCAGACCATCCGCAGCCTCCGTGGTGATGGACTGCGTGGCCGGATCATAGTCCAAGACCGGGTCGATAATGACAGCCGTCTTGGTCGAAGGGTCGGCCACGACGTACTGCCAGGTGCCCGTCTTGGGTTCAAAAACGGCGTGGACCGTAGGTTCTCCGGGCACTTCTCTGGACATGGTGGTCACGGTACTGTAGGACCTGTATGACGCCCGGTTTTCTGTCATGTGTGTGCGTGGCAGGAATTTGCTGATGTTTTGTTGCATGAATCGCCCTCGGCTGGATGTCGTATTGGCGGGGATCTGATGATACAAAGCTTTGCTGTTATGGAGAGTCCTGTTCGTAATCTGCTGTGCAGGAGGCTGCAGCTGCTTGCTGTAGAAGTGTAATTTTGCAAAGTTGCTTGCAGTCGTTCGCCATCTGCTGTTGACGAGTGACAGAAAGGGTCGTGTCATGATGGGCGAGTACCGTCACTTTTAAGGGCAAGTTTGTCGAGGAAAAAAAGGCATTACCAATTGTCAGATGTGACATGGAGTTGATATACGAATTGGTATACGAAATTGATTATAATACACGGGTGCATGGTGCACCGCGTCGGCGATTGGCTTTTTGGAGGTCGCCGATTCGTTCGGCAGCCTTACCGTGTATCAGCCGCCGAGTTCCATACCGACTACCGGGCTAGCCGCACCGGAGTTGACGGCTAGCCCGGTAGTCGCTTACGGTGATACACCGACCACCATTTTATATTTAGTCGTACGACAACATCCGAGGCTCATTTATTTGTCGAAGTTTGCTGGGGACGAACGGCAAGATTACTTTTTCCCATGGGCGATATGAAGAAAATGGCAAAAACGGCTTGCATGGTAACTGTGCGGTAACTGTGCGGCCACTGTACGGCCACGGTGCAACTTTATTTAATACTTGGTGCTTCAGTTACCAACTACAACGCATCAGTGGCGCCTCTTTTTTGTCTTTGCTTTTCTTTCCCGTATCTTTTCTTTCCCGTCTCCTTCCTCCTTCTTTTGCCGCCTCATTGCTCTCGTTTAGCAGCGGAACATCTCTTTTACTTGTGCGAAAGGCAGTTTACAATTTGCATATTTTTTAATTTAGACAGACTGAATTGGTGATCACTGATCAACGAGCTGCTACAGATCATTACGCACTAGGCCTGATCCGGTAGCGCCGCAAAGCTTTTTGCGCTACAAAAAAGTTTGAGCTTTATCAATTGCACAATCGCATCGCGAAATTGTCCTCTTTCTCTTCTGGGCAGTCAAACACGCGCCTTTTTTCCCCTTCTTCGACTGCAAACATGTTCCGCACGCGCCCCGCATCAACAGCCCGTGCTGCTGCGCGTGCCCTTGTCGCGTCGCCGGCCGTGCCAGTGCCAGCGCGGCGCGGTTTTGCCGCCGTGACCACACCACCTGCGTCGGCCGCGCCCACCACATCCGCCAAGCCAGCCGCACCTGCGCCGGTGACCTCGACGACGCGCAGCCACAAGGTGGTGGTGGTGGGCGCCGGCGCGGCCGGGCTGTCGGTCAGCCACCAGCTGCTGGCGTCGGGCCAGTTTGCGCCCGACGACATTGCGGTGGTCGACCCGGCGACGTGGCACCACTACCAGCCCGGCTGGACGCTGGTGGGCGCCGGCCTCAAGACCCGGGAGGAGTTGCGGCGCGAGCTCGGCGGGCTGGTCGACCCCAACCTCAAGTTTTATCGGGAAGGCGTGCGCGCGTTTGCGCCCGGCGACAACTCTGTGACGCTGGCCGGCGGCGACACGCTGGGCTACGAGCAGCTGGTCGTGGTGCCGGGCATCCATATTGATTATGGCAGCATCGCGGGCCTGCCCGAGGCGCTGGCCGACCCATCCTCAAACGTGTCGACCATTTACGGGTACGACACGTGCGAAAAGGTGTTCCGGTCGGTCGAGGCGCTCGAGAAGGGCACGGCCCTCTTCACCCAGCCCGCCGGCGTCATCAAGTGCGCCGGCGCCCCGCAAAAGGCCATGTGGCTGGCCCTCGACTACTGGCGCCGCGCCGGCCTGTACGACGCCAAGAATGTGAAGGAGTCCCCCGTCCAGGTCGCCTTCGCCACGGGCCTGCCCGTCATGTTCGGCGTGCCCAAGTACAGCGCCGCGCTCGAGCAGATGCGCCAGGACCGCGGCGTCGAGGGCCTCTTTGAGCACGACCTCGTCGCTGTGCAGGGTCAAACCGCCGTCTTTGCGCGGGCTGGTGGCAAGGACAAGGTCTCTCGCAAATTTGACCTGCTGCACGCCGTCCCCAAGATGGGCCCCCACGCCTTTGTCAAGGCCAGCCCGCTGGCCAACGCCGCCGGCTATGTCGATGTCGACGACGCCACGACGCGCCACAAGACTTTCGCCAACGTCTGGTCCGCCGGCGACGCCTCCAGCCTGCCCACGTCAAAGACCGCCGCCGCCATCACGTCGCAGGCGCCCGTGCTCGTCCAGAACCTGCTGGCCTCCCTCGCCGGCAAATCTCCTGAAGCCACATACGACGGCTACACGTCCTGCCCGCTGCTCACCGAGTACGGCAAGGTCATGCTGGCCGAGTTCAAGTACGCCGGCGAGCCCAAGGAGACCTTTGGCGACTGGCTCGGCATCGACCAGGCCGTCCCGCGCCGCTCCTTCTACCACCTCAAAAAGGACTTTTTCCCCTGGGTCTACTACAACTACATGGTCAAGGGCGCCTGGGGCGGGCCGCAGGGCTGGATCCGGTAGACCGACGCGCCGGGTGGTCTGAGACAGTAGGTCCCTCTTTTCTGGAAAAGCATTGTAAAAAGAACGGAGATAGAGTATATTAGCGCCAATACAACTTTTTTTCTAGAGAGCCGCGAGTGAACATCAAGGGTGCAGTGACAGCAGTTGACGGCACAAAGTTCCACTACCAAGCTTGCCGTTCAGTTGTCAGACGTTACGATGCAAACATGATGTATTACTTTGTTCACCATACCATACAATGTATATCTATCTCTATCACAACCAATTCAAGTGTTTGAATTATGTACTGTAGAGAACAACAAAAAGAATACAGGGTTCGAAATTAAGACATTCTGAGGATATAAAAAAAAACGTACAGCAGCGGGTATTCGCTGGTCGTCACCGACCCAACTACTAATCCGCCGATTACTGGTTTGACTAGGGGAGAGCGGACGGGATCCCGTATTTTCCAGTATCTATGGCCGTACGTGAAAGAAATCGTGTGTATAATGGATTAAATCTGCTGGCGGTATGACAGGTTGAAAGTTTGAGTAATGACGATGGGAACGACCCACTGTATGGAGATTATTACCGTTTTATTGTAACGAGACCACACGACTTACGAACATCAGTGAATTGGTCTCCCGTTTATTTCGTGTTGGATAAGAACGCATGTAGGTTATACATAATTAATAATTAAAAGACAATGGTTACGCTCGGATGCAACATAATGTTGAGATAATTTATGGAATTATTTTCCATATCCTATCTTAAAATAATAAAATAAGTAATAAATAGCATTGGGAAAAAAAAAGGCAAAATTATTTAATAAAAAGAGTGAGAGAAGGAATGAGAAATATCTAGAGATGAATACCATAATGATAGACTTTATACGAGATGGATGTGTAGTCACATAATTAAAATACATGTATAACCGTGCAATGAGCGCCAAACGCTTTATTCTACTGACACTGTTCGTTTCCTTCATTGATAACGTTAGGTTTCCAAGTACGTCAGCATTTTCTGAGTTATATACTTGTTAGCACACGTCGTATTTGAACAGGAAAAGGTACATGGAATTCCATACCTCGAAGCGCTCCTCGGCCAGCCTTGCGTTGTTGTTACTGGACGATGATAATGTATCTCGGATCATCTTTAACTTTTGAGCCTGAATCCATTGGACGTACTAAATCAGCTTGCGGTCAGTATCCACTCAGATAAAAAAAGAACGCCAACAAAAGACAAGCACACCCGGCGACAAACTCACTGTTTCTACAGAGTCCATGACAACGTAGCGGATGACCTGCACATCTTGCGTTTGCCCTATACGGTGAATGCGATCAATGGCCTGTGCTTCTGCCATGGGGTTCCAGTGAGGCTCAACGAGATGCACGACAGTGGCCGCCGTGAGATCGATGCCCTCACCAGCTGCTCCAATTGATGCTAGCATCACTTGGTGCTTGCCATCATGAGACGAGAAGGCGTCAAGAGCTTGTTGGCGCTTTTGCACAGACATCTGACCGTCAATGCGGCAGAACGAGATTGCCCGCCTGGTGAGCGACTGCTCGATTAGGTCCAGCATTCTCCTCCAGAAGCTAAAGATGACACTGTTTTGTTAGACATATGCTGCGAATCGTACCGCTTCCCCCCCGCAACGTAGACGACTCGAAAGGTAAAAAGTAGACTAGAGCTTACTGCTTGGTTGGAATTTCGCCAACTTTTCCGGGTTTGATATTGCTGAGGATGGCCCTGATTTTGGCGGATGGAGGATATAGCTTGTTTTGCGTAGCGAAGGCAATCTGGCTGTTATTTTGGGCCACGTCCATTACGCCAATGTTAGGACCGCCAGCACCACAGACTGGGCAACAATCATCAAGATCAACGTCCACCACAGCGTGAGTGAAGCTGTACTCACCACCGCCACTGGGGGTGTTTGTTCCCTGGCTTTCCTGACTTCCCTGACTGGTTCTCGTTGTGCAGGGCCGACAAAAGACGTGGGAGCAGGAGAACGTCTTCATAACAGCCTCGGAGGGCTCCAGCTCCTCAATATCGCGCTCACATCCGGAGCACCGAATCCTCCCCGCTTCCATAACAACTTGGTATGGCAACATGCCGAGGTCTCGTTTCTGCCACGCCGACTGTGCATCCTTGGACAGAAGGGCCTCGCCCTGGTTGCAAATCATCCGCAGGGTGGATATGAGCGTGAGGGGATTCTTTGGACCCGTTCCGTCAGATGTAGCGGCCATGAAGGAATAGCGCTTGAAAAAGTCATATATTACGCGGTCGGACTCGTCCATTTCGACGAGTTCGACCAGCTCCAACTTTTTCGTCAAAAACATATCTGTTGAAAACATTTCCTTGGTACGGCGCAAGCATGTTGCCGCCACGATGTTCTTGAGCAGCGCCAGATCATCGGGCATATAGCTACCGAGGCGTCTTCCAGCAGTCTGCTCTTTCGAGATGTATCTTAGGACATATTGTGAGAACGCCTTGGTGTTTCCAAAGGGCGGGATGCGAAGAAATGACAGCAAGGCACCAAAGTCGTCGAGGGAATTCTGCATTGGCGTCCCTGTCAGACACCAGCGATAGGTGGAGCGTAGTTGGGTGACGCACTTGAACTTGTGCGACTTTGTGTTTCTGATATTGTGCGCTGTGGAATTGTGAGCGTGTGCTGTAAACAATAGTCGGAGGATTACCCTGCTGGAGCAGAGCGCCGGAGACAGCATACCTTCATCAAGAATGATTCTGGCCCATTCATGCGTCAAGAACGGCCTGCTTTGTTCCATACCAGATTGCAGCGTTTCGTAGGTTGTTAGCACAATGTCATAGGAAGACAAGGTAGACAATAGCGTGTCTCGTTTATCGCCAATATAGAGGGCATAGTTGACGGCCCGACGCTTGATGTGACTGCCAGGATTGTCAGCTTGAAGAAGTCATTGTGACAAGAGCACACCTTGATACCCACGTTTTAATTTGTTTCTCCCAACTGGGGATTGCTGAAGAAGACCGTTAGTACACTTCTGAGCCGAGACCAAGCCGTTCATCATAGACGAGTTTTGGTACTGGCCATAGCCAACGTACTTGATTTTGGCAAAACAACAAGCGTGCCCCGTGGTACACCCGCGGCCACTTTTCCGTCGTCGATTTTGTCTAGCCAGTGGCATATCAGAGCCAAACACGACAATGTTTTGCCCAGCCCCATGTCCTGTTGATTGTTAATAGGACGCACTCGATCCTTGTATATTGATTATGCTTCAAGAAACTCACATCGGCCAACACACCGCCGTAAAGGGGTGGTGCCTGTGACTGCACGGCCAATGTGACAATGTTTTCATACCTGCATTGTCAAATCATCAGCGTGTGCATATGACCGGGGGAGGGGGACGCGGAAAATTGGCCTACTTTGACTCCCCGTCACGCATGACCGGACGCCAGAGACTTGGAAATCGGTCTTTGTCACCGCTGGCAGTCTCTTTCTCCGCCATGACTACTAGTGCTTGAAGTTGATGTCTACCGGTGGTGAGTATTTGGACTGTCACAGGTGCAATTGATGGTCCACGATATGAATAGGAAAGCCTTACGTCTTTAATCGTGTAGAGATTCGACGACTCTGCTGCAGATCTGTTGCTACGTTCCTTCCAGCCAGTACTGTATCGAAAACCGCAAGCATCTGGTGTGTTTGAGACCGGGTTAGATGAGGAGCCATAGGTCGAATGCTTTCGTTACGGAGATTGCAGCATGATGTGGCGTCCAGCTCCGTCACCAGGGGCATGTGAGCGCCGGGCAGTTGCAGGTACTGAGGGTTGAAGTAAACCACGGCAGAATCACCGGCGAGGTCAAAATCGGCTTGGGTTGGCTGCTGCAGGAAGAGTTCTTCCTCATAGAGCAGCCTGGCGACCTCGGACCTTGTTTCCATGAAGCCAGAAATGATGATCCGGAGCATTCGCAATGCCACGGAGGGTGCAGAGCCACGTTTTTGCGCAGTACTTGGAAGGCAGCGGTTGCATAGCGAAGCGGCCAAAGTTGCACGGTGTTCTGTTACAAGCTGGCATAATGCCTCGGATTGAAAAATAGCAATGGCCCGTTCGTCCACGGACGTCTCGTTGGAAGTACAGACTCGAACAAAGCTGCCATCTAAAATTGTCAGCGTGCAGGATGTGCACTTTTTAGGAATAAGCATGCCCGCGAGGATCTCAACCGGTTTATAGATCTAAGCAAAGCCAAGTTAGAACAGGAAAGATAATCTCTAAATGGGCACACGTTGGCCGCGATCGGCAAGTGGGACCAACCAGACCAAAGCAAACGTCGTAGCCAGATGCTTGCTCATGAGAACTAGGTGCTTGGGGTGCGGTGTGGTTGTCATTTGATATGCTCTGAGACCGTTCATGCCCGAGGCGAAGCTCACGATTTGTTGTCGGTGTTTTTGTATGGTCTGGAGTCGGGGACGTCGAGGGTGTAGAGGACGTCGAGGACGATTCGTCTGAACTTTCATCATGGGGTTTTGGGAGCTGGACAAGGCGGTGCCTCTGCCTTTTGCGCGGCGGCTGATGTCCGTCCAGCATAGCGATGTCCTATTCGTTGTGCAGTGCTCAGTGTGGTTTCGAGGGCTCACGAAGCTTCGATCAACAGGAAGATGAAGGGCAGAGACACAGGTTCGCCAATATCTATTAAAGTTTCCAGTAGCAAGTGACCGTGGTAGTTACGGCTCGGTGTATGGAGGACAGACAGCACGAGCGAAACGGGGTCTCAGGGGGTGATAACAAGGCGGGGCAGAGAGGCCTATGCTTTTGCTCTTCGGCGCGTAAATACGACAGACTACCAACAGGCCAGTCGGGTGATTCGGCATGTTTTGCCGCCCGGTCTCATGTTTCACATTATGAGCGGTTCGTATTGTCAGCCTGATTTGGCAATATGTAGAAATTGCGCGGCACCCAAAGGCCAACGCGGCGCACGGCCAGGCAGAACCTGGAAAAGGGCCTGTTGATTTTGTTCTGTTTGTTTTTGTTTTTGTTTCTATCATCCTCGACGCCCTACCACTCCTACTGCATCGACAATATCTCTTGCGCCCATATACCATCTCCTTCTAAAAAGGCTCTTGTCGCTGACAATTCGACGCTGATGATAGAAGGATAGAAGCAATGTCAGAACCCGCCGGCAGCGACGTTGGCGACCATGTTTCCAGTGCGTTTGAAAAGGCGCGACAGTCTTTCATAACCAAAGTCGGCGACGCCTCCGCCTTTGCCGACATAGAATCAATCGACACAGTTAACAAACTGCACCATGAAATAGCCGTTATTCAACAGAACATGGCAAACAACAACAGGCTCCGAAATATGGGGCGAATCGCCCGCTTCCTCGAGGTTCTCGGCACCTACAGCGCGACAGTGGAAGTGTTTGTCCAGGTCAAGCCCGAGATCATGGCGCTCATCTGGGGTCCCGTCAAGTTGCTTCTGCAGTGGGCGAGCGAATATGGGCGATTGTTTGATATCATCACGGAGACCATGGAGCGTGTTGGCCACATCGTCCCACAATTCCAGACGCTAGAGAGGGCCTTCTCGGACCGGGCCGAGCTGGCCGAAGCGCTAGTGTTATTCTTCGAAAACCTGCTCGATTTCTACTACATTTTGATCGGATTGGCTCGAAAGTCAAGTAAGTGCGACCTGCATAACAAAGACACAGCCCCTAGATGTGAAATGAAATGAAGCTAACAGACTTCCGTACTACACAGAGGGCCGGCTTGCCCTTCACATTTTGTGGCCCAAGTTTCGTGGTGGCCTGGCCAAGATCATAGACAACATGAAGACGCATGTTGAGCTCGTCCGCGATCAAGCCACTGTTATACACATCCAAGAAGCTCGCCAGTCTAGGCAGACATCTGACGCAAACATCGCAGCCCTGATCAACTCGCAACACCACCAGGAATGGATGGCTCTGCGCGCGGCCATTTCCCCCGAGACATACGATGAGCGGCTGGCCTGGTACCAAGAGAACAATCTTGGCGGGACTGCTGAATGGCTGTTTGACGACGCAGGCTTCAAAAACTGGGCAGATCCAGCTCAGAATGACATCCCCTCACAGTGGTTGTTTCTGCATGGTATTCCAGGTGCTGGCAAATCCCACATCGCTGCCGCCGTCGTTGGATATCTGCGGCAAAATATGAGCGCCTCTCCCAGTACATCACCTGTTTTGTATGGTCTTATCAGCCATACGTCTAAGCTGGGCATGTCAGCCTTGACCGTCTTGAAAGCCCTGTTGTTCCAATTGGTCGAAGACGACCAAGAACTTCAACCCCTTTTACTAGACTCAAGGATGGGTGATCTGAGAGGTAGTGTAGCGCATATAACAGAGCTCCTCCAATCGGCGTTACAATGCACCGACGGCGCAGAAAATCAAGGCCAAGATCAAGATGAAGATCCAAGCCAGGGTCTGGCGTTTATCGCTATCGACGGCATGGACGAGATGGAAGAAAGGGAACGTACCCTGCTGCTACGACGACTACATGAGATTGCCGAGGCATGCAGGCGTTTGCGTATCATGATCAGCAGCCGATCCGAGCGCGATATGGCTGCCGCCCTCAAAAGCACAAATGCAACGTCATTTTGTGTCAACAACAGGAACAAGGACAGCATCAAAGCATATGTCGACAACCGACTGGACAAGTGGTTCCGTGACCGCGCAATTTCCGACGACGATAAGCTGGTGGTGCAGCTACTTTTCGAGGACTTGCATGAACAGGCGGCTGGTGAGGTCAAATACTCTACCCTAAAATTACATACACAAGCTGACATTTGGCCACAGGCATGTTTCTTTACGTACGGATTGTTCTTGCAGACATCGACGAATACTCTAGTCTGGAAGAGATCAAGGAAAGACTCCACGTCCCGCCCAAAGATCTCCACGAGGCGTAAGTCCTATGTCGTAGACGAGGCAAACTACATTTACTCTACGGACATCATAGCCACTGACACAAACAACACTTTAGTTATCACCGCATACTTGAGCGGATCAACCGAATGAGTCCGGGTGTGAAAGCGAAGTGCCACAAAGTGCTGGGTTGGATCGAATGCGCGCCGACGCCCCTAACCATACTTGAGTTGGAACAGGCAATCCTTGTCGACACAGAAAACGTCAAAGTTTCACAAGCTGTCACGCCGCGAGTACTTGGGAGGGACGATTTTGTCCGATTATGCGGGCCGATTGTGGAAATCGTCGATGGTGACCGTCTACAATTTGTTCATTTCACTGCTGCCACATACGTCTTCAGTAAGGATGTTTCGGGATATATCGACCGCACTTTTGCCGCTGAGGGCCTTGCAGCGTGCCTTTTGGCCTATCTTTCCTCTGGTGTACTCGACAACCCTAGAGACAATGACAGGCACGGCGCAGAATCCATGAAGCAGAGAATTCTTTCGGGAGAGTATCGAATGTTCCAGTACGCGGCGTTACGGTGGCCGGCTATGCTGCTTCCAATCTACCGCGAAAAACATGTCCCGAAACGTATTCGGAAATTGCTGTCTCGACTGACAGACGTGGGGAGTACTATCGACATCCGATCTGATAACACGATCAGAACGCCGACTGCAACAAATGGTCCCGCAGACACGCAGCAGTCCAGGTCACTCCCTTTCCACAAGCGGCATTACAAAGAACCACAGCGCACCGAGTTCACGATGCTACAAGCAGCATACCAGTTTCATACCGACGGCAGCCAGTGGGATCGGACAGCGACCAGGGGTCAATCATGGGCAGCGAAAGATCCGCTACGCACATCTCAGGTTCTACTGAACCTGAACGAAGCCATGCGAGCGCTTGCCATGGACTCGGACAATGTCGCTACTTTTGCAAAGCTGCAGCAGCACCATGGCCTCGGCATTTTCAAATGCGAGTACCTTTGGTGCCCGCGAAGTCTGCGTGGATTCCAGACGGAAAGGGACCTCCGTACGCATGAGGGTGATCATCGTTCTCAGTGGCAGTGCTCACGCCCAGAGTGCCCATTGTACGGGTCTAGCTTTATGACCCAGGGAATGCTAGAACAGCACATGGAATCCCATCCCGGTCACAACACTAAACATTTACAGAATCTTTCAAGCGGCAACAGCGGGCAATCGAACAACACTCGGACATCAGACGTTGACGGATTGGAAAATCTTACTAAGCTTGAGCTGACTTCTCATATCATTCGGCTGCTCGAAAACTGCCCTGTCGATGACCAAGACACATACGCACAGATTATTCACTTATGCCGAGGGCGCAATTGGCGTGGAGATTCAAAACTATACCGACGAAAAACGCTGCAAAAGTGGCTTGTGTCAAAGTTCAACTTGCCGCTGCTGAGCGACATAATCCACGCAGCTTTTGCTCGACCCAAATTTCTGGCGAAAGACTGGGCACTGCAAGCTGTCCGTGCTGGCAATCCCGAGACTCTGAAATGGTTGCTGAGCATGTCAAGAGAAGAATTCAACCAGCACGCATCATCAAAAATCATGGAAGAGGCATTGCAGGCTGACAAGGATGAGATATTCTCCACCTGGATGGAGTACATAGCGGGGGTTGCGGGACATATTCCCGACATGAGAGCCCTAGAGGTCTACTACTCACCCCGACATCTGTGCGAACCGTATAAATGGGGTCGAATACCACAGGATCGCCTGCTACAACTTTACAAATTTTTCGCTACGCATGGCAGTGTGCGAGGTGCAGTAATCTCATTTACAGCTGCCGCGGACAGTATATACTCTACGGAGGTGGCACAAATCTTGGTTGACCGCGGCATAAATCTCAATGCCCGTAACGAGAATGAGCGTACAGCTCTTGAGCTTGCCGCTGAGTCAGACACGCCCCAGGCAGCTGTGTTTATGCGGTTTCTGCTCTGGCATGGCGCGTCCACGTCAGTAGCAGATGGACACACGCCGTTGTGTGACTTACCGGGTCCGAGAAATATGAAGGAAACCCTAGGCCTGACCTGGGACGAGCTGGTGAAACAACAGAGGGTTCTACGCGATCAGCATCTTCAGGCGCAGATGCACCCGGTGGTGATAAGTGACGACGACGATGACGAGATGGATACCAACGATGATTGAGCATGAATCAGATAGACTGTTTTCAGCAAGCATGATATGATTTGAGTAAACACTGACTGTGTACTTGTATTGATAAAGTACAGCCACAGAGCAGCCTGGAAACATAACGCGGACATTGTATAACACGGCCGGGGACGGCGAGAGGAACATGAGGAAGACGAGTATGATATAATTTATTCGCCGTGTACTGTGTATTTTGTACGTATACCGGTCTAATATACAACACGAAAATCCTCATTGCGGATTTCCTTCCCCGGACGTGGACCTATGCCGTCCCTGCTCAGGCCTGAGTAGTGGGTGTCCTTCCCTGTGCTCCGAGTCCCTGTGCCCGCTGTGTTTCTTATGACTGTTCTAGCTACAGTGGTCCGAGGTTCGCGTCTGCGATCGCTTGAGCGACCAACACGCCTGTAGTCTTGCTCTAACGAACACGTCGTCACTCCCTATCCTAGTCCCCCGGCTTCCCGCCCACTATCTTATACCGTCGCCGTTTTTTGTCGCCCTATTTCACCCCCTCTCCCCGCCTAGTAGGAAGCACGGTCCTTTTAAAAGGCATGACCCTGCGTCACGCCAGCTAGGCCCGCGACTGCAAAGGCGCCGGACGCGATGAGGCGGAAGACGGCCATCTTGGGGTTCGAGCTCCAGAGCAGGACGCAGTCGGCCAGCCCCAGGTAGGCGCCGATAAAAACAAGAAAGGTATCGAGAACGGCGTACTGGCGACGCCAGTAGAACCAGAACATCAGGAGGCCCTGGCAGCAGGTGCGCGCGCCGCCGGCGCTCCAGGCCGGCCACGCCTCGGGCACGTCGGCGACGCTCTCGGGCAGGCCGTACTGCAGCATGACCGCCCGGGTGCCGCCGGCGCCAATGATGAGCGGATAGACGGTGCCCCAAACCTGCGCGCCGGCGGTGAAGAGGGCCGGGAGGTGGCGAAAGTGGAAGTCTTGAAACATGGCTGCTAGAACGGGGCTGTGGTCGAGGGGCCTGTGTCTAATTCCCTGGCGTGTTTCGAATGCGTGTACGTTATACACGGAATATCATGTACGCGAAAGTTGAGTATACGTGTATGCGGATGTGGTTGTGGATATGGATATGGATGTGGATGTAGGTGTGGTGTAGATGTGGATGAAGATGTATTTACATGCTCGATTGCTTGCTAGTTACCCCGCCTACTGTTCGTTGAAAGTCAGCAACTATTTTCTGACGTGGAACAGAGAACGCGATCCCGGCGAATGATTGAAATCATTGGCTAACCGTCAAAACGCGAGGTGAGAAATGAAGAAAAGCATCCCAAGATAGCGGGCACATGGGTGCGGCATTGGGTGGCTGTACACGTCGTAGTCTGTGCGAACCCATGCAAACAAAAAGAGCGGCCCATGTATCCTAATCAGGAAACACGCCAAGCCTTACCACTCACCGCCGCAATATTCTAGTGGTCAAAAAGCATTCGTCGCTCTTTTTCTTACCATTTATTAAGCTGTTTATGGGAAAGTAGTCTCATTGGCCTTAGAACTGCGTCTTCTTTACCACTCGTTTATTGCCTTTCCTCAGTCCCGCGACGGCTGACGTTGATATGAAGCTCCTTTGAGGATGCTTATGTCTACACGAATGACTTGGACCCAAATGTTGACTACGAATTAGACCAGTGAGGCCGCATGGCACTAATACGCCGTAAGGCTGGCCAACAGTGGAACGCCACGCTCTATTGAATCAAAGCTTAGTCACATTAAGAATAGGGGACATGTAAACAATGGCGTGGATCAGCCGGTTTGAGTGATAAGTTGGGATCGCCACAGCACAGATCGAGTTTAAACTTGACTTTTCCAGTAATGCAACCCCCTTAGCGAAGTCAATGTCTTGAATAAGCGATAGAAAACAAGTCGAAGCAAAGACCAGTGTTAATAAAATATTATCGTGATATGCCGTTTACAGTCAGGCAATTGTACTCCATCACACGTTCAGCGCCGGTGTGCTGCTCCTCCTGGCCTCGTGCATGGTCCGGTGCCCGCGCGCCGACGTCGCCGCCTGGATCAGCGACTGGGTCCGCCGCGTCGAGGGTGTCGGTGTGCCCCTCGAGAGCGGCCTGCCCTTTGGTCTCATCAAGCGCATCCGCCCCTTCATCCTCGACCAGCGCCACCGCGGCCGCCATGTCTTGCTGCTCCTGCCGCTGGACACCGAGGACGCCGAAAAGTTGGACCTGTACCAGATCGACTTTGCGATGCGCGTCGTGGTCTGCGGCAGGGACCTGCGCACCGGGCAGCTGTATAACGAAACGGCTGCGATCCCGCAAGGGTGAGGGCGTTGCGGCGTGAGCGGACGATGGATGCTGCGGACCGTGCAGGTCCTTGCCGGTGGGTCTACTTGCTCGAGGGGACGCCTGTTGCGGCGGGACGATTTTCTTCTTACTCTTCTGCTCTTAACCAACGGTGTGTTCTTCCCTACACAGCAGGGCAACCAATGGATGGCGGTCGACATGTCTGTAGATACAAGGGCCATGCTTCTTTTCTTCACACCAATTTTCTACGCCCAAATACGTTTCACGGGTACCCGGTGAAGAAGACACATTCTTACTCCTAAACGACAGTGAACTTTTCCATTCTATGTATCTCCAAATAACAATCCAGACAAAACAGAAAACAGAAAACAGAAAACAGAAAACAGAAAACAGAAAACAGAAAACAGAAAACAGAAAACAGAAAACAG
>WNYG01000084.1:101301-125716 GCA_021396235.1 Sporothrix pallida
AGAAAACAGAAAACAGAAAACAGAAAACAGAAAACAGAAAACAGAAAACAGAAAACAGAAAACAGAAAACAGAAAACAGAAAACAGAAAACAGAAAACAGAAAACAGAAAACAGAAAACAGAAAACAGAAAACAGAAAACAGAAAACAGCGTCAGGAACGAGGCGGGAGCTGACATGGGGCAACCCAGGTGCGACGAGCCTTGTTGACGCTTGTATTTTGATACCACGCTTGTATTTTGATACCGCTCCCTGTATAGTATACTTGTTGCCGTTCAGACTGGGTAGATCTAGAATGCGTGGATGAACGATTCTGGCGTAAAGGGTGGATGTAGAGACGTGAGAGAGAGGGGGGGCGTATAATGGAATGTAGTATGTTTTGAAGAGAGAGAGAAAAAAAAAAAAAAAAAAAAAAAAAAAAGAAGCAAAACGGGTCCCATTTTGTAGACGCCTTCTTCCATACTCCCATTTACCGACCACCCACTTGTCCTTTCGGAATGGGCTTTATCCAGGCAACACCGAGATTTACGCCAATCGTAATGACCCCGATAATCCAAAGCGACTTGGCGTATGCGGTGCCATTGTAACGGAAGATAAGGGCAAAGATGATGCCACCAAGATTTCCGCCCGCGCCTACAAGACCGGACACAATACCTATCCAGGGTCACAAGTCAGTAACAAGGTTAAAAAAAGCAGTGCAGTCGACACAACGGCACAACGAGGGTGGACCTACCATTTGCAAACGGATGCACGTGCGGCACGACCGAGAACGCTGCCCCATTGGCCGCCTCGAGGAAGAAGGCCAGCCCCGCCATCAAGCCAAACATGGTGCTCTGTGTGTGTGGGTCGGATAGGCCAATGGCGAGCAGGAAGGCGCCAGTCACAACACCCAGGAACGACATCCACAGTTTTTTGCCCCAGACGGAGTGCGTGTAACGGTAGATGTAGTCACCGATGAAGCCGCCGGCTGGTCGGAAAACGATATTCAGCAGACCGAACATGGCGGCCCAGTTACCGGAGCCTGTCTGGCCGAGCAATGGGAAGTTTTTGTAGTAGTACAATCCAATATTGGAGTCGATCACGAGTTCTGCGCCTACACGTGCCCATATGACACCGGTCAGCATGGAATTGGTCGTGTCAACGTGTCAAACGTGCCAAGATGGCCCGGAACACAGGGTTAAGGAACCTACCGAACGAGCAAGCGTAGGGCGCTGCGAGAGCCAAGGAATGCATGCTGAAAATAACAGACAACGTCTCGTGCACGGTGGGCGCCACGACTACCTCGGCTTGTGCAACCACCATCTCCGATGTGGCCGCCTCCACCACGGCAGACTCCAACATGGCAGGCTCTTTCTTGTCCGGCTGCTGCTTGTCCGACAGAGAGCCGTCGGGATGCACGCCCTGGATAGCCTGTTCGGCAGCCAGCTCCGGCGGTGGGGACATTGATTCGCCGTGAATAACGAGGTGCCGCTCTGACCACTTGCCGGTCGGGCTGTCGTCGCAGAGCACCAGCATGGCCACGGCGACCGCCGTGATGATGATAAACGGTACGATAAAGGCAACGCGCCATGCAACATGGTCACTGAGACCGTGGTCCCGGACCAAGGCGTTGAAGACAGCGGGCATGACGAAACTGTGGACGCCACGTTAATACAAGCAAGGCCGACATGAAACACTAAAGACGAAACACGAACGGGACGAACGGGACAACATACTAGGCGACGCCACCGCCGGCATTGCCCCAGCCGCCGGCCAGGGCGTTGGCCGTGCCGACCACATTCTTGTCGAAGAAGCCGGTACACCAGACCTGGCAGGGCACAAAGGTGCCACCGAGAATGCCAATAAAAAAGCGAAGGGCGATGAGGCCATTGGGGCTCTTGACCAGCCCCGCAAGAGCCGTCGGGACGGCGCCGCACAGAAGCGTTCCGGCGAGCACGTAGCGCGGCCCGAATTTGTCGCAGAGCGGACCGGCCACCAGTCGAACCAAAAGACTGAAGAGCAAGGTTAGCGAATCCCATGTACGGTGGATGAGGGAGATGCGTCGTCGGGATCATACGTTGCTGCGAGGGCCACCATGTTCGAGTTGGCCACCTCCGTCTGAGTCATGTTCAGATCTGTTTTGATTGTAATGGTCAACTAATGACGTGTGTCAGCATAGATCATGTCATCTTAGATCAGGATGGCGGCGATGCGGGTGAGTATGCTGGTGCGTGGACGACTCACCAATGGCGGAAAGGCAAACCAAGAAAGGAAGGCTGTCATGAAGCCGAGCCACGAGAAGAAGAAGACGCGGCCATATTTGTCCACGACGTTGAAGATCGGTACCGAATAGGCCTTTCGGGTGACCGGGTTGACTTCCGGCGACGCGAACATGGTCATCAACATTGTCACGGCCCTCATGATGTACGCTGTGGTCGTCTTGTGGAATGTTTCGACGAAGGTTTGGGCCGTAGAACCGGTTTGCCGTTATATAGAAGACTGGAAAGTATGACAGTCCTAGAGAACGATCGGGGAGAAAAAAAAAAGAAAAAAAAAACTGAAAGTCAATGGCTGGAATGATGATATCACGCCTCGACGGTAATACACCCTTTTTTTCGAATCTGGCAGTACGACGTGGAATTCTATGTTCTGTCATGAGATAGCAAGACACGGAAAATGCACAAGCTGGGTGTCTGGTCGAATATAATCCCATTTCTACAAAAAGACCCAGCGATCATTTTGGCCAATGTTCCACAATGACAGGGCGAGCGTGCCCAGTCGCGATGCTAGGCACTGGCAACACGGGAGACATTCCCGTTTAGCTATACAGGCTGTCGTGGGACTGTATGGCCGTATGAAGAGATAAGGCTTAAGGCTCTGCTTGTATTGGACCACAGACACAGAAGAAATGGTGCATAGAGAGAATGCTAGAATCTATGGCTCCAAGGCAGGGCTAATCTATGGCGCTAGAGATCCCGTGACCTCTAGCCCAACAGCCTGCTTATGGATGAAAGGCCCGACACGTTGCCGTTGCTTAGATAAGAAAGCCACTGGTCTCGGCCAGAACCCCATGCCTAAAGATAAGGGAAATCCTTTTTGGCTGGCATGGGCGTTCAAATTTTCGATTCGAGATCTCCGCGGCCCCATAGATCAACTAGCGTAAACCTAATTTGCTGTTTGGAGCAAAGGAGGCTCTGTTATCAGTGACGGAACCCGACATCAGCATCAGCATTGTCTCTTTCCCCCACGCACTCACCTATGCGTATCGCCTTTTGACCCGTTTTCCAGTTTTGTATGCGTATTGGGTGGTGTTTGCAAGATATGTCGAATAGAAGAGACCCAATTGGTCAAGATGGTCGTGGTTCGAACGTCCGTCCCCACGTAGGCTGGTTTTACGGTGACACGAAATGCTGGCCCCTATTTTGGCACAACAAACACTAGAAGATAACGGCGTCGTCGAGAAGCGTAAATTTTTCGAAGGGTGGGTTTCTTTCACATGGTTGTTTATTTTCCTTTAATTACGTTGTATTTTTGATATTTTATGTTTTTTTTTTTTTTTTTTTGATATTGTCGTCATTTTACAATTGCTCCTGCAGATCGTAAGATACCTGCCACCTCTGTGCGTCCTTCTTCCTTCGCGCCGTTGCAAACCCAAACAGGAAACAGGCTGGGCCATGCTTGCATACGTTTAGAAAATACGCAAAATAGAAAACAGAGGAAATAATGGCCTGTGCCAGGACCAGCGCTTCCAGGCTCCGTCGCCTCCAGCGACACTCCGTCCACTCAGTGTCAAGTGTATCGTTAATCACTTACGCCCGCCGCAACCGATGACAATATGCAGAGAAATACATTAGAAAAAACACATCTACTAAAAACTATACAACGTAGACTCCGGTCGAGGAACAGCCCCCTCATGGTGGCTCTACCAGCTAATTGAAGTCGTCTTGAGGGCTGGAGGTTGAATCTCTTTCGGCTTCCGGCCTTTGCGACCGACCTGGCACTTGCCCAGTTTCTGATCCAGCCGGTCGAACGGATCACAGGTCTCGTCCTTCCTGGTCTTCCACCGCGACGTGCCCAGCAACGCATCCAGCTCCTCGACAGGCGGAAGGTGCAAGTACACCCACCCATCGCTGCGTGCCTCGGCGACAAATGTAGCGATGCTCAGGGACGCGTCGCTCGAGCACATGCCCGGTGCCTCGCCGTTCAGGTCAAAGTTGCGCTTGTGGTACGGGCACGAAACCCAGTACTTGCTCCCGGCATCACCGTCACCGGCACTCGATGCCTGCTCCCCCACAAAGCCGTCCGAGAGCACAAAGGCCCGTTTGTGTGGGCACATCTGCTGCGTTGCGTAGTACCTGCCGCGGACGCGGAACAAGGCCAGCTGCGTGTCGCCGCGCTTGATTTGCGCCGACGAACGCCCTTCGTCAAAGTGCCGTGTCTCGACGACCGGCACCCACTCGAGCCGGGACCACGCGTGGCCGCGGAAATCCTCTGCGGCGGGTTCAGTGGCCCAATCAGCGGGTCGGCTCTGGCCACGCTCGGTCACCGTCTCCACCGTCTCCACGGCCTCGTCCGTGTTGTCGAACTGGCGGAAGATGCGCTGGCGATCCGGGTCTGCGAGAATCTCGGTCCACTCGCAAAAGTACCCGTCCACAAGCTCTTGCATCTGCTTCTCCATATCGGCACAGATGCCGAGGCGGTCGTCGATGATCACCTCTTTTAGATAGGCGATGCCGCCTGGAAGACTCTCGATCCACCGTGCTGTCCGCTGAAGCCGCTCGGCGGTCCGGATATAGAAAATGAGGTAACGGTCGAGCAACGGGACGACCTCCTCTGGTGGCACGTCTTTGGCAAGAAGCTCGGCGTGCCGCGGCTTAGCACCGCCGTTGCCGCCAATGTAGATGTTGTAGCCCTTTTCCGTTGCAATTAAGCCAAAGCTAGCACAGGAGGCAAGATAGTGTACGGTTAGCAAACGAGGGTACCACGTTGTGCGAGGCGGATGCCATGCCTAGACAAGGACGCTCGGACTCACTCTTTACTTTGTGCCTCGGCGCACTCGCGGACGCAACCGGATACGCCCCCCTTGATTTTGTGTGGTGCACGGATACTCTTATACCGCTCTTCGACGCGGATAGCCATGCCAACGCTGTCACCGACACCAAAGCGGCACCACGTCGATCCCACGCAACTCTGTCCGCATCGGTTAGTTGCTAGGGACAAATATAGTGGAACGGCAGGCAACATCACATACCTTGACGGTCCGGAGCGCCTTTGCATACGCATGGCCGCTCTCCAGCCCGGCGTCCACCAAGTCGCGCCAGATCGGAAGCAGGTCCTGCTTTTTCGCCCCGAACATGTCGATCCGCTGGCCACCGGTAATCTTGCAGTACAGGCCATACTTGTCGGCGACCTGGCCCATAGCGATAAGCTGCTTTGGCGTAATTTCCCCGCCCGGGACGCGCGGGACGACCGAAAACGTGCCGTTGCGTTGGATGTTGGCTAGGAACCGGTCGTTGGTGTCCTGCAGATCGCGGTGCGGCCGCGCCAGGACCGGCTCGTTGAAAACGCTGGCCAGAATGGACCCCACAGTCGGCTTGCAGACCTCACAGCCGAGGGACGCAGCAACGGTGCCGGCCTCGCGCATTACCGCCTCGAACGTGGTCAGGCGCTTGACCGCGACAACGTTGTATAGGTCGACGCGTGACAGAGCAAAATGCTGGCAAACTAGACATGGATTGTCAGACACGGATTGTCAGACACGGCTGGGGATATAGGGATATAGGCGACGCGTGCCGAAAGGGCGTGACTCACGATGATTGGAGACCTCCTGTCCGAGGTCTTTCAAGGTGCGATGAAGGATGCTCTGCACCAGCGGAAGGCATCCACCACAGCCTGTGCCGGCCTTTGTGCACTTTTTGAGTCCGTCCAGGTCGTTGCACGTCCCGGCCTTGACGGCCTCGACAATATCCCCTTTTGTGACATTGTGGCACGAGCACACCTGGGTGTCGTCGGTCCTGGAAGGCAGCGTTAGACACCGTTGGGCGCAATGGCTGTAACAAGTGATGCTTACAAGTCGGAGCCGTCGCCCTCGCCGTCCTTTTGGGCACCCAAAATGAACTGGCTCGGCGGCACATCCAAAACAGTCTGCTTGCGGACCATTTGGGCGAGTTTTGCGTAGTCACGCGTGTCGCCAATCATCATACCTCCGACGAGATACTGGCCATCGGGCGTGAAAAGGTATTTTTTGTACACCGCGCCGAATGGGTCTCTGTAGGTCAGCGCCTTGACCGCAGGCGACAGAGCAGCGCCTTCGTGGGTCGTCTTTGGCCCGTCGCGGTCGGCAAAAAAGTCGCCAAAGCTGGCGACGTCGATGCCGAGGAGCTTGAGCTTCGTGCTGAGATCGGGGCGGTCGAACTTGCGTGCCGGCCCATAGCGACCCTCCGTCAGGTTAAAAGACAGTACATCTGCCATCTCGATGCCGGGTGCGATGATGCCAAAGGTCTGCTTCTGCCAGCAAGCACAGTCCCCCATCGCATATATGTCTGGAACGGACGTTTGGAGACTATCGTTTGTTGGTCAGCATAGATGGACACCCTCTCGACAATGCACCCACCCGCTGCCCACTCACCTCTCGTCGACAACAAAACCGCCCATCCTCTCGCCGGTCCTGATTCCGGCCGATTCGGCCAGCTCGTCTCTCGGTTTCACGCCGATCTAGGATGCGTGGACTTAGTAAAAATTATTCATTCACATCTTTGCTGGGCAACGAGCATCGACGTACCGCGAAACAGACTGCCCTGCACGCAACCCGATCACCGTCCTCAAACAAAACGCCCCGCACGTTGTTTTCGGCATCAACGTCCACCGCGGCGATCCGTTTCTGGTGCATCACATCCAGCCCGAGCGCGCGGACACCCTCCGTGACCAGACGGCCTGCGTCTGCGTCCAACTGCCGCGCCAGCAAATAGTCGTTGCGGTCCACGATTTTGACGGACGCGAAACACGCGAGGTCCATCATCGCCTTGGCCGCTTCTAGGCCGAGCAGACCGCCGCCGACAGTCATGCCGACCGATTCCCGGTGGTCGTTGGCGAATTGCATCATGTCTTGGAGATCGGAAATGCGCCGGTACACAAAGATGCCATTGGCATGGGGACGAGCAGCGACCGGTGGCACCACCGCTTCGGAGCCGGTGGCCAGCACCAGAATGTCATAGGATACAACGTCGCCGGTGGATGTTGTGACGCTTTTTGTGGCCGGGTGGATCGCGGTGACGCGCGTGTTGAGATGGTAGTTGAGTGCGCCATCCCCAAAGGACGAGTACTGTCGTGTGTTAATGATACAGGTTCGACCCGACGCCCGCTACCAAAACACAAACCACCTACCCATTCCCGCGGGTTCAGCAGCAGCTTGTCCACCGCGCAGTGTTCAAAAAAGGTCGAAAGGCCGACACGGTTGTACGCCAGGTGCGGCTCCTCGCCGATGACGATGACGTTGTAGTCTCGTCGTTTTGCGTCGAGCTTCATCAGCTTCTCTCTGCAAGCCTGGATTAGCAGGCGTGTAATTGCTTAATTGCTTAATTGCTTAATTCCTTTGACACCTTCGTATAGTAGGGAGGACGTACATAAACGACATGGCAACCATGCCGAGGCCGACGACGACAATGCGTGCTCGCCGACGTCCGTCGACGGTGATGTCGCCGCCTCCATCGAGTCCCCCCGTAGCAAGGTTGTTCTCAACCATTTCTGCGGTGGTTTGCTTTTGGTGTTCTTCACTTTCTTTCGTTGCTTTTTTTTCTTGTCTTTGCCTTCACGGTTTTTTGCAAGTCACAAAAACAAAGTAAGAGTTGGCACCGTACAAAGGCAGCTCGGTGGATGAAACAGACAAGACTGGCCGCCAACTGAACACGACAGAACATGCAACAGACTGGGAGCAGGAAGAATAGTGTCGAACGAAACCGTCAAGTCGGGCACCCAATGAATGAGCTCCTATTCCTAGTACGACAATCCGAGAGAGTTTGATACGGTTGGCTAATATTGACAAGCCACAGGCGAAGAGCCACGACGTGGCAGGATACGTTATCTACAAGCTTGGCCCGACACAAACAGAGCCATGTTGGAGTCTGTTCATCTTCATCCGCGGAAATGCACCATACACGGCAGAAGCCGACACCATCCAGGCGTCGTGGGGGCCCATGGGGACGGCCTCGCAGGTCTAGACTTGTCTAGACTTGTGTTCCTGTTGTGTTCCCGTCCTGTCCCTGAGTTTAATCAGGGTAAGAATGGTGAAGCTTATCGGACATTTTTGTCGAAGATTGTTGGGCCAATCAGCGCACGCGCAATCCTGTTTTGGGTTTCTCCTATCTCTACATCGTTCGTCTTCTTATCAGTACTCCGTATCGCCCTACCTTATCTATGGCGACGTTTCTCCACGGAGGAGCAACGACCAATTCTCTTCTCTCACAATCTTAAACTCCTTTTTTTTCACTGTAGTTGAGCCTGGTGCCGTGAATGACTTGTAGGTTACGAAACACGCAGCTTGGTCTTCTCAAAGCGTATCCACCAAAGGCCTCTTGACGTCCGTACTACTCAATCCTGACGTAGATACTCACGGGGCATATTGATTACCGAGTGCCTCGTTGGCTGCTGTTTTCATGATTAAGCCCCGATATGAAACTTGCGTTTTTACATTTCTTGCATTTTTATTTTTATTTTTATGAATTATTCTTTAATAATTATTTTTATTTCTACTTTTTTTTAAAATTAATTTTTTTGGGCACCCAGCCAAATCCCCTCCATTTGTTTGCACTTTTTCGTCCTGCTCTCGAGCTTTTACAGGCGCAGAGTGACTCGTGTGCCATCAGGAATGTATTGTCATCATGGCCACCATCACAACACAGTCTTGTCTTCCTGCGACCATGTCGCCAGTCTCAACAAAATCGTTATTTTTGCAGTCCGGGCATGAGCATCCTCTTAGCAAGGAAGACAGCCCCGTGGATGTTCCCCTTGCACCTCGTCGGCCGCCAGTGTCCGACGTCCTCGCCAAAGACAAAGATACGCCGGACAGCCATGTTGCTCGCGACCCCCGTTTGATTCGTCTGACCGGCGTGCATCCATTCAACGCCGAGTCGCCGTTGACGGCACTATACGAGGAGGGTAAACAATCAAATGACGCCTGTTTTATTTTCATATTCACTTCTATTCTTTGTTTCGAAAACACAACACCACAAATACTTACGAAACTGCGGGTTAGGCTTCGTGACATCCGTCGATCTCTTTTACGTACGCAACCATGGACCAGTGCCCCAGGTATTTGACGATGAAGTCTGGTCATGGGAGCTGTGCATTGATGGGTAACCTTGGACACTGTTCTGCCTCCTTGCTTTGTCGCTTAGTCGTCCGTTACCTCGCTGACACGTCCTCAGGCTTGTCGAAAATCCGTACACAATTACGCTACGCCAGCTGGTAGATGAGTTCGCGCAGATCACCTTGCCCGTCACACTCGTATGTGCGGGTAACCGGCGAAAGGAGCAAAACACGGTCCGGAAATCAAAGGGGTTCTCCTGGGGCCCGGCCGGGCTCTCTACCGCCCTCTTCACTGGCACGCTCATGGCAAATATCCTGGAGAGGGCGCGGCCGCTGCGTGGGGCGAAATACGTCTGTATGCTCGGCGCCGATAAACTGGTACGGCAAAGAAGAGAATCACACATGTTCCGAGTGTCACTCAACCCCCACGGCTAACCCATGCACAGCCGAATGGCAACTACGGAACATCGCTCAAACTCAACTGGGTGATGGACCGCAACAGAGGCATTATGCTTGCGCATGGCATGAACGGCGCGCCACTACGACCCGACCATGGACGGCCTCTGCGTGCCGTCGTCCCAGGACAGATCGGCGGTCGCAGCGTCAAGTGGCTCCGGCGTTTGACCGTGACGGCGGAGCCCAGCGACAATTGGTACCACTACTACGACAACAAAGTCCTGCCGTACGTGCGCATTCCACCCCATCATACCAACACAGCCAGTCTCTACCAATCTCTAACGCAGCCGTTTGCAGGACCACAGTGACGCCAGAGCAGTCGGCGGCCGAGCCGGCGTGGTGGCGCGATGAGCGATATGCCATTTACGATCTAAATGTCAACTCTGCCATTGCACGACCCCAGCACGACGAAGTGCTCGACCTCGCGTCCCAGACCACGGATTACACGATACGCGGCTACGCATATAGCGGTGGCGGCCGTCGCGTGACTCGTGTTGAGCTGTCTCTGGACAGCGGAAAATGTGAGTTTTCAATGTGAGTTTCCAGTCACACACCGTCAGGCACACGGCGCTAACCACAGATGTCCGCAGCATGGTGCCTGGCCGACGTCCAGTATCCCGAGGACCGCTATCGTGACGTTGACGTGGATCTCTACGGCGGCCGGCTGGACATGTCCACACGTGAAACGTGCTTTTGCTGGTGCTTCTGGGCGTACCGTCTCCCCGTCTATGCGCTGCAAAATTCCGACAGCATTCTCGTCCGCGCCATGGACGAAGCCATGATGTGCCAGCCGCGCGACATGTACTGGTCGGTCCTGGGCATGATGAACAACCCCTGGTTCCGCGTCGTCATTCACAAAGGCGAGGGGCAGTCGCTCCGCTTCGAGCACCCGACCTCGTTGGCGCCCGGGCCACAAGCCGGTTGGATGGAACGGGTCAAGAAAGCCGGGGGCGACCTCCTCAATGGTCGGTGGGGCGAGCGGTCGTCGTCCGATGCGGGCCAGTTGCCGACCCCGCCGCCCGAGGAGGTAAGCCTGACGAACCCGGCGATCAAGCGCGTCTTCACCATCGACGAGTTTCGGGCGGAAAGCTCACAGGCGCGCCCCCTGTTTGTGGTGAATGGCGAGGTGTACGATGGCACATCGTACCTCAAAGACCATCCGGGAGGTGCACAGAGCATCCAGGCCGTCGCCGCATCGGATGCAACCGACGAGTTTATGGCCATTCGTAAGTGGCAGCGGGCGGATCTGTTTTTCTGTTTTTGTTCCTTTTCTGTTCTTTTTCTGTTCTTTGTTTTGTTCATTTTCTGTTATTTTTCTGTTCTTTTTGTCCGTCTTTCTGTCTCCGAGGCTAACAATGCGCGAAAATAGACAGCGAAAACGCAAAGAACATGATGCCAGGGTATCACATCGGCACGCTCGACGACCTTGGTCGACAAGCACTGCGCAGCGATGGTGCCGAGGACGCTCCTCAGCCCACACGTGCTGTTTTCCTGGAACCACGGCACTGGGTCAAGGCGATCCTTGACGAGATCAAGACACTGTCGTGGGACACCAAGACGTTTGTTTTCAGGCTCGACCACGAGGCCCAGGAGGTTGGGCTTCCCGTTGGACAGCACCTGATGCTGCGCGTGAGCGACCCAGATGGCGAGGACACCATCATCCGCGCATACACACCCGTGTCCGACAACACCAAAAGGGGCTCCCTTGAGCTCCTGGTGAAGCTCTACCTTGCCACCCCGACCGATCCCGGTGGTCGCATGACCACGGCGTTGAGTAAGATCCCTGTCGGCACCGCTCTGGAATTCAAGGGTCCGATCGGCAAGTTCGAATACCTTGGCCGGGGCATGGCGTCCATCAGCGGCGAGCGGCGGACGGTATCCTCTTTTACGATGATTTGTGGCGGCAGTGGCATCACGCCTATTTTCCAGGTCTTCCGAGCCGTCATGCTGGATCCAGAGGACACGACGCCCTGCACGGTGTTGGATGGCAATCGCCACGAGGAGGACATCCTCTGCAGGCAAGAGCTAGAAGACTTGGCCCAACGCAAACCAAACAGCTGCAAAGTTGTGCATACCTTGACAAAACCCCCGGCAGGCTGGATGGGCGAGTGTGGACGGATATCGAAGGATCTGCTCCTCCGGGAAGCCATGCCGACAAACGATCCGCTAGCGTTGGTTTGTGGGCCGCCTGCGATGGAGAAATTTGTAAAGGCAGCGCTCCAGGAAATGGGCTGGAGCGAAAAAGACCTCGTCTTCTTTTAATAAGAAAAAGGGCGTGAATCGTGGTAAAGAATACAAAGAATGCAAATCGAACCTTTGACGCACATGTCGGCCCTGGATCGTGAGGGGATGAACCGAGGCGTCAAGGACGAGGCTGACTGGGCCTTGCTCGGGATTCTACAAAAACCAGTTGTTGATTCCAGTTGTTTTGCCGGTGTAGAGCATGCTGGTCTGTGATCTTACAGAGTACAGAAAAGTACACAAAAAAAATGCATTCCTGTTCCATCATTGGATAACAAAGCAAACATCACGTGCTATGGCGACAGCCTAGAGTTGCCGTAACCCGTCGTTGCCGTGTGATGCTTTTTGCAGCACGCAGCAAGAAAACACGACAACGACGGCTGTCACTTGGTCACAAATGGTATAATGCCATTGGTTGTGTTGGGTTATCGCGGCCGTGAGTTTCTAGGCAAATGGTATAATGCCATTGGCCGCGCTGGGTTATCTGCGCCCGTGAGTTTTTAGCGTCCACGGAGACGAACTCTTCGTGAATATGATAAGGCTATTATTGCCCCTTGCACCTGGGGCGTTGGGACTGGGCGATTCGGTCAACCGTAGGCTACCCGCGCCTGTCAGTTTCTAGCGTCCGCGGAGATGGATTGTTCGTGAAGAAAATAAGGGAGACCAGTCACTGTGGAACCGCTGTCGATAAAGATCTGCAGCCTGATTGGCTGGGCGCATGGATCGGCGAGGCGACGGAAAGAGGTATTACAACAACATTGGCAACGGCGGCCATCTTTGTTCTTGTTGCGTACAGGACCCGAAGGAGTATCTGAAGGAGTATGTTGACGAGGTTAGCAACTCGACGGACGGCGTAGAGACGTCGCATACACAATACGAGCCCGCGACATGAACATGACCTACCACCCTTCTCTTCTCACGGCCACCGACAGCCGCGGCCACGTCCACCTGATTGTCGGCTCCAACCCGCTCGCCGCTGCTCGCTGCAGCCAGAGCCTGGCTGTTGGCGCTTCTCCGATTCTTGTGGCTCGTGAGCCGTCCAAGGGTGCCCTTTTGCCTGCCGCCTTGCAGGCCCATGTCGATGCCGGCGACGTGCAATGGGTGCGCGAAGCTGGCTGTAGCGGCCACCTCGAGACGCTCGGGCGTGATGCCGTTGGCGGCTTTGTCGACGCCGTCTTTATAACGGACTATGACCCTTTCGTCGCTGAGGTTCTGTCATCTGCCTGCCGCCAGCGTCGTATCCCCGTGAATGTTGTCGACCGGCCGGACTTGTGCACGTTTTCACTTTTATCGACACACACGGAGGGCCCTCTGCAGATTGGCATCACAACGAACGGCACTGGATGTGGGCTAGCCGCTCGGATCCGGCGCGAGATCGTGGCAGCATTACCGACAGGACTGGGTACGGCGTGTGTCAGGTTAGGCGCTCTACGACGGCGTATCCAAGAGGAGGATAAAAGTGTTACGGCAACCGCAAAAAATCCCATCAATGACGTCTTTGTTAAAGACGATTTATACGACCAAAATGCCGCATTTCACCAGCCGATACTATTACCCGAAACAGGCACCGACGTCTACGATAATAAAAAGAAACAAATAACAAAGACACGGCGTATACACTGGCTAACACAAATATACGAGTACTGGCCACTCAAGCGCCTAGTAGGCGTAACGAACGATGACGTCGAGGCCCTACTCAAAGAATATACACAAGGTACGGCGCCACCTCAAATTGCCACCATCGCCAGTAAGGCATCGACTACCTCGGCTCTCTCAACTACCGAAACCAACCACGGCCGTATTATTCTAGCTGGTTCCGGCCCCGGCCATCCCGATCTACTCACCCGCGCCGTCCACCAGGCCATTCTCTCCGCCGACGTCGTCCTTGCCGACAAGCTCGTACCGCAAGGCGTCCTCGACCTGATTCCACGCCACACCGAAGTTGTCATCGCCCGCAAGTTCCCAGGAAACGCAGACGCCGCCCAAGAGGAGCTGATCGAGCAAGCCACGGCGGCGGCCCGCGCGGGCAAGACGGTCTTACGTTTAAAGCAAGGCGATCCGTTTATATACGGCCGCGGCGGCGAGGAGATGCTTCGGTTCCGCGCCGCGGGCTTCCAAAGCGGGCATTCGCTCTTTGTCCTGCCCGGCATCACGTCAGCGCTGTGTGGCCCGCTCGTGGCGGGGATTCCGCCAACCCACCGCGACGCGGCCGACCAGGTCCTAATTTGCACGGGCATGGGCAAACAGGGCAAACCGCCCGCACCGCCCGGGTACCGGGCATCACGCACGGCGATTTTTTTAATGGCGCTACACAGAATCACGGCCTTAGTCGCCGAGCTGACGACGTACACGGTCGGCGAAACCGAAACGGACACCAACCGCCGGGGCCGCGCGCTGTGGCCAACATCAACGCCCTGTGCGGTGATTGAGCGCGCTAGCTGCCCCGACCAAAAGATTATCCGGACGACCTTGGCACACGTCGCCGCCGCTGTGGAGCAGGAAGGCAGCCGGCCGCCTGGTCTCCTCGTCGTGGGTCGCACGTGCGACGTGTTGTATCGGCCCATCGGCGACGGCAGCAAGCCGTGGTCGGTCGAGGAGTGCGTTGCCGGGCTCGACCTGGGCAGCATGTTGTCCGCAGGTCGAGCTAGCCTGGTGTAATCGATGTTGCAGGAGAATGGGAGGAAAGGAGCCAATTTGCTTTTTTGTTATATACAGCACCATCGATCATGCTTTGAATACCACTCGGTTTTGATTCTGTTTTGGGGAGTATAAAGGCCGTGGATGCGTAACCAAGAGCGCAAAAGGTAAACCTACAGGCAGTCACTGGGAGAATGCGAGCTCGGTGAGTAGGCATCAAATGCAGGCGTGCGCGCAAGACCGTGCAAGCACGTGGGGTAAAACGGAGACCATCCTTCCTCTTTTTTTTTCCCGGGCATGGACACACGGGATACTTCTTTTATAGTTATGGTCTTGATGACGCACAGCTCAAGTTTACGATGTCTTCGTGCTCTTTCTTGCTTTTTGAGTGTGGCGCGTTGTGCTCGCATGGCCGCCATATCTTCTTTCATTCGTTCTGTATCCCCAGAGAATCATTCTGTCTTCTGTTGACTTTGTTCCTTTGTTCGCTCGGTGCGGCCCAGTTCATGAAATTCCTGCTTCGTAACGGTGCTTCCACGCCAGTGGTCAGTCCATACTACTGATTAATTCATGAACCTGGTCCAAACATTTTGAAATGCACGCTAGGCATACCATGGGAAGAAATGGCGGAACAGCAGAGGGAGCTACGCGAGCAGGATCTTGCGGCCAAAAGAGACGACCGAGCACCAGCCAGTAACGACAATATGGACATCGGCGAAGATTGACCTGTTATCTAGAATGCAAGTGTGGCGGGATGTGAGGTCACCATAGGCTACAACAGCGGGAGTCGTAAATCGGCAGGATTCAATTTAATTTACTCAAAGCTAAATGCGTTTTTATACCCTGTAATAATATGAGATCATTTTACGAGGAATGACAGGCAAGGCTTGTTTACAACAAGAATACAAGAATAGGGGGATGTAAACAAATGGGGCGCAGAAGACGATTTGAGCGATAAGTTGATATGGCCCCAGCAAAAATTAAACTTTTGTTTGTTTCGTTGTCTTCTCAGCTGAAGCTTTGTAGAGGACCAAAAAAGTCGGCCAGCTGAAGTGGTGGATCGCCGTCGCCGGTGTCTTCGAACAGAAACAAATCGTGCATAAAGTCACCGGGTATAGCAGCATCGCTGGCCAGCGGCATCAGCTGCCAGTTTCGTGGGTTGCCGGTACTGGTGGTTGTACTGCCATTCATGTCGGCTCCGGCCCCGAATGGCTCGTCGGTCGTGTTCATGTTCATATACACGAGTGAGTATGCCGGGTAGCTTGTATTTGTATTCATATTCATATTCATGGTCGGATGGGTTGGTGGTAACACACCCGCAGCAGGTGGCCAAGCCTGCACGTGTGCGTTGCCATTTGTGGTCGGTGCATGTGCCTGTGCCTGTGCCTGTGCCTGCAGTGGATCCACTTGCTGTATCGGACGGTCATTGACCGGAGCACTGGCAGCGGTTGCATTGGTGGTGGCAGTGGTGCTCCCATGGTTACGTGAAGGATCGGGCGCACTTGTACTCTCACGACCCTGGCTCTGATGCTGGTCGCTGCCGGGGCTCATGGCCGAAGTCAGCCGCCCCTTGGCCTGCAGGCGGTCCATGGTGCTCGCAAAGAAGCGGTGCACCCAGCCGCCGACGGGCCACGACACCTGAAGGACGTCGAGCCCCAGGATACACGTGCGGCAGCGCGACTCGGCGAGCTGCCGTCCCAGGGCGGTTGGAGATGTGCCGAGCTCCCAGATGTGCATGGCCAGAGCGTTGAACAGGGCGGGGATGGTGTGGATCTGGCAGACGCGGGCGACGTTGGCCGACAGAATGTCCTCGATGAGGCGGGTGACCTCGTTGGCGGCGGCGGCGGCGCGGTGGGTGTTGCCCCAGTCGTCCAACTGCTCGCGGCCGTCGATGCTGCGGCTGGGGCGGCAGAGGAGGATGGAGGCGTAGTCAAAAGCAGTGAGAAGGGTGGCGGCCCATAGGCCGCGGCCGGGATTGCCGGGGTTGCTAGGCGTGATGCCGGTGTAGTTCAGTGCTGGCGGGATGTCTGCTCGGAAGGCATCGAGGGCGGCTTCGATGCTGGCACGGGTGGTGCTGTTTTTGTCTTTGGCCTTTCCCGGTGCAGCATAGCGGGAGGTGAGGATGTCACTGAAAATGGTCGACAGCTGGGCCATGGCGACCGGATAGAGGATGGCCTCCTCGCTTGCGTTCGGCCCAATGGCATCGCGGACGTCGTCGACCGTCAGCGGCTCGACGTCACAAGACAAGTCAGACGCATGCAGCGGGCGGCCAATGGAGCCACTCACCAGCGTGTCGCGCACGCGGATGGACCACCACAGACGGCGCCACGCCTGCATCTTTTGGACACTGGCCCCAGAATGCCGCATCGACCGGTGCATGCCCAGACTCTGCGCCAGGCTCGTGGCCACACCCAGCCAGTGCCACGAGTCCTGCTGGTCGTCCGGGCCGTCCCACCAGAAGCTCATGAGGAACGCGCCGGCAATGGCGTCGTACTTGTCCGGCTCGAGGTTGCCGTCGTACAGGGCCTTGGCGCGCTGATAATAGATGCGCCGCAGGGCGTGCCTGCTCAGCGAGCGACCAGCGGCATCGACCAGCAACGAGGCATCGTAAATGGTGGTGGCAACCATGCGCACGGCGTTGAGCACGAGCAGGGATGCCGTGCCGTCGGCCACTGCGGCCCTGAACTGCGAGCAGTGCACGACTGGAAAGGCTGGGTGGAAATGCTCAAAGTAGTAGTCGAGGAGGGCGTCGTCGTGGGTAGGGACAGGTGACTCTGCATTTGCATCCGCTCCCTCGCCCGCCAGCCCCAGCCTGTGGAGGTGTTCCCTCTGCCGCGCCACGATCTCGGCACGTTTTGGTGGCGGCCGGTTCGTCAGCAGCGGCAGGTGCAAACGTCGCCGGAAGCGCCGCACATCGGCAGCCAACATGGGCGCCAGCACATCGTGGAGCATGTACGTCAAGCTAAACGCCTCGCCGAGGAAGACCGTATCCGTTGCAGGAGGCGTACTTGTACCTGTCCGCGTACTGTTGGTGGCGGCAGGCTGCGAGGCAGAGGCCGGGACAACGGGCTGGCTGGCGTTCTCGCCCCCATCCACTCCGTCAATATTGCCATCTGCTGTGCCATTGACGCCGGCTTCGTCATCATTTGCGTTGTTGAGACCCTGTTGTGCGATCTGTGCATAAAATGGATCAGGCGACGAGGGCGGTTGGTCGACAGACGTGTCGATTGTTGACGGTGTCAGGTTCGCTGCCGGTACTGTGTTTGATACTGTAGTTGTGTTTGTTGCCGTCGCTGTGTTTGTCATCCCGGTCAATGTCGCTGCCGCTGCCGCCGCTTCTGCTGCTGTGGTGGCCCCTGTCAACGGCGCTGCGCCTGACTTGCGAGGCCGACGTGGATACCTGCCGCGCCGGGACTCGATCAAGATGCATTCCACGCCGGCAGCGACGCAGCTAGAACACGGCACTGTCACCGGCGACGCGGATGACGGTGATATCGGTGACTGGGACGATGGCGACGTCGCCGACACTACAGATGCCGTGCATTTTGCCTTGCGCGCGTGGCACCGGCGACAGGCCACAGCCGTGCGTCGTGTGGGTGTTCTGGACTGATGCATGAAGATGCCGTAATTTGAAATGTGGGTATGATGTCTGGATGCCGTCTCAATGCCGGCTTCGGTTGTGTTGCTGTGTTATTGTGTTGTATCCGGCCTTTTCACGATGCATTGGTGAAGAAGCCGGACCAAAGAAAAGAGGAAAGCGTTGTATTTCATATACACCCAAATTTCAGATGGATCCTTTAGATCCTTCATCTCCTCACCCGTCAAGTCCATGCCTTTTTTCTCGCCCTTTCACCTGTCGTCCGTGATATCTCCGCTAGCGGCGACCCCCTCACCTTGTTTTCTGTGATGTTAGTGAGTTTTAGCTGCTTTCCCCAGAGAGCGCTACGGTGTGACACCATCGGCTTCTTCTTTAGCATCGAAATCTAGGGGTGAATACATCCGCGACAAGACGCCAGTCTCTAACGCTAAAAGCAGGCGTAACAGCCTAATCGTCACAAACTGGCTTCCTCTCCCAAGATCACGACACGAGGTGTGGCATTCTTCCTACGCCATTATGTACGCATGCATGCTTTGTATATACCGTAGATTTTGATTATTTACTTCGTATGAGGGATATTAGAATTAAAAGATGGCAATCGCGTTCGGCGGCGACGCGACTCCGCCAACCACCCGCAGCGGCGCACTCGTCATGAAGAAGCTCCACCTCTTATTCTTCTTGCATTCGGCCGCCAGCGCCTCCAGGTCCCACAGCTCGCCAATCGGCGTGCCCCAGCGCACCAGCAGCCACTCGTGCAGGCAGCAATCGCTAGGGAACGGCCACGCCTCAAAGCCCATGGTGTCGCCCGCAACGGCGGCAAAGTGGTGGTCGTACAGCCAGCGCACCGTCGTCTCGTTGTTGGCCAGGCCGATCATGCGGTGCGTGTCGCGGGTGCCGTGCGCGCGCGTCGCGTCGTCGGCGGTGTCGTGCCACTTGACGAAGCCGGTCCGCATGATGAGGATATCGCCCGGCAGCAGCTCCGTGTTGCCTTGGTGGCGGAGGATCGTCTCGATTTCGTCGACAGAGATGGCGTGCGAGGAGATGGCCGACGGTGGCTCTTCGCCGGGGTGCGTATCTATCCACCAGCTGAGCTGTTATTGTTGTTGTTAGTGGGAGCGATATGTTAAGAAGTTGAGAAGATGTGACCTACCCAGTCAACGAGCACGCCTCGACCGACGATGCCACCGCGGTCACAGATATCTAACCAGTGTCAATGTCCTGCCGCATAGTGATCAAGACCATAACTCCAGGATGGCCACTTACTGTGCAACCCCAAGTCACTGACTTTGCCGAGCTCGTCATGCTTCCATCCGTTGTAGTAGACGCCTTCACTTTGGCTTCCCCACTGATCAGGTCCAGTGTCAGTTAAACCGTCACCCATCGTCAAGTCAAAAAGATCGCAATCCAGAAAGACTTACATGCTTCAAGCTGTCCCATTGCGAGCTCGTCTGCGTGTTCAGGTGCACCGTGTCGTCGTAGCCCACGAACCCCTCCGGCCCCAGGTCCTTGACCTTGTGCTCCAGCGGGATGCGCCCAAACCCGGGAAAGGCAATGTTGTGCAGCGGCCAGTCGAGTTGCACGTGGGCGCCCGTCTGGATCTCGTCGCGCGCGCGCCGGACGACGGAGGGCGTCAACAAATTGATGGTGCCCAGCTGGTCCTTCTTGCCGTCGCGGTCAAAGAACCCCCAGAGGCTGCCGCGGGGCCGGCCCTCCGTTTGGGTCAGGTCGTCGAAGGGGGGAAACTGGAAATCGGAATCGTTCGACATGGTGCGTGTGTTGGTGCAGATAGGCCTGAATCTGGAGAAGCAGCGTAAAATTCCTACATTTTGTAAATCTGGGGTAAATCAGCGCTTTTGTTTGCTTCAACGCGATGTCGTCGGCTTGCCGATAAGACTAGCGGGGCGGAAATCAAGATACCGACACCGGCGTGTCCAAGATGCCGAAGAAGCCGACCATAGCGCGATTTGGAGATTTAAACTGCGGAGGTTGACTTGCATCCGGGTTTTGTGCGGGGAAGATGCATCTGCCCCGAAAGACAGACCGGCGAGGTACCTGATTGGAAATATGAATGGAAAACAAAAACCGATAAAAGGAAACAAAACTCAACCGTATGTAGTAGATGAGGAAAGTAGAAAAAGAACGGAAGAAGAGACGAAAAAAGGACAAGGAGACAGAAAAGGCCAAAAGGGCAGACTACACCATCACAACATACATCATGACCATCGACCTCTCCGGCCGCGTCGCGCTTGTCACCGGCGGCGGCTCCGGCATTGGCTTTGCCTTTGTGCAGCAGATCCACGCCGCCGGCGCCAAGGTGCTCATTGCCGACCTGGCGCTGCGGCCAGAAACGCAGGCCTGGATTGATGGTCTGTCAGAAACCGACCGCGTGCGCATTGCGTTCCAGAAGACAGACGTGACGCGCTGGGACCAGCTGGACGACGCGTTTGCCGCGTGCATCGACAGCGGGCGCCTTGGCTTTGGCGTGCCGACGATCGTGGTGCCGTCCGCCGGCGTGTTTGAGCCCAACGGCATGACCTTTTGGCAGGATACCGACAAGGACGACCACTACAAGATTCTCGACATCAACCTGACGCACCCCATCAAGGTCACGCGCATTGCCGTGCGCCACCTCATCGCTGCCGGCATCGCCGGCGAGCATGCGGCGTCGTCAAAATCGTCTTCTTCTACGGCTGCCGCCGCCATCCTGTTTGTCTCCAGCGTGGCCGCACAGCGCGCCTCCTTTGTCACCCCCCTGTACCAGGCCTCCAAGCACGGCATCAACAGCTTTGTGCGCAGCATGGCCCCGCTATACGATCTGGTGGGCATCAAGACGGGTGCCGTCCAGCCCGGCACCGTGCGCACGCCGCTCTACACCGACCACCCCGGGGCGCTCAAGCTGCTGGACCCGACCAAGGACGTGCTGGTCGACCCCGAGCGCGTGGCCGACGCCCTGTTTGCGCTGCTCACGGACGCTTTCACCGATTCGACCGACACCTACACCTCCGGCACTGTGCTCGAGGTCTGCCACCCCGAGCCGCGCACATCCTGGCGCCAGGTGCAGCTGCTCAACGACCCGGGACCGCAAGGGCCGGCGGCGTCCGCCAGTCGCAAGGCCGAAGCAGTGGCGGGTATCATGCCGTACCTCTTAGGGACGGATGCAGTACCGGCCTCGTTCGCGAGCGTGAAAACAGACTAGACTAGGTATGGTCAAGTTTGTGCATATCCTGAGGGCCTAGGGTTTTATGACTTGTGGTCCTATTATGTCTTTATTATCTGCTTACTTGTTGTTTGTCATTTGTTATTCATTATTCATTGTTTGGCCACCCGCACTTTGTATAGATAAATGCTACAATATCATCAATCTCGTCTGGAATTTTATACCAATGGCCCTGTCCCGCGTAGGCCCGCCATTCCACGTCGAACCCCAGCCGGCTCAACGTTTCACGCGCCGCTTCACCCAGCGACACCTTGATTTTATCATCAGCCTCGCCGTGGCCAAGAAATATGGGTGTTGATAGGGCCACAGGTGAGCCGTCAGACGTCTTGTCCAGCGCCTGAAGTTGTAACAACTCTAGTACGTAGTTTATGGCCTCAGTATCTGCTTTCTCTTCAATCTCCCTTTGAAACGGTAGCCAACCACTCATCCCGACAAATCCACCAACAGGTCGCTGAAGTGCGGTCAAGGTGATCAGGCAAATAAGCGCCATCGCACAGCCCTGGCTCAGCCCGCCGAGAATAATGTTTTGTCGTTGGATGCGGAGCTCCTGCTCTTCGTGGTCTATGATGGCGAGAATTTCCGCAAACGACTCGCGCAAACCCGCGAGCTGCTTGTGGTTGCGGTCCGACGGGTCGTCAAGGGACGCGACGTCGAACCACTGTGTCAGCATCGATCGCCTAAAGGCCGTCGAACGCCGACGCCGCGATGTGGGGAAGATGAACTTTGCGCCGGGAAACCGAGACGCCAATCCGAGGTCGTCAGACCCGATCCCCGTCTCCAGCAGCTCGCGGCCGAACTTTTCGCCATTCGAGCCAAGGCCGTGGAGGAGGATGAATGTGTGCGTGTGTTGTGCGGTTGGCTCTACGACAAACGGCGCGGGTGCAGGCCGGCCTGGCGCTGGCTGTGTCGCCATGGAGGTTGTAGTAGAAAATGTATGTAGTGCCGTGCGGTGTACTTACGCGATGTGTATTTTGATGTGGGGGGCTGGGCGGCTGTCAAATGTAAGCTTCTGATACGTTGCAATACAGCCACAGTCCATTTTGGCACACAGCCACAGCATCCGTGCATTTATCGACCACGGTACACCTTTTTGCCCCGGCCACACGCGCACCCACGGCACTGACAGCACTTACAACACTTGACGTATTATTTCCACTCCATACGCCACCAAAATCAACCAATTCTCAAACAGCAATTACTGCTAGAAAAGCATTTTAAACAATGTAATTACAATTTTGTTGTGCCATCAGATTGAAATATTATTATTAATATCCGCCTTTCTCAGTCAATCTTAACTATTGGCGACTAGTTAGGCAGAACCCTTATAGGGAAAAAACTACCACAGAATTGTGTGTGTAAACTTTCCAGCTTACACAAGTGCGTGTTGGCCTTCGAAGGTTTTTATATATAATGAATAGGAGTGTAAATAAATAAAATAAAATAAAATAAATAAAAGGAGCGAGTGTAATAGTTTAGAAATAAAGTGAGTGGTTGTGTAGTTTATTATATAAAGTTTTTTTTTTAACGTTTAAACCGACTGTTTGTGTATAACCGGTGTTATAACGAATTTTTTTTCGCCGTTTTTAAGGAGAAACGAGATTATAGTTACCGAAATTATTAAAGTATTAAACACGGCGACTTTAATTAATATCTCTTTGAAAAAGTAAGTTTTAATCGAAGTTAAAAAACGTTGTGTTTATAAAGTTAATACCGTTAAAAAAGAGTAACGTATTACTATAGCTCGGTGTAAGAATAAAAAAAAGGCGTAGCCTAGGCGGCGGAACGTTACTTCGGCGATAGTAACTTTTTTAACTTTTTCGTAAGGTTATACTTTAAGAGTTTATCGTTTTAAATAAATTATTAAAGGATTAATTTAGTTTTAAGGTTGTTTTATAATTTATATTTTAGTTTTTCGAAGGTTTAAGGTTAATCCGTTGGCCGTGGTAATATTTTAAAATATATTAAAATTATATATTCGGCCGTTTTATTTTTAATATTATAAAAGTAGTTTAAAAAGTTAATAACTTTACGTTAAAAGAAGTATACGTAGAGGTTAATATAATTAATTTAAACTTACGTAAAAAGGTTATTTTCGGTTTTTATTAAGTAAAAGTGGCGTCGTCGTATAATTTTTATTATTTAATAAAGTATTTATATAACGAGAAATTTTATAAAACGGTTAATTTTAGTATTTTATTATTATTAAACTTTTTAACGGTTAATAATTATAATTTAGTTTATTTTTTTAAAGGTAAACGGTAAAAAAAGTACCGAAAAAGGTATATAATAATTAATAAACGGTTAAAAGTAATATACTACGTTTTAAATCGTTTAAACTTTAATTTAATAATTTAACCGAAATAAACAAATAATTTAATAATATTTTAAATAAAAGTTTAATAATAATATATTTAATTTAAAAAAAAAAAAAATATTAACCGGTAAACTTTTAAAATAATACGAAAATATTTATAAAAAATAATATTTAAAAAAAACGTCGGTTAACGATTTTTTAACTTTAAAAAAAAAAACGTTTACGCCGTAAGTTACCGTACTTTAAAGTATAACCGTATAAATTATTTAAACTTATAAAAGTATATAACTTTATATTTTTTTAATAAGTTTCGTAAAAGTATAATTTTATACGGTAAAACGACGTTTTATTTATCGAATATATTTTAAAAAAAAGTTTTTTATCGAATTAAATATTAAAAAAACGGGCCGTTCGGTGAAAAGTAAAAACGGTGTTTTAGTTAAGTATAAACGTCGTCGTCGGGGTTTTATAAGTGTAAAAAAAATAAAAAAACTCGTTTTTCGCCGGTTTAAATATAACGTTTTTTAACCGTATTTAATTTATAATTATTTTTTAAATGTTTTATAAAATATAATAATAAAAAGTTATTATACGGTTATAAGTAAAAAAGTTAATATTATTTATAAACTTTAAAATAATAATTTTATAATATTAATAAAAAACGTAATAAAAC
>WNYG01000085.1:0-124196 GCA_021396235.1 Sporothrix pallida
AATACGAATAAAGTATAATAAATATATAAAACTAAAGTTTCTTTTTAATAATTAAATAAAAAACTTAATCGTTACCGATTATTTAAAATATAAACTTATATAAACTTATACTTTTATACTTTTATTATATATAATTATATTTATTTTTATACGTGTTAATTATTGTTTAACCGTTATATTTTATTATCGTTTTATAAAAATAAGACTTTTTTTTTAGTTTAATCACTTAGTAGAGACTTTTACTTTTTGGGATAAGTGTTTTTGTAATAGATACGACTATTGGTTTTTGTTTAAATTTTAATACGTTATTAGTTTCGATTAATTAAATAAATAAGTCGTCGGGTAACCGTAAAAGTGGGTAGTAAACTTTATTATAAAAGTTACGGGCCGTTAAAAAATAAATATCGTTATATAAAACGGTTGTTATAACGATATTTTAAATAAGTGTCTCGTTAAACTTTAATTTTAATTTTCTTTTTAGCTTCGATTTTAATTTTAGTATCGGTTTCGATTTTAACTTTAATTTCGACTTAAATTTCGACTTTAATTTTAATATTAACTTTAACTTTAACTTCGACTTTAATTTTAACTTTAACTTTAACTTTAATTTTAAACTTAACTTATTATATATCGTTAATACGGCGTTAATTACCTCGTTAACGGGCGGTTTTTAAACGGGTTTATCGAGGTATAATATAGTTAAATATTTAAAAAATAAAAACGGCCGGTTTATTTATTACGTTAAATTTAAATTATATTTTTTTATCGTAATAAAATATAAAAAAAAAGTTTAATTAAAAAAGTTTAAAAGTATCGTAATTACCTTTTAAATTAACCTAAAGCTCCGCGTATAACTCCGGAACGTTATTATAAATATTTCGAAAAAGATATACGTAACGACTCGTTTAATCGTTACCGGCGACTCCTTCCACGGTATATCGTTTAATCGTTTATACACCTTTAAGCCCGTTTACACTAAGTGTTTACGGTCGATAAACTATTTATTAAAAGTTATAAACTTTAAGTCGTTTAAAAAAAAAGTCGTCGTTGTAAAAGTAAACATTAACGCCCGGTCTTTTACAATATTATTTATCTTTAAAATCGTCCAGTACAACTCGTCGAAACTAATCACCAGGTTAAACGAGTAAACGAGGTACTTAAAGTCGAGGAAAAAACCGATAAAAAAAATAAAAAGTAACCGTCGTTAAACGGCGACAATCTTATCGACGGCGTCGCCGGCGAAAACATTAACGTACTTTTACTTTTTTCTTTACGAACTTTAATAATAAACCTCCCCTTCACCGGATTCCCCCGCTTACTCCGCGGTTACGCCACCATATACGGTAGCCTTAGCTACGCGTATTACCCGTACGGCGGCGCGACCGTGTATTTAACTTTACGGATCCGGTAGTTTTTGTAGGCGGGTATTTTTACGATAATAGTTAAAGCGGTTATAAATGATAAGTTATGTGAGAAAAGGTAAACGGTAAAGGTAAGTTTATTTTAGAAGAGCGTTAATTTATTACGTTTATTATAGTTTTAAAAATAACGTACGGTAGTTTTTATTAATTACGATACGGGTTATTAGTAAGTATAGTTTATATAATATTTTTATATAGAATAACTTAAAAATATTAAATAATAAAAATTTATTATTTTTAATAAATAAATATTTTTATATTTTTATTTTAATTTTTACGTATTTTTTATAATTTTATTTTCGTTTTTATTTTTATTAAAAAAAATAAGTTTAAATTAATTATTACGTTTTTAAAACCCCGTTACACCGAAGGCGGCGAGGACGGAAAGCTCGCCATGGCGCCGGTTATACTCGAACAATCGGCCCGGACGTCGGAAAAGGACCTTAGATTATAGGCCATACGATCACTTACTCTATTTTCAGACTACTACACTCGCTCCTTTTGTTTTATTTTATTTTATTTATACTTTTATTTATTATATATAATGGCCTTTAAAGGCCAGCACGCACTTGTGTAAGCTAGAAAGTTTACACACACAATTCTGTGGTAGTTTTTTCCTTATAAAGGTTCTGCTTAACTAGTCGCCAATAGTCAAGATTAACTGAGAAAGGCGGATATTAATAATAATAATAATTATTACGTTTTTTTTTTTCGTTATTTAAAAAAAAATACATATTTACACTTTATCGAAAAGACAATTACTATAAACTTACAAATGGAATAAACCGAAAACAAGTCTAGTGTCGATTACTAGTACATAAACACAAACACACGTTTTCCGAAAAACGACCTATCACAAAATATACTTTTTTAAATATTTTATTTTAGAGACAAGTCGAAAAGTTAAAGGGAAGGCTGCCAGAGACCACATGACGGACCCTTCCCACCACACCTTTTTGTCGTGCCCTCGTTTTCTTCCCCATTTACGTCCCCATTTGCATCCTCTTTTGATCGACTGCAGTAGTGTCGCCAAGGCCTTCTTTCCTGTCTGCCTTGTTTCTCTTCCACCTGCAAACGAAACACCACGAGCGAATGACACGAGACGATGAGACTGTCTTATAGGAACCACGCCGAACCACGCCGAAAACAAAGGGCCATCTCCACGGACAAGGAGCGAGCCGTGATGATCGACAGTCTTTCCTTTTGCTTTTTGTTATTCACGTCTCCTAGTCACGACGGCACGGGACCTAGTGGTTGGTGCCCGATGCCGAGCAGGCCGTGAACGAAGAAGAGAGAAAGAGAGGCGTCAGGCTGAAGTGCAAGTATTTCCAATATTTTGTCTTTATTAGGCCAAAAGAAGACGACTGGTGGGTGGGTGGGGAGGCTGAAGGAGTAAAGGGTGGTTTGGCAGAAGCCATGATGGTGTGCAGGCAAAGGAGGGTGGGCACGAGATGGAGGTCGAGATGCACACAGTAAAGGTGGAGGGTTTGGGGATGTGTGAATGTCCGTAAGTGCACAACGCGTACGCGTCGTGATTTCGTCTTGTTCCCTGTTTCCTGTTTCCTGGTTTTGGTTTCTTGTCTTCCTGTCTTCTTTTTCCATTTCACACCCCAGCCCAGGAGAGACTGCTCCGGCAGTCCAAGGACGACACGATATGCAGGCGCATGCCGTAGCCACGCCGGCACTTGGCTGTGGAGTGTGCAAGGTAAGTAGACATTTAAGACTTAAAAATAAAAATGATGAACACGATGCTACGACGTTGCGTCTGTCTGCCGGCGATACGATGCGACGCAGCTGCAGGAGGGACTCTGCAGTGTTGATCTTTTGTCTCCTTCAACATTGCCATTCGTATCTCGTTTCTTGTCTTCCTCCATCACTCATGTCGTCTTCCGTACCCTTCTGCAGCTATCCGTCGACCGGTCGATCCGCGAGGCACGAGGCTGTGATTTTCTTTGTCTTTGTCTTTTCTCTCATGCACATTCACTATTCCGCATACTGCCGGCTTCGTTAAAGTTGCACAGCAGGACCATTCTCGTTGGCTGCCTTTGGTCGTCTTTGGTTGACGTTGTATATTCCGTACGTCGTCTTCCGTCCCTCTCGACTTTCACAAGTCTCCCGTGGCATGGCAGCTGTGTCTGTGTAGAACCGTCATTAATCACTTTGTAAGTGTGAGTCTGGCAACCCCAGCCGAGATTCCACGGGCCTGTGGCCTGCATGCAGGCTGCACGACGACGATTTCGAAATGCAAATGCAAAGCCGATCAGGGATGGAGACAGTAGACGGACATGAACATGAACCACGTCGGCCCGTCTTTCTGGTCGGTGCTTGTCTTGCAGACTGCAGTATTCAGTCTTCAGTCGTCTGCAGTCGATATTACTGTCGATGCAGGCTGTCTGGCTTGCCTAATCGGGCAATTCTGATTTATGTACTTTTGATTTCTGATTCCTGTAAGACATCTCTCACCGGATCGCAGGCCGCATATTCTGTCTGAGTCTGAGTCTGAGTTTATCTAAATGTTCAACTCTTGCATCCTCCTCCGACGATGCACCTACCCTCTTTCCTCTCTCCTCCAGGCAACCCCCACTCCGCCGCACTCTTGACTCTCCTGCCCATCCCCTTGTCTGCGTTTGTCTCACCTGCCCTGTTTAGAGGATGCCTCCCATGCTGTTCTGTGTGTGCACGCTTTCCATTCTTTTGTCATGTCTTTTGCACGCACACCAAATGTGCCCTCCATCTGCCCTTCTGCAACCTGCCTCGTGATGTGCCTGGACGTGGTGGCTTCCTTGTTTTATGCCATCAATAGTGTAAGTCTATCATTTTTGTATTTATTCTCCTTCGCCCATTGTGTTTGTACACCCACCTAACCTTGTGTCGCCTCCTTCCTACTCGTGGCCTCGTGTCGGTCGACGCAGCCACCCTCCATGTTCTGTCAATGATTTTTCATATGTTCTCATGATGTGTTGAGGATGTGTACGTTTACGAAAAGGGCGGAGAAACGAGAAGAGAGAAGAGAGAAGAGAGAAAATAAGTCGACAGCTCTCAAACACAGTGACTCAGTAGGCTCAACTCGTAGGCTCATCGCCGCCTCTCCCCGTCGACGAGGCAGTTTCTGAATCCCTCTTTCTTTTGCCTGTCCTTTTATCGACTCTTTTTTGCACTCTAAACTCTCTCTTCACTTTATGAGGTCCTCTGTTTATCAACTAAACCTCTGCGCCGTAGACTTGCGTCGTGTTTTCTGTTTTCCTTTTAAAGTGCCTTCACTCCCATTTTCATCTGTGATCCTATTCGTCTCATACATCTCTTGTATTATTGTTCATCTCGTCTACCCTTCTACGCCTCATCCTTTCTCTTCCTCACTTTATCCTGCCCGCTCTCTCACCCATTTCTCACTTACACCGTGCCTGCTACCCGGTCCACGCGTCCTTTCTGCACAATACCCAGGATTTGCATCGTTTTGCTATTATCTTGCCTGCTGTCTCTCCAAGACCCCCATTTTATCTTTTATCATTTACTCTACTCCGTATTGTCCCCCATTTACTCCATTTACTCCATTCTCCCCCGGCTTGCCCCAGTCTCGACTTCCCGCAAGCTATTGCTCCCCCACGTTCCGTCTCCAGTTTAAACAGTTCCCGTCTTGCTTCTCCTTTTGCAGTGTTTATTTTCCCGGTTTCTCTGTCCAGTGTCGCCTTTTCGCTGCCCGTCGACGCCATATCTCGCTCTCCATTCGTTTATCTCTGGATCTGTCGATTTGTTGTTCTGTGTTCTCGATAAGACTGCCATTCATGCAAGTCATACTTGCACATCCTTCTCGAGCTATATTTATCCTATCTCTCGATTTCCACTTCCACGCCTCCCTTGCTCGCCTCTGCAGGCTGCATTAGTGCCATCGGCGAATGCAAGCCCAGTCGACAAGCCCAGTCGAAAAGACCTGTCGAAAAGACCTGTCAGTTCAGAAAAGGTCACACCACTCGACTCTCGACTGACAATTCCTCGACACGCCGAGACCACGGCCAAACCGCATTGTCTTATCGACAGCTGAGGACTGAGGGGTCAATATTGATTTTAACTCTGATTCTTATCCTGATTCTGATCCTAGTCGAGATCACGTTCGCTTTCTCTCCCAGTTTCTCGACAACAGCCGCTGCAGCCGTGCCACTATCGGTTCAGTGTACCTCCAACCTTCTTTCCACCCGGCTGTCCCTGCCCTGTCCCTGCCTGTCCCTGCCTGTCCCTGCCTGTCTCCCTGTGCACATCCCGGCGTTAGTGCTTGACAGTTGGGGTTTGTCTACACGGGAAATCGAGGTGCTGCCATCCTTATCAGTCTTATCGCCATCACGAAAAGCCACCAAAAAGACGAGCCTAGGCTTGATAACCCCTGAAGGGAGCACTAAACGCGCCCTTCACAGTCGCCCCCTGGCCCTAATTACAGGCACTCTCCACGGACACAAAGAACACCGACGACCCCTCTTTTGCGTCGAGCACGTCTTTTCCAGCACAGTGACTCGTTAGAGTGGCCCAAGCTTCTGTTCGTTCTTTCCCCGCCGCTCGTCACCGCCTCCTCGTTTTCGTTATTTCGTTATTTCGTTATTTCGTCTTTCGATTCTCCCCAAGTGCCCGTTCACCGCCCGCTGGTTCCCGCCAAAGCCGCTATCGCTCCAGCGCCTCGGTTTATTGTGTCAGGCACACAAAGAGACGAGCACGCTACTGGACCGCTACTGGCAGAAAACGAGAAAAAACGACCAGAGCAAAAATAGTGAGAAAAAAAGAGGGACCCACTAAACGGACGAAAACGCCCGCTGGAACCAGCAGTCAAAGGCCTGTATTTCTGTCTGGCTGTGCAGAGAACAGGGAAATCCCGCCCTCTAATTCGTCTAATCGTCCACTGCCTCGACTCCTCACTCTCAGTCTGACTGTCGCCTGTCGACTGCCTCTGCCTCTGTCTCCGCTCGCCTTCCGTCACCTTTCTATCATCCTTTCCTCGTACAACTCACCACTTTGCGTTTCTCACCTCTTTCGACTTTCGACTCGCACACACGACCCGACTGCGAGCACAACACTCGATTTCACATACACGACGTCGACGCCGACGGGTAACCGGCCACCTGCGTTGATCGAATCATCTCGACCCCGCGTCGTCCATCCCCCGCGAATTCGCGAATTCCCTCCTTCCGATCCCGATCAATTCACGCCCGCATTGAAAACGACATTCCGTCAATCGACATACACTCTCTTTTCTTTTCGTTCCTTCACCCTCCCCCTCCCCTCCCGCCATGCAGTCCGAGTTCCGCCACGCGCGGTCGGGCAGCCTGACGATCGGGGCCCAGAACGGCCAGCCGCCACAAGGTCAAGGCCAACAGCAGGGACAGCAAGGACAAGGACCACAGCCGGGACAGCAGCCACACGACGCCACGAGCCCGATGCCCGGCGCACAAGCCCGCTTCGATGGGCCACGGAGTCCTCCAAGTAGGTCCCGATTGACAGAGAATGATAGCCTCCCCGACGCCATGCTAATGCTACGCAGACACAAGTCATGTCCCCTGCAAGTTCTTCCGCCAAGGCGCCTGCCAGGCCGGCAACTCGTGCCCCTTTAGCCACGACATTGGCACCGCCATCGAGACCGTCTGCAAGTACTTTGCCAAGGGCAACTGCAAGTTCGGCCCCAAATGCGCAAACATGCACCTGCTGCCGGACGGCCGGCGCGTGACCTACGGCAAGAACGGCGTCATTATCGGGACGGCCCCCGTGGGTCATGTGGGTGGTCCTGGTGGCCCCGGTGCCCATGGACACGGCCACAACCTGGGCCTGGGCAACCGCGTCAACCCGGCCGCCTACATGCAGCCCTCCAACTCGGCCCTGACCAACTCGTTTATCGCCCAGCAGCAACAGCAACCCGGTGCTGGCCAACAACAGCAGCAGCAACCACAGGACTTTGAAGTGAATGAGTACACGTCCAACCCCACGTCGGCCTACGGCTCGCCGCCCGGCCCCGGCTTGTCGGGCGCTTTCGCCGACGACCTCCACAGCTCGCACAACGGCGCCACCAGCTCGCTCGGCCAGGCCCTCCGGCAAGCACAAGCCCAGCATCAGCATCAGCAGGGCGGCCAGACGCCCCAGCAACAGCACCGCAGCCTGCTCGGTCTGTCGCCCATGAACGCCAACGTCCTGTCGGTAATGGACGCCCCGCTGCCGGCCTCGTTCGACTCAAACGGCATCTCCCACGCCGCCCGCTACGGTCCCTGGCCCTCGTCGGTGCCCTCCAAGTTTGGCCTCGAATCGCCCACTCCGTCGCTGCACAACGCTAAAGACGAGCGCACCTCGGAGACTTTGAAACTGCTGCACACGTCGGCCTTTGGCGACCACCTGTCCCCCTCCAACCTGAGCGGACTCCTCGGCGCACAGCAGGCCCAGGCCCACCTCCCGAAAACTTCTTCCCTCTTGAACGGCTCCGCGCTCGACGATTTCGGCGGCAAGCGCATCATGCACTCGTCGTCGACGCGCTACGCCAAGCCCCGTTTACTCTCAAGCAGCGTGCCCAAGGTCGACCGCGACTGGGATACCGAGTTTTGGTTCCTCGAGGAGGACTATGTGCCCGCCAACCTGGCCAACGAGGTGCTGACGCCGCAAGAAAAGGCGAGAAGAGGCAGTATCCGCCTGACCGAGCCGAGCGGCGGTGCCCTCGATGCTGCGTTTGGCGAGACGCCCACCCAGTCGGCCAGCGCCACCAAGTTTGGCAGTCCTGCGGGTAACGGTAACGGCATCTCGGGCAGCCCCTCCCGGTGGAGTCCGTGGCTGCAGCAGCGCCAGCGCAGCAGCGGCGCCCCCATGCCGTCGTCGTCCTACGGCGCGACGGGCGGCCCGTTCGACGACGACTTTGAGCCGGGCAGCGTCGGTCGCTCCATGAAGCACGCCGCCTCGGCCTTTGGCCACGTCGGCAGCCCGCTGCGCAACTCGAGTCTGGCCGCCGGTGCTCACGCTGAATTGAATGGTAAATCGAATGGGGCTTCCGGCTTCGGCAGCGGCAGCCTCGGCGGCAGCCTTGGCGGCGATTTCGGCGGCCTGTCCAGCTCGCTCGGCGGCCGCGGCAGCAGTTTTGGTTTCGGCGGTCCTGGCGGCGCCAGTGCCAGTGGCGGCGAGTCCATGCTCAGCCAGCAGCTCCAGCGCACCCGTTTGGAAGACGACGACAAGTTGAGCGAGCGCTCTTCGCCCTCGGGCCTCAACCCATCCCGTCTCCGGCCCTCGGCCGCCCGTAACCCGAGCGCGTCCCTGAGCCAGGCGGCCGTGACCCAGGCAGCCGCAGCCGGCATTATCGGCAGCAGTGGTGCAGGAACATCCACGTCAGGCTCAGGCGGCCGCTTCCCGGCCCCTATCGACGAGGAAGACCCGTCGTTCCTCTTTGACATGGAAGAGGTCGACGAGAGCAAGCAGAAGAACGGTACGGCAGCGGCGGTAGGCACTGTGTCTTCGTCAACCGCCAAGACGGCCGCAGCGCCCGCAGCACCCGCGGCCACGCCGGCCACCAACAGCCTCTGGGGCTATGCCAACATTGTCAAGGGGAACGGCGCCAGCGGCAACGCGAGCAACGGTGCGCCCTCCAAGAGTGGTTGACCGTGATCGAACGATTTCATCATCTATGAGCATCATCTTTTTGACATTTCCTGTCTTCCTGGTCTTTTGCATTTTCTTGGGAGAAAGAACAAGCACACGCAACAGCACAACACAGCACAACATTACACACAACACAACAACACAAAGCATCTATACGGTGGTTAGCATGCATATGCCCAGACTTCGACTTGGGATCTGGACAAACGGGGAGGAAAAAGTATTACTATTAGTCATCACATTCGGCAGAGTCTTTTCACAAAATATGCGTATCAAAAAGGGTCACCCAGGGTCAAGGTTTGGTTTTTAGCTGTTCTAATTTTGGTTGCTTTTGTTTTTGTTCTTGCTACATTTTTATTTTGAATTTCGTGTGGGAAAAGAAATATTGTTTTATCTTATTCAGTCATGTATCTGGGGATCTTCCAGAGATCTAATGGTGTTTTTGTTCTTTGTTCTTTCTTTCCGCCACCTACCACCGACCTTGTGTCCCATCCTGTATATATCTTTATGTCATCTACCCGGAGTACTTGTCTTTAAAATTATCTTTATCTTATTCTATTCAATGTTCGTTCACAAATAGCATTGTCTTCTTTCTCCTGCCTATTTTGCCTCACTGCTAACTGTGTGCCACTCTTCTCAATGCTTCTCCATAACCAGCCCATGTATTCCGTGGTGTCATCTGCTCACGGTATCATAACATATTATCTACATACAACTCTAGCTGTCCAAGGCTCTCTCCTTTCTCTTCTACCTGGCAATGTTCCACTGCCTTTGTTCATCATCTATCACATCGTCCCGGCTTCCGTCGGCTGTGTCGGTCTAACGTTAACGCATCTTCTTCGGTTCCAGTTTCCGTTCCTTCTTTCACACAGCCAGTCCGCCGTACTGTAACATCTCGACATCATCGATCGTTTCTTGCTTGGGCTCTCTTGATTTGTAATGCAGATGTATATTTGTGTATTTTTTTTTAAAGATCTTCTCCCTCGTTATCTATAGTACAGGTGAGGAAGTCAAGCTCAAATGGAGTTGGAGTGGAATGTGAAGGCGAGATGACAATAAGGAAGAAATGCTACGCACTTCCCTTAGTGAGCATCCGGCTGGTTCAAAATGTACTCGACGGCCTTGTCGACGCTGTGCAGCGAGTCGGCGTCCTTGTCCGGGATCTCAATGCTAAACTCCTCCTCAATAGCCATGACGACCTCGACGGTGTCGAGCGAGTCGAGGCCCAGGTCGTTGGCGAAATGCGACGTGGCCTTGATGTTGCTGGCGTCGTTGACCTTGTCGAAGCCCTGCAGCAGGCTGATGATGCGGCCCTCGACCTCCTCCTTGTTGAGGCCGGCGGCGGCAGAGTAGAAGCGGATGGGCGAGACGGCGATGGCCTTCATCGGCGTAGAAACGGTTAACCGGGGAGCGACAAAGGGAGTGCGGGCAATGGCGCGGCCAGCGACGGCGACACGGGGAGCGGCGGCAGCGGCCGCGCGGGCAACAGAGGCACGGAACATGGTGGGTGTGTGGGTGTGAGGAAAGCGAGCGGAGCGAGGAGGAAAGTTTTCTGTAAGAAATGGTTAATTAGGTCTGGAGGATGTGTCGGCACAACCGCATTGCCATCGGAATGCATCGCCATCGCCCGGCTGCCGGCAAGCGGCGGGAGGGATGTTGCCGGAGAATGGGCACACATTGGCAGACAGCAAGAGGGAAGGGGCCAATCTCACAAAGAATCTGCCAACAAAGACGTCAGAGTAGATTGAAGAGAGTGTCGGACGTGGGGGGTCGCGAACGTGGGTGTTGTGGTGGTGATATCGAGGTGACGTTGGGTGTGTCTAAACGGGATTTCCTAATTTTTCAAAAACGAGGACTCCTCGCCAAAAGCTTGCGCTCAATTCCCGGGCCGGACAGCACTGTAGGCTGGAGTGCTGTTCGCTGGCGGACCAATCACAGGCAATGTTATTTTAGCTCCGAAGCTGTTTTTGGTGGGATGGGACAGGAAAAGTCACGTGCACACGAATGGAGGGGAGCACAAAGGCGGAGAGACGCGAAAGCTCGGGATATTCACGGAGAAGACGGGGAGACAATGCAAACGATATGATAAGTAGGTGAGGATACAAATGAGAACATATTCTTGCATCCTGGTTCAATGTATTAAGCTGGCAAAGCCAATTGGCGAGATGTCGACCTTCCATAGTACTTTCTCTTTCTACAGTGTCACTTTGCACTCTGACAGTTATGTAATGTTGTGAATTGCTCGTAGATGCAAACAAAGGAAAGATACGAAAATAAAATCGAAATAAAAGACAGCAGATGTGTATATACAAGCGTCCCGCCCTCTGCGTCGACGTCCTCCTGCTGACCCGAGGCTCTGTTAGGAGCCCATGCTCTCCGTGCCCTCCTCCTTCCAAACCTGGGTTCTAGTTTTGGCGGTCCTTGACCATGTTTTTTGTCCTTTTTGTGTAATTTTTTGTTCAATTATGTCGACAGGATCGTGCCAACCGTTCTCATCGGTCCGTTCACTCGGCTTTACCGGTACGGCGAGTCGGCGCGGATGGCAGCGGCCAGCTCGGGCTCCCACTTGTCACCGTTGGACAGGAGTTTTTCTGTAATGTTAGCGGTGTTCATGGAAATACAGTTAGGGATATTTCGATGGGGCCCATGCCGGACTGCGTCCGTCTATGGGCACCACTGGGGATGACTTACCCTTGTTGTACAGCAGCTCCTCCCGCGTCTCCGTGCTGTACTCGGCATTCGGCGACTCCACAATCGCGTCCACCGGACACGACTCCTGGCAGAAGCCGCAGTAGATGCACTTGGTCATGTCAATGTCGTAGCGGCTCGTGCGGCGCGACCCGTCGGCACGCTCCTCGGCCTCAATGGTAATGGCCTGCGCCGGGCAGATGGCCTCGCACAGCTTGCAGGCGATGCAGCGCTCCTCGCCCGACGGGTAGCGGCGCAGGGCGTGCTCGCCACGGAAGCGGGGCGAGATGGGGCCCTTCTCAAACGGATAGAAAATCGTGTACGGCGGGCGGAAGAACTGCTCCATCAGCACGTACATGCCGCGGAACATTTCGAGCAGCAAAAAGTATTTGCCAATCTTGTCCATGGTGCCCTCCTTTTCCTGGTCCCATTCCGGGCGGGGCGTGATGCGGAAGCCCTTGGGCAGGCTGCGGACGGGTGTGGCGTAGGTCCGCCTCCGGGCGGTGTTCAAGTTGTTGGCCGTCAGAGAGGCAGCGGCGAGGCGGATAGTGAGTGTTGAAGAAGAGGTCGAGGACTGGGCGGCGGCGACGGCGGCGGCAATGGGCGAGCCGGCCAGCCGTGACATGGGCATTGCCCGGCGGGCGACTTGTGTCGAGAACATTGTGTGTGTGAGAGGGGGGTGATGTCGTGATAGGAGGAAGTCGAGATCGAGGTCAAAGAGGTCGAAACAGCTCGTCGGCCGGGCGGCTGTCGAGTGTCTCCAGGTGTCGCGATGAGATCAATTCAAAGAAAAAAAAGATCAATTGATGCACCCGTAGATGGTCTTCGTCTATGTCGTCGTGTATGTCGTCGGGGCGCGATCGGATTGGAGACAATGACGGAGCTGGCAATACTGCGTACACACAAGGAGATCCAAACGAGGTAAAAAATCGCTTTTGCCGCTTCCCGCTTTCCGAGGGAAGCACAGCAAGCCAAAATGAGCCAAAAACACAGGGGACAACCACAGTGGATGACTTTTAGCGGGGTGCTATTGGTCAGAACTACAGAAGTGGAGACTTTGGTGATAAAGTCACGTGTAGCTATGGTCCACCTCCACTCTCTTTCCGACCAACGGGAGCTACAGCTTATTACAGCACATTCCAGCGCTAGCGCTCGTATTCAATGTGTTCAATGTCTTCAACAGTGGTGTATCATAATTCGTATTCTTTTGTAAATGCTATCTAAATCGCTGCATATGCTTTTGTTTCCTCGCTCGCTTTGCTCACTCGATTTCCAAAATCAATCGACATTTTCTCACTCGCTCACTACGCTCACTTCGTTCGCTCGTCGCTCGTCTCTAGAAAATCCTCTCCCACGACACCCACCAGATACCCATGTTCGCCGCGACCACCAGATCCAGCATCTTGAAGCCGTCGTCGTAAATAATGAGCTTGCCCAGCTTTGCGCGCTTGCCCCGGTTGCCGCCGCCAGCTTTCTCGCGGCCCAGACTCAGGTCCAGTTCTTCGTCCTCGTCCGGATAGTCCTCGTCGTCCTCCTCCGTCGACGAGCCCCGCCGCCTGTGTTGCAGGTGGTGCAGGTGGTCCTGGAACCGGCCGTACAGCTGGTCGCGCCCGCCTCTCTCTTTGTCGCCGTCCTCAGAGTTGTCTCTGTCCCTTTTGCGAATGAGATCACCATGCGGCAGGTTGAACCGCAGCTCGCTCACACCGACAGCCCCTGTTAACGCCGACGTCAACGATCCTGAGCGAGCCCGACCTCTGTCAGGCCCGCCACCACCGCCTCCTCCGCCAGCGCCCGTCACGCCGCCGACAACACTGGACGTGGCCGCCGCCACGGCGGCAAACCCCTTGTCTGTCCCATCCCGGAAACTCTGGGCAATCACGAGCGGGTTGTACCCGGCGACGCCGCCGCCGGTGGCGCCCGTGGTGGCGTCGGTCGACGGGTGCAGGATGTGGCGGCACTTGAGGCTGCGGCCCCCGTTGCCTGTGCGAAAGTCGCAGCGGCCGTCCCAGGGGCTTGTGAACGTGTAGCCCTTTGGCTTGAGGCCGGGGCCGGGGCGGGTGATGAGGGGCGGCGACGTCGAGCGGGATTTTTCTCTGCTGCGGCGGGGCGGGAGGGCTGGGGCCACGTCGGGCCCGAGACCACCCAGGGCAGAGTCGGCCGTCGAGGCCAGCGAGTTGCCCCGCGTGCGCAGGAAGCGGCGTGGCGGTTCGAGGTCGGCGTCAGGGTACTGGCCGTGACCATACTGACTCTGGCCTTGATTGGAAGCACCTGAAGCACCTGACGGTGCTTCGCCCCCCTCCGACGATGACCGCTCGTGCCGCTTAAAGGCATTCCGGATGCCGGCGGTCCAGCTCTTGGTGTACGCCATCTCGACGCGCCGCGCAAACGACTGCCCGCCGTCGTCGCCGCGGAACTTGGCATAGCCCGATGTTTCGAGGTGAATGCGGATGGAGGGCTGCTCACTCACAGACGGTGCCTCGCCGTCGCTGCCGCTCCCATCGTCGTCCTGGACCTGCTGGACGGACGCAATCTTACCAATGTTCCACTGGTGGTTGTTGGCGGCGTCGCGGCGGATGAGGGTGAGCTGGAAGGGGACAAAGTTGCTGGGGGTGGACTGGGAGGTGGAGGAGGTGACGGCGGGCGCACTGGGCTGCTGCGACACCTGTTGCGGCGGATGTGGCAGCATTTTATCTTGTGGTCGAAAGGCTGTATCGCCGCCTGGCCGAGGGCCGACTGGTTTCCGTGGAATACCGGCTGGTGATTGATGTGATGCCGACGGGCCAGCCTGTGAAGGCACAGGCTGTGGTTGTGGTTGTGGCTGTGATGGTCCTCCGGTGTTGTGGTTGTTCGCTGGCAGCGTCCGTCCTGGAAGTGGTCGCGACCGTATTGGGAGACTCGTCGCCGGGAACGGTTGGCTTTGCTGTGGATGTTGTGGTTGTTGTGGCTGCTGTGACGGCAGTGTATCGACACCAGTTGCAACTGCAGGCCCTGTCGCAGGTGTGACAGTTGTCGCAGGCGTTGCACCCGCACTCGTGGTCACGTCAAAGCTGTGGTGCTCGTCCAGGCGGAAGCCCGGCGGGACCCATGGCTGCGGTGGCCGTGGCGAGACGGGCTCGCGGTGTGGAGGCGGTGCAGGTGGTTGGTCTGTCACAGCGGTGGATACTGTGGAATATGCAGGCGGTGCAGCGGAAGGGCTCGTCAGAGGAAATGTCGCAGAGGGAGGAGGGCCGGTCAGGACGGGCGGCGGCGGGTTCGGGAGGATGGACGTGTCGGTGTGTGCGGGTGGTGCGGGTCGTTGCGACGGCAGTGGTTTCCGGACGACGGTGGGGGCTGCTGTTGCGCCGGTATGTGTATTTGCGCCGGCTGCCGCCGCCGCTGTGGGCGCCAACAGCCCGTCGGACGGCAGGTCGAGGTGCACATAGTACAGGGCGTTCGCGACGTCCTCGCTGGTCACGTTCTTGCGCTGCGGCTTGAGCGTCGACAGGATAATGTCGCGGGTGCCCGGCACTCTCGAGATGTACAGCGTCAGGGGCTCGCGGGGCTCTTCGGTCGGGTTCACCGGGTAGCGGGGCGGGTTGGCGGCGAGGAGGTTGAGGGCCGAGAGGGAGCCGGCCTCTGGGGGTTCCTTCATGGCGAGGGTGCGTAGCAGGACGATAAGGCCGTGTAGTGTGGTACTGTGTTGCGTAGTATTGCGTCGTGATATCGTAGTATCGTAGATCGTATCGCAGATTGTATCGCAGATTGTATCGCAGACAGAGGATGTAGGTTTGTGGTTTGTCGCGGTGGTCAACGAGGACGAAAAGGCGGGAAGGATTAAAGAACGGAAGCACGAGAACGACAATGAGGATGACAACGATAATAAGATGGTCTTTGTAATACCGGCTGATTGGGTTGGAGAAAAGGGTGTATCTCTTTGGTTGTCGAATGCTCAGCTAACTGCACAAAGCAAAAAGTGTCGAATGCATGTTGGGTGGGAACGAGAGTATGGATAAGGATAAGGTCAAGGCCAGCAGCCACGGCAACCTCCTGTTCCACGATCCTTCAGCGGGAGATGAGAGGCGTTTTCCGTGCTCGATCAGGTGTAGTCCGTAGTTGCAGTGGGGATATCGTGAGGAGTGTGTCGGTGTGTCTATTTCTGTTCGATTTTGGCGTCTCGACTTGTGCCGCTTCTCGAAATTCCGGCCAGGCAGCGCTCCCTCTCTTTGTCGTGTTTCGTTTTGGGGTCTTCCTTTCGTTTCGTTTCGAATCTCAACCGGCGGCAAACTGCACAGTGACGGTGTGGCTGTTGCCCTTGGCAGGTTTTGTTCCTGCGTGAAGTTCAGAAAGTATCCCCTCAGCTTCGCTGGCCAGCTGCCGTTGCCGCTCTTCTGTGGTTGCCCGCCTGCCGCCATTATCGCCCGTTGCCCATTGCGTCAGGGTGTCTCCACTTCACTGGGTGTTGGGTCCCTTTTTTTCGGCACACGGAAAAAGGCGTCGTCATGGGGTCCTGTTTTTAGAAGCGCCCAAGAGCTGGGCCCTCTGGCCTTTGGCCTTTCCAGACCCAGCTCCAGCGCGGGGCTGTGCAGCCAAATCGACGAGAGCGAGAGAATAGGGGACCACGAAAAAGACGAAAAGAGGCAAGCTGCAGTTGAGGCCTGTTTTCTGGTGTGAGGCCAGGCTTCCATTGGGCGAGCGCCCTACATCTCCAGCTGGCCATGCTTCTGCTATTGACTTGGCAGGTGCATTTCCTGTCGTTCCAGGCTGGAATCTGCCAACAGCTGGCAGGTTCGACCCAGCTGGCCGGATGCCTCTTTTTTGGTGGCACTTTCGCGACTCTCTGCATGCCCCTTTTTGTCACAGTTTTTGTCAATAAATTGACACTTTTTGCCTGCCTTTCGTCCCTTTGTCTTGTTTAGTTCCCACTCGCCGTCTCTCACTAATTCGAGCCAATTTCTAGCCAACATGTGGCATATCGACCGTCGATTTTTTATGTTTAGATTTTGGATTTTGCCTCCGGACTGTCTCTGTTCTATTAATATGACCGTTGTAGCGATCTAGTGCCCCCTGGTCTAACCCCGCCAGAGCCAGTGCTAGTGAGTGCCAGTCCAGCCTGTCAGTGCCAGTGTCGCACTCGATCTTACAGGCATCTCAAAGCATTTGCAGGCATCAACATCACGACTTGCTGGGAGATGATATAGGATTGGGATGCTCACTGTTTGTTCCTGCTCACATTCTGTACCTATTTTCGTTTTGATGTTCATGCTTTTTTGTTGTTGTATCTGCTATCTTGCCTTGCATATGGCTCGCATTGTGTTTACTTCCACTCTTCCGCGTAGAGTTGTCGTATCCTCTCTTTGCCCTCTTTGACCTCTTTGACCTTTTTGACCGCTTGACTTACACAGCCTTCTCCTTCTCGCCGGAGTTTGAGTTTGGCATTGTTGTCGACGTCGTCTCGGGCTTAGATATAAGCCGCCACGTCACCCAGTCCTTTTTGTGTCTGTGATGCTGTTCTTTTCTTTTTTGGTCGTCTCTTCTTTGTCTTTGTCTCCTTTTCTTTTCTATTTACATTTTGGTTCTCTTGGGCTCTTTTGCACCGCCCAAAGACGCCCGAATACGGTTTCTGTTTCAGGAAACAGTCCAAACTATGGTAAAGGCTCGACATCCTGACATTTTGGGACACTTTTGGGCACTTTTGGCGATGCACTGCCATGTTTTGCGTAGGCTTCTGTGGACAAGCCTGTATCAAGATCTAAACATAGATCTGTGTCGGCTTCTGAACATTCCCATGACATTGTCTCTGATCGCATTCTCGTATCGATGTGGTCGACATTTCCCCGTTAAAGTCGATCCCAAAGTCCATAATCATCATGAAATCATCATGGGTTGAATGACGAGAAAGTCGTCGATCTGGACAATGCCAGATCACCTTCAACCTCTTGAAATCTCGTGATCAACCTCGTGTGATGGTTGATGCTGTCATGATCTTCAAGCAACACAACACTCTTGCTCGATTTTTCCGAACAGAGTTCTTGCACATTCCTTTTTACGAACAGTCTGCCGTATCTTTCCACGCCGTAGATCATGGAGCCACGGTTTTCTGCGGTGCTGTGGTTTCTGCCTGGCCTGTTTGTGAGAGTGTCGAAGAGTGTTTTTGTGTTTCATGATGCACGTGCACACCATTCGTCTTCTGCCGTGTTCTTTTCCGTACTTTCCAGTACGTTCTCGTCTTTCTTTTGATTTTCTATTCTACTTTCTGCCATTATTATGCATTGCGTCGAACAGTCATTCGGCCATTATTTGTCGATCCTCGACCGTCTATTCGTGTCATTCTGGACATGTACAAAAGTCAGTCCACTGTCAGAATACGATGATATATCTTACAATCAGTCACGTCTATCACAGTCGTCACAGTAGTCACGGGATAAGCGATCTATGCATCAATCCTGCAGACAATTGTGTGCGTCGCATCTAGCAGTTCTCACGAAAATACGAAGGGAAGTGTGGACAAAAGGAGGAATAGAAGCGAGGACAAACTGTGTAAAAGAGACTTGCGAACTGTAGGCACCGACTCGCCTGACTGCCATTCAGCCCTGTCGGTAATGCCAGAGCGACCCCTGTCCACTGGAAATGCCACCTGCATAAGAGGCATCCAGCGATACCACTTGCCTTTGCCTCGCTTGCTTTGCCTTTCTTTGCCTTTGCCACACACAATGCAGTATTTCATTTTCCATTCTCGATTCTCAATTGGCCTCAATTGAGTCATGTTTACATTTTCATAATTTCCAGTATTTTCTTTTTCTTTTCATTGCTTTTATCCCCTCTGTGTCGCGGCTGTTACTCGATCTGTTACTCTCTCAATTGTGGACTGTCGTGACCCTTGTCCAGCAGTTTCATCCTGGCCTGCTTTCACGAGAGAAATCGTGCTATGACGTACCTCGATCAGTGTGCACGCTGTGAATCAAGAGCATCTCCACGACAACTGCATGCAATATGACTCGCATGCGACTGGATGTTCATCTTCAATTAATCTCCTTTAATGATATCCATGATTATCGACGTTTGTCATTTTCCATCACTGTCTTTTCACGTCTTCCTCTCCTCGGCAGAATCGGCCCATTGGTCAGCTGTCTCAGTCGCCACGACGATTATGCAAAGCGAGGGAAGACGAGAGAAAAGAAAATCAAAAGGAAGTGCCTGGGCCGAGTTAGAATAACAGACCAGACCAGACAAGACCAGACCAGACTGGACCACTCCAGACTCACTCCAACCACACCAACACAACACAACACCAGACCAGGGGGACGGGACCCCTGCATAAGTGGCCTCTTTTTGTCTTTTCCACGCCTTTTTCCACGCTTTGTGATTTTGTGAGAGCCGCCAACGTCACATCCACTCTTTGGTTGTCTTCCTAAAAACAATGACAGCATTGACAGAGTGCCCGTATGACGACTGTGTCTGTGCTCGCTCACTATGATCACACTGTCTTTTCTGCCTGCCTTCCTGCCTGCTGCACGTCTGGCAGGCGCCGTACACTGTTACCTACAAGACGGACACACGATCAAAAGCAGGAACAGACTCGAGTCACACTCCCACCCCACGCAGCAAAAGTCGGATGACCCTGTCCCTGCCGGATCTGTTCCTTGCCCACCCTCAGGAAGAGACAGAAAATAAAAGGGAAGGAAAGAAAGAGAGAGAGAAAGAGTAAAAATGAGAGAGTACTACACGCAAAGCCGAGCGTAAACCCGAGAATCCAGACTCTTTTCCTCACCTCTTGTCCACCCCTGTCGACATCATTCGTCTTCGTCACAACACGATGCTCGTGTCATGGATTTTCTGTGTTTTTGTTATGCGTTGAGGTCGCCTCGCTCTAGTCTCCCCCAGTCTCCCCACAGCCCACCCTGCTCCTGTTGTATTCCTGTTCCTGGCTGTTCCTGTCCGTTGGGTGTCGTCGCACCTACGTAACTAGTGTGCCGTCAACTGGTGTCACTTTTCACTTTCACGTCGTGTTTTCTGTTTTTCTCCCTTTTTGTCTCTTTTCCGCCGAGCCTCACTCGTACCTCGTACACAGTACTGCCGTAAAGCCCTGCCTTACAGACCACGACCACATCCTCGACCATGTCGAGTCTTTCCCATTATGACCCTGTCCAAGTCCAACTCGTCGCCTCCCGAGCGGGCCGCCCTTGATATGTCCAAGAAATGCATTTGTTTTTATCCATCTTTTATCTTTTTATCTATCTCTCTTATTTTCCGTCATTCGCCACTTGCTACCCTCCATCTCACTCCCCACTCCCTTGACCCATGACAGCATCAGAGCCTGCATGCCGCACTCTGCACGTCGTATATATTAATCTATTCTCCTCCACTGCCGACGAACCACCTCCATCTGCAAGGCTGATGTCTTGACTGGACGTCCATCTTGACCATTGTCAATTCAACCATTTTACTGGACAATCCTCACCACAAACATCAACACAAACACAAACACATACAGTCAGCACACAACAAACACCTTACTTTGATGTCCGCACTCAGCCCTCGGTCGGTCGAGCAGTGGCTCGACGAGCAGCCGGTGTCGACGTTGAGAGAAAAAGAAAAAGAGTTTCCCGAAATGACGATGCCTCTACCCGCAGCCAGTCGAAGCCGTGTCGGCGCTTTTAAAGAGGTGGGCTTCCACGACTACAAAGAGGAGGGGCCAGGGCCACTGCACAACTACAGCCGGCCAAACACCAGCAACTACAACAACAACTACAACTACGCAAACCTTTCAAAGAACAACAACAGCAGCCGGCCGCCGCCGCCGCCACTTCAGTCTCAACCCGTCGCCCAGCCCGAACGCGACCTGCACGTCCACTCGCGGCTGCAGATGCACTCCCGCTTTTCAAAGCGCCATGAACATGGACTCCAAGGAGACGCCGAGCACGACCACGACCACGACTTTGTCGACCCCGTCGAGTGTTTTTTGCGCGTGTGCTCCGCCTGCCTCGGGAGTGCCGCCCTGGCCGTGGGTGCTGTTACCTATGTGCTGGTCCACCGAAATGGCCAGTCACCTTCTGGCGGCAGCCCCCTCGACAACCGCCTCGCCTGGGTCGTCGCCGTGCCCGTGTCGGCCGCCGCCCTCCTGTGGCAGCTCACACGGCTGTCTCTGCTCGCATGGTGGGGAAGGAGAACAACGCCCTTGCTGGTGGTCGACCTCGTGGCAGAAGCCGTCCTGGCCGTCGGCAGCATCATCTGCTCGATCCTGGCCGGCTTCCAGGCAGCCCGGCACGCGGCGTACAACAAGCGGCACCATGGTGAGGGCAGACTGTACCAGGACGTAGGCCCCGAGATAGCACTCGTGGTCTTGCTTGCGTTCCTATCCTTTTCGACGTTTGGCATCCTGGCGCTCAATGTCGTCGAGGCGAACCGGCGGCGGCGGCAGCACAAGAGCAGCAGCTCGAACCGGAGCACGAGCTCGAGCGTGATTGAGATTATCCAGCGGTAGATGATGCACGAACGAGATTACTTGACATGATATGATTTACGACACGGTATGCGGAACAATGATAAATAAGCAATGAACAATAACACAATAATAAATTAGATAATAAGAAGTAATTCAATGACAAATAAATTATTCACTACACAAAACAAAACAAACAACAATCCGCGCAAGTCATCACAAGGATGCTATGATAGAATGCAAGAGGGGAAACAGAAAGTCCTAACGTTGAAACAAATAAAGAGAAAGAATTCAAACTTTAATAAAATAAAACTCACCCCTACCAACTCTCCCGTTGCTTCTTGTTCCCCCCTACTCGGTAAACTTCTTGCCGGCGGCAATGGTGTCAAAGGCCGCCTGGGTGTGCTCGTAGACCTTGTCGACCATGCCCTGCGCGTGGTACCCGGCGGCCTTGTCGTTGACCTTGTGCGTCTCGTCGTCCCAGTTGACCCGGTACGCGCCGCTGCCCACCTTGCCGTCGGCGCCGGTCGTCACGGACGTGCCGGTCGGCAGTTTGCGGGCGGCCTTGTCAGCAGCCGGCGGGTAAACGGCGGTGGTCCCCAGGAAGACGACGCGCTGGCCGCTCTCTGCCTCGGGGACATTATGGATCCGCATCAGCGGCAGGGCAATCCGGAACATTGTGCGCGTCCAGAAGCCCAGGTTGCTGGTGTTGGCAATGTCCGACTTGACGCCGCCCGGGTAGTAGTGGACGAGCGCCAACGAAGAAGGGTGGCGGGCGGCCAGCGCCTCCAGGTAAAACGTGGTAAAAAAACCGAGGTGGGCGCCGCGGTTGCGCAGCGAAAAGTTGCTGTTCTTGCGGAGGGACAGGTCGTTGACCACCAAATCGCCCTCGAGGCTCGGGTTCATGACAAAGGCGACGTGGCCGACGGCGGGCGGGCTGACGGCCTGGGTCAGCAGCGGCAGCAGACGGTCCACCATCCGGGCGCGGCCATAGTACGAGATGGCCATCGACCGCTCCAGCCCTTCCATCGTGTCGTCCCGCCCGCTAAACGAGATGATGCCCTGGGAGGCGACCACCAGGTCAATCTTTGCAGGATGGCCTTCGGCAGCCGCATAGGCCTTTTCTTTGTCGATAATGATGTTGCACACCCGGTCAACATCCTTCATCAGCCCCATGTCCTCGGCCTGCACAAACTCAAACGTGCCAAATGGACACGCCTCCTTGAGTTGCTTCATCAGCTCGTCCGACGACCGCCGGCCCAGCACGTAAACGCGCACGCCGCGGCTGGCCGCCTTGCCGACCTCGCCGTGCGTCTTGGCCAGCGCCAGGGCTGCATAGCTGCCAATGCCCGACGTGCCGCCGCCCACGACTGCCACGTACGGCCGGCCTGCACTCTTGTCCGAGGCGACAGCACGGTTGCTGGCCTCGACAACGCTCGTGGTGACCATAATATTGTGTGTGAATAATAATAATAAAGATGAAATAAAGGCGTAGATTTCGTGAGAACAGATGTGTCGGTCGACGTTGATAATTCGAGAATGTTTCAATTACTTGTTGTCTTGATGTTTTGATGTTTTGATGTCTTTTCTTGAGATATTCGCTTCCAAAAGGCAGCTGCCCGTCCTCTCTTTATATCTTTTGCTTGCCCAATACCCGGAGAGTCGTAACTGTCCGTGTCGGAACAAAAAGAACAAATAGTTTGAGCTCGACTTCTGCTGGAGGCAAGGTCGCAACATCCCTTGGGTCGTTCTATTGCTTTCCAAGGCTTTTCATAATTTACTATTCAAACAGTCAAAGACAGTATATGACGGTCGAATTTACAAGTACATTTCTGTGCATATATCAGGTCACCAATGTCGTCCGTCGTCGACCACTTACAATGACATGCGACCCCACTTCTAGCCTCGTCGTTGTTCGTCTTTGTGGTCTTTGTGTGGAGGGATGGATTTAACGGACTTGACATGTGGGCAAAATCACTTCTTTAGTAAGCATGTCGGCGCTCCAAGTGCCGACGTTTTTGTTAGTTCAGCGCATTTCCCCTGTGAGATCAGTGTCGCATACCGCTGTAAAACGGAGCAAACACCGCTAAACTTCTCACCCTCAAAAAATAAGGTTTAGACGAGCCCCACTATTTTGGCAGGATGACCGTTTTAGGAAAGCACTGCATGTTCATAACTCCGGCTGGCAGTGTCTTTCAGCCACTGCCACTGGACGGAACCACGGCGATAAAAACGTGAATTTCGTTCCGACATTGCGGCTGTCAACTGCCACAGCCACGTGAGAGAACCGGCATTGAATGGCTGTGGCTTTTGCTGTGCATATCTGCTGAGTAAAACGGGCAGAGAGAGCACTGCCAGGACGGATAGATTACGAATCAGTCAAAGATCAGTTCACAGAGACTCGTCTCACGATATCCCAGATTATCAGGAGATAACATCTTGTCGGATCTTGCCACCATATCTCCATCTGATCTTGACACTTCAAGATTGCTTTGTTATTGGGTTTGTTTTGTTCGTTTTTATTTTCATGTTTATTTTGTCAGTTTTTTTCTAAAATTATTTCGTAGTTTCTTTTTCATTTTGTTCTCCTCTTTTTTTTTTTTTTTTTTTTTTTTTTAAAGAAGAAAATTAGAAACAAGAAAAGGCGACGGAAAATAAAACGAAACAATGAGCCATCAAATGAAATCATGAAATCGAAAACAAAAAAGAGAGAGTTTGAAAAAAAGCCCCCAAAATATGAAAGTCAAAGGCAAAGAATAAGTCAGGCTCGTTCATTGTTCCTCTCACTTAACCTCCTCTTACATCTTCTTACTGTCGTCTTCTATTACGATCGCTTGTAACAATGATGACATTTCGCACAAACATTTCTCCATCCCCATCGCATGTGGCAGACAGTATTACATCATTTTGCCAATATCAATAACTGCCGCCGAGATATCCATAGTTCGTCTCAACCTGCCTTCTGCCTTGTCACCGAGCCGGCTGAACGGTTCTGTTTCTTGGCCGTGATGAAGGACCCCGCGGGCAAGAACAGCCGTTGCCGCTCCTAACATTGAGAGCACACTCGACATTTACTCGAAACAAGTCCTTCTCGGGCGTGTTGCTTTTCTTGGGAATGATATTCTGAGGATGGCCGGGCTACAATATTGTCGGGCGCGGGGATGAGCAGTAGACCGATTCTGTAAAAGGCCTGTTATTTGCAAGCTCGAGGGAAAGGGTTGTGGGACATGGCCTATCCTCGTCGTTACTTTCCTCGTAATACCACCTCGGAAGTTTGTTGTGCCTCTCGGATGTTAATGTAAGGAGAAATTTTACGCTGCACGTCGTCCGAAGTGTAGAAGTGACGGAGAATATTTAGTATTCTTCCACGATGATTTCTTCTGGTTTCTTGTTTTATTTTCAATCTACATTGCGCACACACATTTTCTTGACTTTTCTTTGACGCCATTCTCTTGTTTACTGACAACAACCTTTTGCCCCCTCTCTTCGTCTTGCAGCTGCCTACATGAATAGCCGAGCAGACAACGGTGGCGTTATGTTTACTCTTTCTGGCCCCAAAAGCTTCCTTGTTCTCTCGCCTGCCCGGAACAATGTAGATTTTACCCGGCCCCTCCTCGCTTGTTGGCCCCTCTCTCTTGTCCCCTCTCTCTCTGTATGTTTACTTGCCTCCTTTCCCAGCCTGATCGGAGATCACTTTAGGCCGGAGATCACGCCTTGCAGCTTGCAGCATGCACTCTACACCGGACTTAATCTGCGGGACGCAAACAAGATGTTATTGACTTGCAAGCATGAACACGGCACGCACTCTTCTTTACCTCCGCTCGGGAATTAAGCTTGTTTATCTTGATGTCTGTGGATGGCTTTCGTGCCCTGAGCTCACCGTGTCGTCGTCACCGACAATATACATTTAACAATTTATTATTTGTTTCTTTCTCTCCCCGACCACTCACCATTTTCTCTTACGTACAAACACTTTGGACAAATATGGCATCGGTTGGGCTTGCTGTTGAGGAGGCGATGATCTGGCCGATCACGACAGTCGAGGACAGTAGACAAAGACACTGTAAACATCACAAATCAGTCTTTCTTTCGTTCAAAACAAGTCTAGACGTAGAGTGCAATATCGCCCACGGGGATAAACAAAGTGCTCGTTGACTAAAAATAGTAATGGCCGAGACGCAATGCGAGTAAACACGTTGATGCACATCAACACAACCACCTCAAAATCATCAACATACAATCAAGATGCTCGCGTGGCGTGCGTGTTCCAATATCGCCCTACACAATGTCCGAGGGAATTGCGTGTGCAAGTCTTTAGTCGTTGCTGTCAACACCATCTCGGTGCCGTAGAGGGAAGCACCATGGAGGAGGAAAGAAAAACAAGAGGACATCGTCCAAACATAAAAGACGCCATCCCCTCCTCTCTTTTGACACCTTCTCCCCTCTCATCCAAGCCACTCTCAGGCACCCATCCCCTCTACTCTTCCTCAACATGAAGTTCTTTTACGCTGCCATCCTCGCCGTCGCCGCCCTCGGCCAGGGCATCCTTGCCGCTCCTGTCGGCGACGAAGGCGTGAACAACGCCGACCGCCCGCCGTTTGGCGGTCCTGGTGGCCCGCCCCACGGTCCTCCCGGTCCTCCGGGTCCCCCTGGCCGTCCTGGCCCGCCAGGCCCGCCGCACGGTCCCCCAGGCCCTCCCGGCCCTCCCGGCGGCTTTGACGGTCCGTTCAAGAAGCGCGAGGAGCAGTTTGGCCCTGGCGGTCCTGGTGGTCCCCCGGGTCCCCCTGGTCCTCCCCACGGACCTCCCGGCCCTCCTGGTCCTGGCGGTCCTCCTCGTGGTCCCCCGGGTCCACCTGGCCGCGGCCCCTTTAAGCGTGAAGAGCAGCGCGGCCCTGGCGGCCCTCCTGGCGGTCCTCCTCATGGCGGTCCTGGTGGCCCGCCGGGTCCTCCGCACGGTCCTCCTCACGGTCCTCCTCACGGTCCTCCTCACGGTCCTCCCCACCCTGGCCCTCGTCCTGGCCCTCCTGGCCCTCCCCATGGCCCTCCGGGCGGTTTCGACGATGGTGACGATGGTGACGATGGTCCGTTCAAGCGTGAAGAGCTTGCCGGTCCTGGCGGCCGTGGCGGTGGACGTCAAGGTCCTGGTGGCCCTGGTGGTCCTGGTGGTCCTGGTGGTCCTGGGCGTCAGGGCCCCGGCGGCCCTGGCCACAACGGCCCGGCTCGGCCCAACAACAACGGCGACCGTCACCACCACGATGACAACAACAACGAGCAGCCGCGCCCCAACCACGGCGACCATGGCGACCACGGCGACCACAACGACCACAACAACGGCCACCACAACTAGGGTTGGAGGGTGTGTGAAATGTAATCTGATGGTGGGAAAGAGAAAGACCAGCGTTTGCTTTCTTCCCACCTCCTCTTTTGTCCTCTTGTCTGTCTTCACTTCTTAGTTCGCCTCTTCTTAGCCCGCCTTAAACAGTTGATCAACTTGTGAATAAAATTAATTCGGCCAATTTTTTTTCCCCACTCCCATTCGTAGTCTTTCACTCCTCCGGCGTGCCTGGATATTGTGTGACGCCATCTGGGATGGGCACGACCGCCTGCTCGGTGTAGATGTGGATGGCCTTGGAGTAGTCGAGGCCGGTGATGAGGCCGCCCTTGATGGTGATGGTGGTGCCGTCGTAGACGGACTCGTCGGTGAGGTCCAGCGACTCGGACGATGACACCGCGTCAGCGGTGTCGTCTGCCGTGCTGTTTGCGTTCGCTGCCTCGTTGTTTCCAACCAGGTCGCCGCCACCACCACACCCTGTGCCGTCATCTCTACTTGTCGCGGTCTGGCTGCCGCCAGACCGCTGTCCTGCCCTCCTCTTCAAGTACCGGTGCATCACCCGCGCGCCGCACTCGCTGCAGAAGAAGCAGGCCATGTCGCGCCCGGTGCGGCTTCTCTCTCCTGGTCTTATGTACACGGACAGTTTGGACCGAAGCTCCGGCTCCAGAGGGAACAGGTCACCCACCGGGTAGACGGCCGACGTGCCGTAGGCCGTGCTGCTCTGCCGACGGCACTCGCGGCAGTGGCAGTGGTAGATGGCCAGGGGCTGTGGTGCGGGCGTGCGGAAGCCAATGGACCTGCACTGGCAGCGGATGTCCATGGGCTTGATGGTGGGCGCCTGGCGGTAGGGGTTCGGCCTGGCCGGGTCGATGAGGACGCCGTCCATTGTCATCCGGGGCGGGGCGGGAGAGGAGGTGTCGGCCATGGTGAGGGTGCGATCGGTGGTCGTCGTCGATACGGTGACTTGTGAGTGGTAAAGGTCGAGGTGAAGAAAGAGTGGAGACAGGGGAGCTTTAGCGGAGTTTCGGTGGACAGCGGGGATAGCGGGTGCAGTGGCGATAGCGATAGAGATCGATAACAGTTGGCAGTTGGCAGGTGGCAACCAGAGAGAAGACAGGTGTGGCGTCAATGAGGCTGGTGATTAAGGTGTGGGATTGCGACGTAAGGTTCCGCATAAAACGGAGAGAGAATGCGGCGAGTGAGAGCGAGAGGAGAGACAGAAAGTTGACGATAGCGTGCTCCAAGCTCGACACGCGCAACAAAAGACACGGCTGACGGGCCGGCGGGCAGAGGACCAGTGGTGAAAAAATGGGGTAGTTTTTGGGGTGGGGGGAGGCCGTGTGGCGCGCGCACTGTGGGACTGTCCTCTGTGTGTTCCCGTTCTGGCAATTGCGTCCTGGCCGCTGGGAGCATCTAGATCTACTGTGTACGGAGAGTTTTACCATGTACGAAATCAAAACCAAAATCAAAGTCACAATGACCCACCATGCACGATCAGTTGCATGGAGCTACAGCGTGGCTACTTTTGTCTTTTGCCTACTGTTTTGTCGCTTCCAAATCTCGGAGCATCGTGTTCGGAATATCGCGTCGAGGTGTGTATTCTTGTGTTGCATGCGACAGTCCGAAGAAAAGAAAAAGGGCAGTGAGATTAGCTTGTCAGTGTTAGCGCAAAGCCTGTCGTTTGCTTTTGGAGAATGACCCTTTCTGTCAGCGCATAAAGTGGCCAATCTACGCGGCGGATGGACAGGGGTGGCCGGCTCTGGGCAGCCGTCGACCGTCCCGCCTTGCCGATCTAGAGCCTGGCGCGAGCCTGACTAGAGCCTGGAATGGGGTCTGGCGAGGCGCTGTAGAGTCCTGGGAGGAGCTAGCTGGCAAAACCTCGGAGAACAAATGAGAGGCATTGAAATGGAAAGCGACAACGACAGAAAGAGAAGGAGCGCCAGAAAGAACGACTCAGGAAAGAGCGACGCTGCTCCCGTGATTGAAGGAGCAAAAAGGCAGCAAGCGAGAGTCAAGTAGAGGACGGAATGTGTTGTGAGTGTGTTCTTTGTAGGGAACGCCTGTGTTTACGATAGTTTGCGACAAGACATGCTGTCTTTATCTGAAGGACCTCAATCAAGAAGAAACGTGCTGCGGGCGGGTCGACTTGGAAATGGGGACAAAAAGACAAAACGTGTCGACGGGAACAAGCAGCGGGAAACCGCAACGGGAGCGACGCGGCAAGTTTTACTTTGGGCTTGTCTCAACAGCGAGAGAAAAGGTGGCCTGGAAAGACTGGAAAGACAAGCCGCGAGCCGCGGTCCTGCAGAGAAAATCACAAAGCAAAGCAAAGTATAGAATGGCACAGAGACTAGAGTACACAGTAGACAAGGCTCGACGGCCAGACGGCTGGGCGGCCAGGGCGGCTCCAGATAACTGGACCAGAGGGAAGGAGGGAGGGAGAGGCAAGACAGGAAGACAGGAAGGAAAGAGCGATCGTGTGCGGCACTGTCTGCCAGTCTGGGCAGGAACAGGACCCAAAAAAAAAAAAAACGGAAGGAACAACCACGACACGGCACTGACTGAACTCAACTGAAAACAGAGGGAAAATACCGGCAGAGTGTCGGACATGAAGAGATAAGTCGAAGAATAAGTAGACTCCATAGTGTTGGTTTGGTAGTCTGGGGCGAACCACTAAGAGGCTCCACGTTTGGAGTTGGGAACGACCATACTGACCAAAATGGACAAAATGGCCAAATGGGCCGGCCGGGCCATCGTTCCGCGCATTTTCTGGATCTGGAACGAGAGCGAGCCGCGTGGGACAGAAGTTAGAACAGAGAGTGGGACAGACGAGTAAGAGGGAAAGAAGACTAACAAAAAAGTAGGGAGCAAACTGACAAAAGGATAAAAGAAAGACGAGAAAATATAAGTAGTGATTTGGGCCCAGCCGCAGGGGTCTAGACAGAAGAACGAGAAGGAAAGAGCGAAAGAGAGGAAAAGGAAGGAACGATCTTGTTGATTTCGATTTCTGTGCATTTTGGCTTTCGACTTTGGGGGATTCTGGATTCTGGATTCTGGGCTCGACTTTCTTTCGCCTTTCGCATTCTTCAGGACACGACTTACAACGAGACGGACATACGACACGAGACAGACGCATAATACGAGCGACAAAGCGAGGCGACAAACAGGACTCGAACAGACAGACCGAAGAAGACGAAGACACAAAAGACAAGACAACTCGGCAACGAAAATACGCGATAATACCCAAAGAAAAAGACAAGAAACAATACGCGATCGGTGCCGGCCTCTGTGCGAACAGAGGAACGAGAGGAAGCGAAGAAGCGAAGAAGAGACGGCAAACATCGACCTACATTTTAATCAGAACGAAGAAAAGAAGGCCAGGACGCACGCGACATAATACTCGACAAGATACAGGGGAAGGAGAAAAACCAAACGAAACGGACAAGAACCAGTACGGAACGGTCACAACATTCGACCAGGAACACAAAATTGGCGTGCGACAGACAACGGTTGGATTCTGACAGACTGGGACAGATTCTGTCGGTTTTGTTGGCCCTGCGTCCGGTTCTTTTTGGTGTTTCTTGGGCGCAATTCTGGTCATCCTGTTTTGACAAAGTGCCAGGCACACCTCCCTTCCCCGCACTCTAACGGCCACCAAGCCCCAAGGACCCTGACACTGCACCCCACGCTGTCCTGTGCGCCCCTGCCCGCTGAAGAACAGCGCACAGCACCACCACACCCCTCATAAATAGCGACCACCGCCGGTAGCCTCTCCCCTCCACGATGGCCTCACTTTCTGCCGCCATTCTGGCTCGGCCGCCACCACAAACCGCCTCCGATCCGTCCCCGTCTGCCGCCGTCGCCGTCGCGCAACAACACATTCAGCAGCAGCAGAACCAAGCGCAATACGCTTCTTCACTTCCTTCCCCCGCCTCAACTCCCTCGACAACACCACCAAACCATCCCCACCACGGCCTGTTGATCAACAGCGGAAGCCTGCGCGACCACCTTTTCTTGCCAAATAGCGGCAGCCACAACGCAGGCGGGAGCAACAGCGCAACGGGCGGTGCTTCCCGCAGCCGGTTGAGCAGCCCAGTGCGCGAAGAGGACGAGTCCGCGCCAGCACACAAAGGCCACCACGGCCAGAGCTCGGTCGACGACACCCCTCAAAGTCCACGCTCAAAGGCCGCATCCGCCGCCGACAAACACCGCCGCCGCGCCAACAAGATCCGCTACCGGTCCAAGTCGTCTGTCACCGAACAGCACCCGCCGTTCCCTGCCATTGCCAGCCTGGCCGGCTTTGGCCTGCAAGGGTTCCAGGGTTTTGGGGGTTTCGGTTTCCCGTCGAGCAGTGTTCAGTCGTCCAACGCCATGGACCCGCCCGTCCTTTCGTTTTACGGCGCCGAGCCGGTGCCGCTACCCTCGCGGTTCGCCCACATCAAGCGCCGCCTCGCCGAGGGCCACCACGATGCCATCCGCGCCTCCTGGGCACGACTGCTGGAAGCGCTGGCCGTCGACATGCGCCGCATCGCCGACCAGGGCCCCGCCCTGATCCCGTCCATCGACTTTGCCGCCATTGACGACCCGGCCGCCGTCGACCCCTTTAGGGAGGCCCTCAAAACGTGCGGCGTCGGTGTTGTCCGCGGCGTCGTCCCGCCCGCAGACACGGCTGCCTGGGTCGACGAGACACGAGCGTACCTGCAGCCCGAGTCGGGTGAGGGCTACGACATCAAGCCGCCGCCGCCGCAGGACCCGACGTGTTTCGACTTTTTCTGGACGCCCGCGCAGGTCCGGGCACGAGCGCATCCCAATGTTTTGCGGGCGATGAAGTTTGCCATGGGCTTCTGGGCGGCGTCCTCTTCTTCCTCAGAAAAGACAGACAAAGGGGAGAAGACACCGGTGACGGGCGACCCGCGCGTGGCCACGCGCTTCCCCATCAGCTATGCCGACCGTATCCGCATCCACGTCGACGCCGAGCAGGTCAACCTCGTGCCCAAGAAGGAGGAGACGAGGGCAGAGGCCAAGGAGGGAGAGAAGAAACCGGACGAGGGGGCCGAGCCAACAGCCACAAAAGGGCCCTCCGCACCCTCCCCTACCCTCATGGCCCAGGTCGACGGTGGCTCCCTCGAGCGCTGGGAGCCCGATGGTTACGGCCGGGGCGGCACCTACGACTCGGTCTTCCGCGGCCGCTGGGAAGATTATGATCCGTGGGACCCGGCCGGCCGCGTCCAGGCCACACCCGACCTGTACAACGGCGCCGGCGCCTGTAGCATCTTCCGCATGTTCCAGGGCCTGCTGGCCTTGACGGATGTCACGCCCGGCATGGTGCGTCTGCTGCCGTCGCCCAAGCTCGCCACCGCCTACTTTTTGCTGCGCCCGTTCTTTAAACCAAAGACCCCGGCGCCAACAGAGAAAGAAAACGACGAGGCCGCGTGGAAGGCCTTCCTCGACGCCAGCAACTGGGACCTCGAGGACGAGTCGTCCACCATCATCCACGGCGCCGTCCCCGGCCACGCCCAGCGCGTCACCGAGCTGTGGCACCCCCACCTGCAGCTGCGCCAGAGCCTACTGACCCCGCCCAGCCTGCAGGCCGGCGACTACATTGTCTGGCACTGTGATACGCCTTATACGATTACGAGCGACACCACCGACACTGCCGCAGGCAATACCTCGGACAGCTCGGCCAGTGCGCCCGCCGGCGTCCCTCCCGGCACCTCCCTGTCCACCGCCCCCATGCTGGTCTACGTCCCCGCCTGCCCGCTCACACAGACCAACGCACTCTACCTCGCCCGCCAGCGCAAGGCCTTTTTGCGGGGCCACCCCGGACCGGACTTTGACGCCACCGGCTCCGGCCTCGGCAGCGAAGCCGACCATGCCGCCCGCCTCGGGGAGACGGCCATTGAGGCGGTCGGTGGACGGGAAGGACTGCGGGCCATGGGGCTGCTGCCGTGGGATGTCGAGGGGAAGTCGAGGAGGGCGTCCAAGACGGAGCAGGCGAAACAGGCCGATGGCGACAAGATGGACGTTGTAGAGTCGGTGGAGACCTCTGCTGAGACCTCTGCCGAGGTCTCCAAGGTCCCCGACGCCTCCGAAGAACCCCTGTCGCACGCCGAGCTGGAGCTGGTCCGGCTGGCCAACATCATCCTCTTCCCCGACCAGTACGAGTTCTACATGCCCACCCGCCACAACTCGCCCGATCGGGAGTGAGGCTGTGGGGTAGACATAACTGTCATTTTCTTGAATATCTTTGTACATATTGTTTGTTCTGTTTTATGTTACCACGTTCTTAATTTTAGTACTTTCTCCTTTTGTCTTTTGCTCTCTTTGATCTTGGATTAGCACAAGTAGATTCCCACAACGAGTTTATTTCATTTGCGTACCTTTGTCTCCTTGAAAGTAATCTATTTCTCTGTGACCTGAACCACCCTACAATGGAAGCTATTTCCCCGACAATGACCCTTTGTTTTGGTGCCCCTTTTTATGACCCTTTTGGTCCCCATGGCTGCCGCTGTCCACACGAATCCTTCCCACTTTCTCCTTTCATATACATTTTTACGTCTCTTTAGGACCTTTATATCCGGATCAATGAGCGCTCATGTTGAGATGTTTACCTGCGTTATTGTTGACTCTTTATTCCAATATGGCACAAACGACCATTGAAGAGTTAAAGCCCCCTTGGCATCATTTTACCTTGTGCCCTTTTCAAAAGCCTACGAAAATGGAACATCAATGACATCGTAGATTAACCACTGCTTTGAATATTGTTAGATTCTCTTTACTCTCAAGATAAGACCCTAAATCTGCGATGTGTCGGTGTCGCTCAACATGCTATATAATTCGAGCAGCATGCCGCCCAAATCCTCGAGATGATGAAGGATCAACATCATAGTATCATCATCAAAGCTCGTTAAGCAACAACCAACAGCTTTCCATCAAACCCCACAACTAGACACCTCCCATATTTATCACTCATTTCCACCAGCCATGACCCAATCACTCCCGGAAACAGCCGCTGTTCACCTTACAGCGCCGCCCGCACTTGTCGATCTTGAGGTTAGAAATCAAGATCAGGAACACCTTGACCAACAACAAGGTCAAGACGAGGGCCAACAACAAGGCCAAGATGAGGCCCAGCAGCAAGTCCTCAAGGAGGCCCGCCACCAGGAGCGTGCTCAACTGATTGAAAAGCTCAAGCTCGCGCACCGGCTCTCGACGCCGCGGTACCAATTTCAGAACCACGTAACCCATCTAGCAAACCGGATCGCCCGCGCCACCTACGATCCAACGGAAATGCCGCTGCACGGGATGGCAACGTGCGAGTTTGACGAGCTCCCCATGACGGAGATCCTGGCGAGGATCAGAGGGGCCCTCCCGCATGCCACAGCCATTGTTCGAAAACGTTGGCAGAATCACCGCCTGTGGGCCGAAACGAGCGAGCTGCTGGGTAGCGAGGACCCTGAGGACCCCTCGCCGCGCATCGAAAACACGTGGGAGCACGAGCGTGACACTGCAAACTACAAGAACTTTAAGAGGGTCCTCGACTCGTATGTCCAAGGACAAGGATACAAATATGGGCATATCAACCACGAGATTGATGATTCGGTCAAAAAGGCGTCCCGGCCGTACGAAATGTTCATGGCGCACATGGAAGACGAGCGCCGCATCTTGCTCGGCCTCTCGCAAGCAATGTACCTGTCCGAGCCCAAGAATCCAAAGGGGCGGGGGCCTGAAGCTCGCGGGAGCTTGTTCTTATCGATGCCAGAGCCAGAGCCAGACCCATTGACCATCTTAAACATTGCATACAAGCACCGTGTCACAGTTTACAAAAAGCAGCTTCTCGAAATCAAAGCGAATATCCACGATCTGTGGCAATGCGCAGTGGGAAAGGCCCCCATGTCTGAACCCCGCTCCACAATCACGAATGTGAACACCATCAACGACCAGGTCTACGAGATTACGCGCGGCATATGGGAAGAGATCGGCATCTGGGATCCCCGCTGGGGTGTGTTTCCGGACCTCAAGTGGCTGCACGAAGAGCCGTTGGACGAGTACCTCAAGCGCCGTCTTGCAGAGGAGGACTTTCCCGAGGAAGACGAGGAAGAAAAGGAAGAAAACCGGCGCAGGGAAGAAGAGGAGGCTCACAACCGCTTGCCTCTTACAACGATTTGCTCCATGCTTGGAAAACGCAAGTCGACTTCTGACGATGATTCTGAGCAAGGACAGCCCGCGCCGCGACAGACTTCGGATGGCAATGCCAATGACAATGGCCTTTCCACCATCGTTGAAGCCGAAGATGAAGGTGGAGCTGGATCTGAAATCCAGACGGCCTCTTTGTTCGGCCAGCCGCCCACGGCCAGCAATTTGTTTGGCCAGCAGACTGTCAAACGGCGCCGACTCCTTGAGTAGAGAATAAAGGGGCGGTGTCAACAATGGGGAGAATCGGAGAAACGCCAACGGTAAGTCGAGGACAGACATGATGGAGAAGGATTCAAGGTTAGGACCTGCATTTGTTTATTTTACCACGCAATTTTTCCGTTTCCGTTTCATTTACATTTTCTGTTCAGTAGTTTGAACTAAAAATTTACATTTGGGTTGTTGACATCGTATGAGATTTGGGACGTGTGGTCTGCACTTCTCTCGCAACTTCGCTCAAAGTACAAGTTCGGGCGCTGAAGCGCCAAATCCGCCTCGCCGTTTTGCTCATCCTGATATTTAGAGATCAATGGCCGCATGGCCGCATGGCCGCATGACCGCTTTGGATATGTGGCCCTGGCCGATGTACTGTTTCCGTCGTAAAAGTATCTCGAACAAAGCAACACGGCAGCGTCACGCCAAAACTCGACCGCCTTAAGCGCCCAAGGCTGCGCTTTGTTTGTTGTCGCCAAAAACTGAAAAGGGGGAAAACTACTACATATGATTCGTCAGAACCGAAACTTGACCCACTTTAGTGTGAAGGCCGCCCAACTGCCACCTTTGTGCCTCTGTCATTGGCGTGGTTGTTGTCGTCTGTTGAACAACAAAGAGTGAATGTACGCATTTGGGCAGTTGGTATCTTGTTGTTGGAAATGTTTTAATTTTTAACACATTGCAAGAATACATAGTATTTACCGGTTCCAAAACAACATGTCTACAATGGCCAACAAAGTCGCACCAGAAGAACCAGAAGCAGGGTATGCAGAAGAAACAGATGCACCACCCCAAACAAACGGTGACGAGAACAATGGCAGGCCCAGGAAAAGTCGAAAACGGCGCTCTTTGGAACAAGAAGAGGAGGACCAGAATGAACAGAAAGGCGAAAGAGAAGGAGAAGACAGACAGGAACAGGAACTGCCGGGACCATCAACACCGATGCGGGCTGCCGAGGACGACGACGATGCCTCCCAGCAGGCGTCGAAGCGGCGTCGGCTTTCTTAAGATGGAAGGAAGGACGTGACTCAAGGAAGACATTAGGATACCCCACGCGCTTGCGATATGATTTATTTGGGCCTTTATTTGGCTCTTATTAGTTACAATATTGGTTTAGCTATTCGAGACGTTTGGTTTTCCAGCATCAAGACAAGTGTGCAGTTTGAAGAGGCGTACCGGGGGAAATATGAGAATATGACGAGCGGATGTGAAAAGCGGTTTGAAGAACAAAGAAGACAGGGTGTTTAAAAGAAAAAGAATAGAAATTGGTCGTGATCCTTGAGTAAGAAAAACAGAATAAGAAAGAAGATTGCAAGAAACGGTATCGGGCAAGATCGGTGAAAAGGGAAGCCCAAGTGATAGAAACAAAACATTTACATCAATATTTATATCTACATTCAACTCATTACATGGTATGATACATTGGCAAACTTCGCCGTATCCTCAACGCCGGGCCACGCATCGAAAGCTGCATCGTGGGACAAAATTAAGCCAAAAAAATGAATAGCTTCCTACCGGCGTCCGGCATTGTAGAAGATGTTTTGGCCAAGTCCTTTGGGAGCGCGGGGCAGCCATAGTCTTTCCAGCGCGGCGACTGGTCTTTCATTGCCTCGGCCAGAGTGCCGGCCATTGATTCTGCCATCAGCATGCGCAGAGTATGAAACACCATGGCACTTCTCTGATAGCCTCTCCATCCCGTATGTCGTCCTCTGTACGACGTAAATAGTAGAGAAAAGGCCACATCGTCGCCCACCGCCGATTTGAATGCCCCAAGATATACGGAGTAAGTCGTAACACGGCCGCATTTGGCCCAAGCCTACTCCGTACCGCTTTGTTTGTTGTCCCTAAATAGGGGGGTGGGCTGTTGGACCCACCTTTAAATGCGACCACACCCAAACCGTCACTATTGTGCCACTACCGCATTCGGCGAAGGTGCACATTTACACAGGAGAAGGCGAGCAAGCTGGCGACAATCGGTCAGGAGGACGCCGTCCACAACAAACAACATGCCGCATTATGCTGGCTGCCTAGATGCCTGGCTGCTTATCTATTTAAACGACGGCACCGGCCACATTCCACCACCGCTGCGTATCATTCACATTCACATCGACATCAATATCACTATCACCATCGCCATCGCCGGCACTGCACTGTCCAACACAGCTGTCATTTTGCAACTCAGGCAAACACAAAACTGTCAAACAAGACTGTCAACAAAACTGTCAAACAAAAATGTCTACAATGGACGATTACGAGGAAAGAACTGACATCGCCAACAATGACCATGGCGAGAACAGCAACAACGCCGCCGACGGCGACGACCACTGCAACGACCCACCCCCTCTCCATCTCTACCGAACACTGGACACCCCGAGTGACACCACCACGATTCCGCCCTGGGAAGAGGACGAGCCCGCACCAGAAACAGAACAAGAACAGCAAGAGCGACGCCTCCGTGCCTACCGCAGAAAGAGGCACGCGCTGGCCCGTGCGCATCATCGTATGCAGTCTCGGCCCAGCCATCAATTTGCGGTGCACGCAAACAACCTGGCCCTGCGCATCGCGCGCGCCCGCCACGACCCGACCGAGAACCCGTTGCACGGGTACCCCGTGTGCAAGATGTACGACCTGCCACCGTACATCCGAGTCAAGATGGTCCATCATTGCAGCGAGGAGGCGCAACAGCTGGTGCGGGTGCGCTGGAAGGCGCAGGGCATCTGGCGGGACGCGTGGGACGCCCTCGGCGCTCCGAGCGATGCCGGCGATGCCGGCGGCTACAATGTCTGGGCGCACGAGGACAATAACGAGACCATCAGCTCTTCTATGAACTCTTCTTTTGCCGCCACTCCCGCGGCTGCCTCGGCTGCCTCTGCTGCCTCTGCCCCCTCACGACCGCTCCAGCAATTCCTTGCCCAGGTCGCCACAGAGCGCGACCTCCTCCTTAACCTGATCCCCGACCTCGACCTGCCCAGACCCCAAAAGGGCAACAACACAATCTTTCCGCCGGGCCACCCCGACTTTGACACGAGGTCGGCCGTGTACTACCACCTACTCGACCGGTACCGGCAACAGGCGCGCCACAACAAGAAGCACAGGAAGGCCTTGGTGTCCGCAAACGCAAACCCCGACATCCACTCGCAGGCCTGCGACAACGTTCGCGCGTTGTGGAAAGGGCTGGGCATCTGGGACGTCCGCTGGACCGTCCTGCCAGGCCTGCAGTGGCCGCACGAGGAGCCGCTGGAGGACTACGTGAAGCGGTGCCTTATCGAACAGGGATTCGCCGAAGAGGTGGCAAACGAGGAGGCCGCCACCCAGGACGAAGAGCACAAAGAGGGTAAAGAGGACGACGAGGACGACGAGGACGAGGACGACGAGGACGACGAGGACGAGGACGAGAGTAGCTTCGGCAGCGATGACGATGGAGAAGAACAAAAGCAAGAAGCCAGCGGAAGCGGAAGCGAATCGCTCCGGCCGAGCTTCGGCCTGTTCGGTCCGCCGAAGCGCAACTTCAAACACGCCCCTCTGCCGCGCACGCCTGGCCTATTCGACCCTGCACCTCTCTCTGGCCCTCAACCCCTCTTCGGCTCTCCACTCCTCCTTAGTCCACACCTGTCCAGTCAAGACGACGACAAAGACGTCAACAAAGACGACGGGGGAAAGAATGAGGGTGCGGCTCGTACCAATGGCACTGTGGACACAGAAGCAGGCGATGCAGAAGCAACAGCAACAGCAGTGGGGCCGCCTCCAACAAGCCCAATCCGTGATGGTAACAAGACTACACCCAGTCGAAAGCGGCGCTCTCTGTCTTTGCCACAAGAAGCAGAAGAGGACGAGAATGAACAGCAGGGAGAGGGAGAGGGAGAGGGAGGTGAGGGGGGGGATGGCGCTGCTTCCCGGCCGGCTGCGAAACGTTCGAAACGTTCGAAGCGCTCGAAGCGCTCAAAACGGCGTCGTATTTCTTAGAAAGACAGGATTCCACCATGGAAATATGAAAATATGGAAGTACGGGAGGAAAACAGATAGAAAGAACATGGTTGAAGGGATATGTAAGATACTTAAGGCGTTTATTTTTTTTTTTTTTTTTTTACTTTTGGCACTTTTTGTATACGGTATTTGTTTAACGATGTAAAGGTATATTTTTTAAAATTTTAATATAAAAAAATTAAAATTAAAATTAAAAAAGATATAAATAGGCTCGTCATGGCGCCGGCAATGCTAGGCCTCAACGTCGGAAGAGGAGCCCAGATCGTAGGCCACACAGCCGTTCTCTCATTTGATTTATTCTATTTGTTATATTTGTTTTATTTCGTTTACACTGTTCATTTGTTCTTATTTATCTTACCAAGCGGCCGCAAAGGGGCCAACACGCACTCGTGTAAGGAAAGTTTACACACACAATTCTGTGGCAGTTTTTTTCCCCATGAGGGTTCTGTCTAGCTAGACGCCAATAGTCAGGATTGACTGAGAAAGGCGAATAATAATAATAATAATAATAAGTTAAAGGTAAAGATATAACTAAATTTAAAAAATAAACCGCCATTTTATTCGACCAACCGGCCACGACTACCACTTTATTTAACCCGTCGACCGTTAAACGGTACCAGTTCTTTAAATAAAAAATAAAGGGGTGGTGTTACAAAGAAGGGGGAACGGGGGTGAACGTCAGCGGTAAGTCGAATGCAGGCATGGTGGAGAAGAAATAAGGGTTGGCCACTGCATTTGTTTCTTTTACTACGCAAAGGGTTCCGTTTCAGTTTCATGTGTATTATTACTCTAGCAGTAGCAGTTTGGGAGTATTTACATTTGATTTGTCAAGATGATTGGGATGTCGGGTGGGAAAATGTCCGTCCATTAGTAAAATGACATTTCGACTGACCGTGTATTTGTAAAATCAACCAGAGGAAGAGGCGGGTCTTGACCAGGGACAGGAGGCCGTGGTGCTTCGGCCACAGGCCCATTCACAGCCGCAGCCTCTTGATCTACCCATGGCACGACTCGCCCTTCTGGGGTGACAAGCCCCTCGCCTTCAAACGTCGACACCAAGAGTTGGGCCGCCGATGCGCGGTGCTCCGGGTTGATTACGGCCATTCCCCGGAGCCCTGCATATTTACCGTCTTTGGCGGTCTGAAAATAGGGCTCTCGCATGTACCTGCAGACCATTTGGAACATTTGCGCGTGGCTCCGGCAAGCGCGCACGTGTCTTGCAAAGTAGTCCTGGTCGTCCAGCGCATAGAGGAGCGTGACGCACAGCGACCACACGTCAGCCTTGGACGACTGCGTCTCTGTCACTGTGCCGCCAGCAGGGCCAAGAATGCCAACAATCTCCGGGGCCATGTACATGCTTGTGCCGACGTTTTGGCTGTGCGCAATGTTGCACGGCTTGCTGAGGCCAAAGTCGCCGAGCTGGAAGAGGTAGGCGCCGCTGGCCATGCGCACGTACAAGATGTTGTCCTGCTTGATGTCGCGGTGGACAATGCCGGCACAGTCGAGGACGTCAATGGCCTTGAGCATCTGTTGGAGCATAAGAAAGGCCAAGTCTTCCTGGGCGATGGGCGCCGGCTCGCGAGCATATTCCTTGGATCGCAGCAGTCCGCCGAGCGAGCCGTCGTTGAGGCTCATAAAGATTTCGGCCACGGGCTTGTCCCAGTGCTGCGTCCAGATGAGCTGCACAATGTGGGGCTGCAGGCTAGGTTAGCAAGGCCAGAATCAGAGAAGGATGGGAAGGCGCAAGGGGGGGAAGGGGGTGGGGGCATACATGAGCCAGCTGGGACAGGATCCGGGCCTCGCTGCGGCGGCTGAGCCAGACGGCGTCGGGCTCGTGAAGCGGCCGGCGGATCGTTTTGACAGCCATGAGCCGGCCCGTGTCGACATTGACGACGCGGCTGACCTGGCCGCCGGAGCCGCCGCCGATCAGCTCAAGCCTGTGGTAGCGAATAACGACATTTGGGTCATCTTCTGGACTGGTGTCAAAGTCGGTCAGGGCAAACTCGGCGTGGTCGGCGTAGCGCATGAGCTCGTACTGGGCGGCGCGGTGCTCAAAGTTGGCGGGCGGACAGGCGGGCCACTGCATCTCAAAGAGGTACTGTTTTCGGTTGGCGCCCTTCATGCCCAGCAGCCGGTTCATACCTTTGGCGACGACCACCTTGTGCCGTTTGCCGGGGTCGATGGGGAAGACGTCTTCTGGCGGGTCCAAGTCGCCCCGTCCTTCCCGAGCATGCACCTGAGTGCTATGATCCGGCGACAGGTCGTGCAGCATAATCGTCTTGGACTTTGGCACAATGCGAAAGGCACACTGCATCCGGCTGACGGTCTTGGCGCTGACGTGCACGTCGCCGGCGCGGCCGATGGTGGCGAGCGTCAGGCCGTCGTTGACCTTGGAGGGGACGACGCCAATGTTGATGTAATGGTCGAACCCGTTTGGGGACTTGGAATACAGATGGCTGTTTTCGGGGTCCGTGGCGACATCGACAGCGCGGCTGTTGAGGGCCCTCAGGCGGAGGATTGTGCCATCGGGCCATGGAGTGTAATTCCCGGACATGGTTAGTGCTGGAGCAGGACCGTTGTCCGTTTTGTTGAGACCAAAAAAAAATCCAAACCAAATCAAAGATCAAAGGAGGAAAAGGAAGCAATGGTTAGATGGCGGAAGTAAACAAAGGGCGGACAAAGACTCTGATGGCTGCAGCCTTTGGTTATTGATGTTTTCAGGGAAGGCATCGCCACAGCTATATAAATGAAAACACACAAATAGTGCTCAAGTGAAAAGATAAAAATCAATCATACGGCCCATCAGGAGGCATAAAAGTTTGAGCACCTTTCATCCTCGCCAAAGACATTGTTTCCCTGGCCCATGCTCGTGGCCTAGACAAAACGATAAAAAAGAACATGGTATCCAATCATTTCATGCGAGACGATACGCTCAGCCTCCTGCAGAACACATGTTGGAGCGGGGCTGAAGTATTCAATTCAAATGAAACAAATAAAAAGGTCGGCCCACGCCGCGTGTGGTCTGTGTCATGAAACATCATACTCCGTAGCAATCCTCCATTCACTTCCCACCCTGGGAGTGCTTTCCTCAATGTGCAATTTTGGGCGCTTAAGCGGTAAATCTGCCTCACTTTTTGAAAACGGCACAGTGACACGCTGAGCCCCTCCGTTCCACTACGGCGGAAGGTTAAGTCGGTAAAAAGTTGAGAATCGAAATATGATTAATTAAAAGACAACAAAATGATGAATTAAAAGACAACAAAATGATGAAAAAATAATTAATCGACAAAAAGGGGGAAAAAAGCAGGCATGAAAGTTGAAAGTTGAAAGTTGAAAGTTGAAAGTTGAAAGTTCCAATCTGTGGTGGCAACAAGAGTAGGCCCAGTCGAAAGCGGCGCTTTTTGTCTTTGGCACAAGAAGCAGAGGAGGACGAAAATAAACAGCAGGGAGAGGGATACGAAGAGGCGGGCGGCGATGCTTCCCGGCCGGCTGTCAAACGTTCGAAACGCTCGAAACGGCGTCGTATTTCTTAGAAAGAGGGCACAGAGTACACAAACAGGTCGATGGTTAGGTTCGGCGCCAGGGCGAACAGTGGTAGGGTGCCTGGCAACAGAGAGTCCAGGGACGAATAGGAAAAGGTGCTCTGTTTCTGGACCAAGGACTGGTACTGCTGAACGACAAAAGTCGTCGAGGGAGATTTAGATTTGAGCGGATCGCCGGGCGGGGGGAGAGGTGGGGGAGGCGTGGCATCTGTGCGGGCTCTACCGCCATTGTTAAAGGCTATAGTAAGGTGTAAAGTGAATTACTCCGTACGACATACAGTGGTTGCCCATTTCCTAATCTCATCATACTTAACCACCGCCCGTCCACTGTTCTACGCTATACGTGGTGTTGCAGGCCAGTAGCTTGGTGGAATGCTCTCTACTTTTCTCGGCGATTTTTGGATTTTTGGGTTGTTTTATTCTTCTCCCTTGCCTCAGTGTGCTGTTGCATCGTTGACCAGGACCGTCTTCGTCTGCAAAAATTCATCCAAGGCCCAATGTCCCCCGAATCGGCCCCAACCGCTGTTTTTGAACCCTCCGTGCGGCAACGTAGCTTCGTCGTGGACAGTTGGGCCATTGATGTGAACAGCGGCCACATCCAGCCTCCGTCCCAGGTGGATGGCTTTTAAATCCGACTTGGTGAAGACGGCCGCGGACAATCCATACTCGCAGCTGTTGACCACAGACACAGCCTCGTTCACGTCCGCCACCGTCGCGAGCCCAACGACCGGTCCAAACGATTCCAGTTCCCAAAAGTCCATGTCCTTTGTTACGCCCGCGATGATGGTCGGGTGGACTCTGCTCTGCTGGTTGTCCTTCGTTTCCCAGTCGCGTCCGTCCTCCGCCGTTATTAGCTCCGCTCCTTTGTTGGCAGCATCCTGCAGCAGGGCCTGGATCCGCACGCGGCTCTTTGCACTGATGACTTGCGTAGCCTGCGCGGACATTTCGGATAAAATTTCTCGCAAGGCCAGACATAGGGCCGGCTTCATTCGCTCTGTCGTCAAGACGAGATCCGTGGACATACAAATCTGGCCCGTCTGTCATGTTGCCATGTTGTCAGTCGTCAATCTAGGCCAGTTGCCGAGTTATGATTGCAAAAAAAAAAAAAAAAAAAAAAAAAAAGAAAAAAAAAACAACCGTTTTTTGAGTGACACAACATACGTTGAGAAACGCGCCATGTAGAATCATCTTGGCTGCCAATGCCACGTCTGCATCGTCAAGCACAATGGCAAAGTTCTTGCCTCCGAGCTCGAGTAGAACAGGTTTGAGGTGGTGCGCAGCCCGCATGGCCACCTGCCGGCCAACGGCCGTGGAACCGGTAAAGTTGCACTTCCGGATGGCTTTGTGGGAGATGAGCGTTTCGAAAATCGCAGCTGCGTCTTCGGGTCGGTGCGTGAGAAAATTGATGACGCCGGGGGGGAAGCCGGCATCTTGAAACAGCGTGGCGAGGAAGTAGTGCGTGCGAGGGCTCAGTTCCGACCCCTGATATGTTAATATGTTAGCATGGACGGAAAGAGGAATACAAGGACACGGTCGAAGGCTGTGGTGCTGTGGTGCTGTGGTGCTGTGGTGCGTACCTTGAACACAACACAGTTTCCCGCCGCAACAGGTGCAGCAATGGATCGCAGGCCCAGAACTGCCGGTGCGTTCCAAGGTGCAATGGCCAGAACGACGCCTAACGGCTCCTTGAAGATGGCGGCATGCGTGCCTGGTTGTTGCACTTCGGGGATGATGCCGGAAAGCACCCCGCTCGTCATCGTGGCACAGGTTTGTTCGGCCACGGCAATCGCATCCTGGACATTGATGGAAGCCCACAGCGGCGAACACCCAATCTCGTCTTCGATGATGGACTGGAGATCGTCTCCCCGCTCACGAAGCAACTAGAGATCCGATTAGCATTTTGCTAGATGGTCTCTCGGCATCTGAGAGAGGCATACCCTGACGAGCTTAGTAAAGAGCGTTCGCCGTTCTGTGGGGAGAGTCTTCCTCCACAATAGGAATGCGTCGGCACACGACTGCACCGCCTTGGTGCTGAGCTCCTTTGTGGTGCCCTGGACCAGCCAGGGCGTGGCACTGGGAATATCCGGATTGGATGGGAATATGGTCGTATTTTCCTCTTCAGGCAGTCGAACTTCTTGGCCGTGAATAATCAACGGCACGATATTTGGGCGAGCCATGGCCATAGCTAGAAACAGAGGTGTAGCGCTGCAATACCACGTCAAGTCATAAATAAACACAGTACACCGTACAACGCAATCTGATATGCCAAAATGAACATTATTGGCGCACTATTTGGTTTTCATTTATAAGGAGTTATAAGGAGGCTGGAGGGTAGTTGTCACTGCACAGCAGGTTGCGGAACACGGGGAGACTGAGAGTGTGTGATACAAGATCGCTCTCGACCTCGACGCCGAAAACGTCGACTCCTATGGCTTCTCCGCACAACATGGCCTACCCGACCTGGCGGGGAAAGAAGAGCTACAGGAAGAACCGGGTACATCCTATTAACGCCGGTTATCTCCCCGTCTGAACCCACTCAAAACGACCCATTGCACGTTCCCGGGTTTGCCGTTTCCGTGGCATCTCACCATCTTCTCATCGCTCCCTGATGTTTCAACACTAGATCGCTTTTAGTATATGCTGGCAAAAGTCGTACTGAATGCCTTCTATTCGCCTTGGGAACGAAATTGTCAGTTCAGCCATACGGCATTCTTTGTGGCGTGAACCGTGGCCTTGAAGGGCAGTTTTGGACATCTGGACCCTTGCTAGCAGACACCATGCTCGGCTATTTCGGAGGCCCTGGACTAAAATGAGCCTGATCTCTGAAGGACAGGTGACGTATTTTTCGCGCCAGCGTGGAATACAAGATAAGTCGCACGTAAAAGTGAGGGAAACGAAGCCCTGAGGTCTCCCATGCACCGCGTGCCGGGACTGTGACCGCAATGCCCTTTGGCCAATGAGCGCCTTTCCGCTCGGAAAACAAATAAAATTAAAAGCAAAGCAGCGGGGGATACCGAGATGATGTCCCGCAACGGGGCCGTGTTTTGCAGGAGATTGAGATTGCATTGCTGCACGCGCCACGTCGCGTAATCAACATGTCTCTCCCGGATCAGGAATCAAGAATCAAAATCACCCCCTTTTTACGAAGTACACGGCAGAGCCTCTATTAGTCACAACGGCAATCTCTCCACTCCATCTCTACTCAGTAGGTGTCCCTAGTTTCCGGGTATACGTCGTAATTGTGGAAACCTCCTTTGGTGTGGCCTAAGAGCGGCGCCGGAACGCTGCTAGCCGTGGTTGCGGCGGCAAAGAGCATCGGTGCACAACTTGTCATCAGTCCACAGCTACTCCGGCTCCGAGAGGCTCTACCAATGGCACAGATTTCTCTTTATTTGTATGGCCGGCCCCATATATACTTTTTGTTGAGAGTCGTATTGTGTAGCGGTCTGACGTCCGAGTGACCCCTGATCAAAGCAAGAGACCAGCAAGCGCACCATAGCATGTTTGATATTGACCAAATCGTAAACAGGCACCTTCTGTCCATGGCCGGCTTGGTTGTTATGAATACGGGGCACACTGCCCAATGCAAATGAAAGCATGAGAGAGGCATTCAGAAGAAAAAAAAATTGAGCTTATTGATGTTCAAAATGGTTGAGCAAAGCTCGTAAAGGTGTTTTCCGCAAAGAGGGGAATTGGACACGAAGAGAAGTAAGGTACTGGAACAGCGTGGCGGAGGAGCGAGACGCAGTGACAAGGATCAAATCGACGGAGCTTAAGGCCCTCCCATTCATTTCAAATTTTTTTTTTTTTTTTTTTTTCTTTGTATGAAAAAACACATAGCTTCACTCGGCGAGCCATGCCGTCTTTTTGACAATGGTCTTGCTCAGGAAGCCCAAGGGAATCACGCACAAGTACAGTGCCCACAAGATAGCAGCGGTAATGGCAAACTGGTTGACTGGGCCCATCTCCTGCATCCACGGGATGGAGGCATAGGAAACGCCAAACGCGATGCAGTTCTTGATCAAATTGACGAGTGCGCCAATGTGATCGGCACGCCGCGGCATGCAGTCCACGGCATACGTCAAGAGAATATTGGCCGAGCTCGTGAGACCAACCGACAACATGGCCCAGCCCACGCAGGCCTGCAACCAGTGCTGGCCGGGTTCCCGGAAGCCATAACCATAGACCAGGCAGCCTGCAGGGCTGACTAGTGCACCAAACAGAACAGCGGGCAAGCGGCTGTCTGGTTGGTGACGCCCGTCCATGCGCCGTGCCGCCCGTCGCGAAAGGTAGTCTGCAAACGGACCGCCGATGGGCAGGCCAATCAGCAGGCCAATCAAGGATGAGGTGGTGAGGGCACCGATGGACAGGGAGTTCCATAGCAGAGGAGGCTGCGCATACACGCTTGCATTCAAGATCGATATCATGACAGACCAGCCGATGGTGACGCCAAAGACGAGGGTGACGATCAGGACCTGGGGTGCAAGGACGAGCTCAAACGGCCGGACTAGGTTGATCAGTGCCGTCTTCCAGTCGAGCTTGGCGAACCGGGTTGTGAAAGATCGCTGCCAGTACTCGTCGCGGAGGGTCACGACGTTGCCTGCTTCAATTTGCTGGTCTTCGCGACACACTGCTTCGGCCTTTTCTTCTAGCTGGCACTCAAAAGCATCGTCGCCCGGATCACTCGGGCGCTGCTCGTCGTGTCCGACGTGGTTTGTTTCCGGAAGCATGAGAATGGAGCACGCGGTGTTGCAGAAGATGGCGATGGACAGAATCCGCATGTACCATCGCCAGCTGTGCAGGCCGTGGGCAATGGCACCAGCCACAATAGGCCCCACGGCACTTCCGGCAGCGAGAAACCCAACATAAACCACCATAGCAGAGGCGAGCTGGTGCTCTGGGAAGGTCTCGATCACGATGCGAGGGCCAATGGCCTCGATCAGACCGGCAGCTAAACCTCCTAGTATGCGGGAGCCCTTAAGAGCCTGGAAGGTAGCAGCCTCGCCGGACCAAATGCTGGCGGCTAGGAAGACGGCTTGGGACAGCAAAATACTGTACCTCTTACCGACGAGGGAGATAAGAGGCAAGGCCAAGATGTTCTGTCCATGTTAATTTTCCGCTCCAAAAACAAGAAGAAACAATAAAACAGGGGACTCGCGCAACAGACGAGCCACCATGGCAAGAAACAACAACGCCACGTACCGAGATACCCAGTGCCAAGAGCATGTAGGTAGAGAGTTGGGAAGCATCTTGCTGGGAGATGTGAAATTCGCCGATGATGAGCGAAAACAGAGGCGGAGCGCCGGCGGCAGCGGCGTTTCCGAGAAAGTTGTAGAAGCTGACATTGAGGAGAATCGAGACACGCCACCAAAGGGGCCAGAACTGATAGCCAGTCGAGTTAGCAATCTTGTCAATCGTCGCCGTTGGAAGGAGAAAAGAAACAAACACAAGACACGAGACACGTACCCAAGGTGAAGTGGCCATTGTGGTTCGTAAAATGGTCTGATGTGCGTGGATCTTGAAGCGATATGGTGTTATGATACTATCAATATTCTTGCTTCGCAGTATTGTTTCTTCTCGGAATTCCGAAGCACGGCTGTCTAAATACACAAGACACAAGAGACAAGACTAGGCCTAATTAGTTCGCTCTAGAATATCTGGGGTCGGGCGCCTACTTGCCGGGAAGATATGGGGAGTTAAGATTAACATCCGGGGGAAACATACGGCTCGGAATTTTTTTTTTTAAAAAAAAAAAAAAACGCACCACGGCTCGCATAAGGCTGCATGAGGAGGAGTGGGGGATGGGGATGGGGAATTTGGGGTAATCTCAACGAACCGGAGCACAGCAGTTAGCAAGCCGGATGGTAAATCCGCAGGCCCGGCCCCGCCCGGAACCAATGGCCTTAACATCCAATGAAAAAGAGAAAGCAAAAGGCAAGATACAGCGATGAATAAAGCCGGATATCCGCCATGATCTTTATAAGACTAACCAGTACCAGTGTTAGGAGCGATATTGAGCAGGCATAACGACATCCGGTCCAAGAACAACAGCTCCAGGCAAGCAAGTTCGAAGCAGCACTTTCAGCAAACATCGTTTAGATACCACCAGATTTCTTGGGGAAAATGGCGTCGCCGACGAAGCAAGAGCTTCTCTACAACAACTACTTCATTCCCGAAAAGGATTTGAAATACGTGCCTCCGTACTTTCGTGACGTTGCCGAAACGCCACAGGAGGTCAAGTGTACTACTGCTGGTATTTGGCCCGAGTGGCTGGATGGCACATTCGTCCGGTATGAACATTTCCCCTAACCGCTTGTCACGCAATCTCCTCTCTGTGGACACTCCGCTGACGACCCGTGCAGGATGGGCGCCGGCCGCTACACCATCCCCCTCTCGGAAGACGGCTCCAAGCCCAATGCTGTTCTGCAGCATTTCTTCGACGCCTTGGGCATGCTGCACAAATTCCGCATGGACCACGGATCCGTTTATTACACAAGCAAGCACACTGCCGAGGGCGTCGTGCGACGGGCCAAGAAGAAGGGCTTTGTCGAGACGAGTTTTTTCGGCGTGAATCCAAACACGCCGCTCAAGGATGCCCAAGACCCATGCTCGTCGCTTCTGGGCACCCAGGTAAGCCGGTGCAATGTCGTCAGCGACTGCTCAAGTTCCGGAAGCTAACAATGATTTTGTGGTCTCCTGTAGCAATCTATTTACTTTCCCCAGGGCCATGTCGGCCCAGACGATGTCAATGTCAATGTCACACCGCGCCGGGGCATGCATCTTCCCCCGGATCAGAACCCTTACTCGACGGGCAAGGCAGCGGCAAACCCCGAGACCGAAGAGGTATGTTCCAAGAGCGGTTTCAGACCAGCACGCCAAAGTACACCAATACACGTCCGCACGCAGAGTAACTAATTTACCTAATTACGTGTTGGGCAGGTCCTCGTGCACACCGACTTCAACATGCTGCAGGTTTGCGACGCCAAAACCCTTGAACCGAAGCGCATGCTCAACTACAGCAACATTGACCCGGAACTCGCTGGCTATGGCATCTGCGCCCACCCCCCCAAGGACCGTGTGCGCGGCCTCACGTTCAACTACGTCATCTCCTACGAAGGGACCATGTACTGCTTCTGCATGGACATCCGCGCCAACCCTGCGAAACTCGTTTGGAAGACGGCGCTTCCTTGCGCGCCCTGCTACATCCACTCCCTCGCCATGACGGACAAATATGTGGTCTTTATCCGCAACGTGAGTCTGGGCTCCCCCCGTGACGGCTGTTTCGGTGTCCGTGAGAGACAGCACAAGCTAAAACTCGTACTAAAACTCGTTGCCAGCCTCTCCACATGGACATCAGCGACATGACAAAGCAGGTCATGAATATGATCGAGTACGAGCCCGAGTCGCCGACGCAGTTCTTTGTTATGGAAAAGATCACGGGCAAACTGTACGTTCCACCCCCCCCCATTTTCCGACGCCGCCTTTGTGCAAGGGACACCTGCTAATGCAACATACACACGAACAGCGTTGGAACCTACAACGGCAACGGTTTCATGTTTTTCCACTCGGTCAACGGCTACGACTATGTGGATCCCGTCACCAAAACGACCAACATCCACATTGATCTCTGTAGCTACGAAGGAAACGCCGTGCCCTACCGCGAGTACAGCCTGAGCAACATTGTCGACCCGGCCCGGCCGTTCCAGGACGCCACACTGGTCCGCTATGAGCTGGCCGGCATTGAGGATGCCAGCGTGCACGAGCCCGGGCGTGTCACCGTCGTCAGGGCCATTCCCGGCGTCGCCGCGGAGCTGCCGCGCATTGCCAAGGGCGCGTCCATGAAACACGGCTACCGCTACGTCTACTTTACGGCCGGCAACGGTGGCTCCTCGCCGGGCACGTCTGTCCCCATCGGCCGTTTGGGAAACGGGCTCAAGGTCGTGCAGGCGGCGTTTTTCGGCAGTCTCGCCAAATCCGACTGGCTGACCGGCACGTTCAAGCGCTGGAGCCCCCAGGACGGTGAAAGCTGCCCTTGCGAGCCTGTGTTTGTTGGCCGGCCGGGAGCCACTGAAGAAGACGACGGCGTGGTGCTGACGATTGTGGTCAACAAAGAGGGGACGCACAGCATCCTGGTTGCCCTGGACGGCAAAACATTTGAGGAAGTCGCGAGAGCCGACATGCCACAGGTGTATGCTCTCGCACCCCATGGTTCGTTCATTGAAGGACCCTTTGGTATGTGAGATGTTGCCAAGACGTTGCAAGGTGTGTTAGTTCCTTGTGGGACCGCGTCACGTGGCCCACAAACACAAGGACAACATATTGCGAATTGCCTGTGATTCCTTTCGCAGAACAGGGACCAATGGGGAGCAACTTTATATCGGGATAAAGTTGGCATACAAGCTGAGTGAAACTGTTAAGGTATACGATATTTAGGGGTCCTTTCAGGACCCTAGGTAGAAAATTCCAACGTTACTGTTTGTCTGAAGATTTGTTTAAAAATATTATGCATGTGCCCTTGCTACATATGATAATCATCACTCTGTTTTATCGCTCTTGCGCTATCACGGTTCCTACGTTAGACCTTATTTTTTTTCAAACTTGGCCCTCTCGTTTGGCAGGCTATTTAGAAGCGCCCAATTGATCGAAAGTGTCCGGTTGAGCTTAGTGCTGTATTTTGCACTGTTTGCTCTTTGATCTCGTGAAGGCACTTTCAATCTGGCCTCGCAACTTCTTTGTATCTAGTATTACCATATTCGGGCAGGGCGAGTATAGCAGACCTACTTTGGTAGCTCGTGGCTATGCAGACGCGACAATTCCAGGCGGATTCAAAAAAGAAAAAAAAAAAATTATATATGCTTTCAACACATTCTCAAGGCATGTACACCTAGTGTGCGTTGTTGGCACTTTGCAGGATGGCTCATGGCATATGGCATTTCCAGAATCAGCATTGAATTTTGTCCAAACCAAAAGTATATTTTGAAGAGCGCATGCTGATGAATGCCGGTGAATGTCGAGCGCCTACGCAAATTCCACCCCATTCTTCAATGTGCCAATCTTCTCAATGGACACGGCCATCTCCGTTCCAGGAACGAGGTACTTGGGCGGCTTCAAACCAGCACCCACGCCTAACGAGTTTGCGAAATTAGTTGTCTGAATCGATTGTACGGGAGTAAGGCCAGTCAGTCCCTTGGCAGCGACCAGGGCTGCCAACCACCAACTTACCACCGGGTGTTCCCGTCATAATAATGCTCCCCTTCTGAAGAGTCGTGCCAGATGACAAGTACGCCACTAGGTAGGCGCAGTCAAACAGTAGGTCGCTGATGTGCTCCTGCTGCCGTGTCTGGCCGTCGACAACTGTCTTGAGAAGAAGTTTACTGGGATCGCCAACAAGATCGGAGCGGACGAGGCATGGGCCCAGCGGCGCAAACGTGTCGAAGCCCTTGGAAAATCCCCACTGCGGAACGCCGCCTGCTAGCTTGGGGTCCCTCTGCAGCTTGCGCGAGGAAATGTCGTTGCCGCACGTATAGGCGCAAACATAGGATAGGGCATCGTCCACGGACACGTCTTTGGCATCCTTGCCGATCACCAGGCAAAGCTCGCCCTCGTAGTCGGCTTGGTCGTCCTGTGCTATCTTTGGGATCACGACATTGGCACCGTGGTCCCAGATGGTCGTGTTGGGCTTGAAAAAAATAAATGGGAACGGCGGTGGCGTGCGGCCCGCTTCGCGAACTGCGCCGTTGGAGACGACCAGGTCAGCAACTATAAAAACGACAGGGCAAAATGCAGGGCGACGGCGTATAAAGGTACGGAAGGGGCTCTCATACTATGCTTGGCGTAATTGAGGCCGACACACCGTAGGATAGGTACATCGCTCTGGGCAAGTGGCCCTAGCAGCTTCTGCACGGCGACAACTTCTTCGGTGACTATAGTGTTCCCAGTGGTGTCGTACAGGTCGCTTCCGGAAAGCACTTTGGCCTGGAGGTTCGTTTCCGCTGTCGTGGTGCCGAGGTCAAACCCCGGTGACGGCATGATAGGCTCACCATACAGAGTTCTGCCATCCTTGGCGATGAAGCGTATCAGTCTCTGCCATGGGACGGCCATTGTCTCTGTCTGTGTGGCCGCTGCAGGTTGTTATCGTACGTATTCTTTCCCTCGAGAGACAACACTGCTTCTGCATGGGTTTTGGAGTGCATCAGGGTACAGAGTATTCGGAAACAAGTAAGAAAAGGAGCAAGACAAGGGGCAGGAAAAAGAACCGCACTGCGAAGACATACATGGCCGTATTAACGGCAGATTGGATGAATGAAAAGGGCTTGGGGAGTTAAGGTTTCAAGTCCGGACGTTCTGCCCAGACAAAGATGCCCTTGTGCTTGCTCAAAGATTCTGAGCCCATTTCCGAACTTGAACTTCCGCTACCAATTGCCCCACCTTGGATTTCGACATTCGACATTCGACATTCGACATTGGAGTGATGGGCCGCTAGAATATGCAAATTGAAATCTCACGTGAATGACAATATGCTTCACGGGAAAGGAGGCGTACAATTTCGTTGGTAGGAAGAGAGATTGTACTAAGCTGTCGAGCTGTGTGTTGTCCACCATATCTCCACACCCTCATCACTTTGGCCCCGTTCCCGGAACCCCGGGGAGTTAAGCAGTTTCCTGCCACATTGAGAGCTAGTACGCGCAAAGGTACGACATACAATTGCAGGCTTCGTACCGTTGTAAGAGGGGAATGTCATGTCATTTTGTAACCTGCCGGAAACCGTCCGGCGTACCATGGCATACACATAATAGAGCCTCTATCTAAAAGTTCATCGGGAAGCTCTGTACTCCGACAGCTTCACTCTCCCAGGTCTTGCATCCCACGCTCCTTTGTTTACTCTGCGCCTGTTTTTTACACAACTTCGTCTTATATGTTCGTACCTGCGCAGACGTTTTGGACGTGTACGACAAACCCGCACAAACCCTCACAATGCCAGCGACTACCGAATCGCCGGCAGAGCCTCCCGTCTCGCATGGCCTTGGCATCCCGTCCAGCATCCCGGCCAAAGAGAGCAAGCAGCAGCCGGCACACGCCATGTTCACGACGACTAGTTACCCGTCTCGCGCTCTTCACTTCCTGGGACAAGTCCCAGGCGAGCATTTCATGGGTGGCACTGCCAAATTTGCTGCAAACGGCAATGCAAATGGCAATGCAAACGGCAGTGCAAACGGCAATGCAAACGGCAATGCAAACGGCGTTGCTAAGCACGCCGTGTCAGAAGACGTTGCGCCGGGGCTGCTGAAGCTCGACATTTTGGTTGTCGGTGCTGGTCTCGGCGGCCTGGCCACTGCTATTGCCCTGCGACGAAGGGGGTTTTCAGTGCAGGTTTTTGAGCAAGCCCCCACGCTCGGCGAGGTACGAGACGTCCCTCTCCACACAACCAAGCATCCAAGCATGTGGCGCGGCACGACACGGCACGACACAATTCTCCGCGGATAATGTATGTGCTGACGACAAGCAATTGACACTGATTGGCGGAACAGGTCGGTGCAGGCATCCAGATTCCACCCAACTCGGGCCGTCTTTTGCGGCGATGGGGCGTCATGAAGCACCTCCAGGAACAGGCGGTGCGGCCGGATGGCATTTCCTTCCGGCGCTGGGCAACTGGCGAGAAGATCGGCTTCACGGACCTGACGGGCGATTTTGTCGACGTCTACGAGGAGCCGTACTACGTTGTGCACCGTGCGCACTACCATTCGGCGCTCTATGAGCGTGCCAAGGAGCTGGGTGTCAAGGTCCGGCTCAACAGCCGCGTCTGCAAGTATGACCCTGACAAGGCCACTATCACGCTCACGGATGGCAACGTTTTCCAGGGCGACTTTATTGTAGCCGCCGACGGTACGTGCCCTACTACTCTCACTGTTGCTTTTTCTTTCGTTGTTTTCGCCGCTCTTTTTTTTATCTTTTCTTTTTTTTCTTTTCTTTTTTTCTTTTGGGCCCAGATTAACAGACGGTATTCTGCCGGAACACAGGCGTCAAATCCATTGCTCGGGACACGGTGCATGGCGGATCACAGGCCGAGCCGAAGCCGACTGGCTTCGCCGCCTACCGTGCAACCGTCGATGTCGAAAAGATGAAAAAGGTCCCAGAACTGAACTGGATCCTGGCGAAGCCTTGTCTCAACGTTTGGTACGTCCTCTTATTGAAGCCTATATGTAAACCCCATAACAGCTAACCGGAGGCCCTTGCCTTACTCCTCGCAGGATCGGAAAGAACTGCCACGTGATGACCTATACCATTGCGGGCGGCAACTCGTTTAACCTGGTATTGTCCCACTACGACCCGTCCGATCCAAAGGATTGGCCGAAGATGAGCCTCGAGACAGTCCTCGGTAACATGCGCAGGGAGTTTGAAGACTGGGACCCACAGTAAGATCCCTCGCCGTGTCCACTGCCCATTGTCTCCTGTTCAGAGACGTTGTTGACTGGTGTTGATTTTAGGCTCCGACATATTATCGGCCTCATTGACCACGCCCTCAAGTGGCCATTGATTGGCGGCAACCACCTTGATACATGGACGGCGCCGTCCAACCGCCTGGTTATCGTCGGCGACGCAGCACACGCCATGCTGCCGTACATGTCTCAGGGCGCCGCCATGGCCATTGAGGACGGCGCAGCGCTGGCGCAGGTGTTGGGCAACATCCGCTCTGTCCGCGAACTTCCGTTTGCGCTGCGCGTCTTTAGTGCGGAGCGCAAGACGCGTGCTGGCCAGATGCAGGAGGCCAGCGCGGTGAACTCCATGATTTGGCACTTTGCCGACGGCCCTCTGCAGCAGGCACGTGACGCGGCCATGCGGCCCGAGGTCGAGCAACGCCACTTCTTGACCAGCGCGAACCAGTGGAGCGACCCGATCACGCAGGCATGGGCTTACGGCTACGATGCCGAGGCCGCTGTGCAGGCTGCGTGGGACGCTGCCGTTACTGATCTGATAATGAAGTCGGCGTAAGCGTCCTGTGTATACGTGCACTGTGCGAGTGTGAGGATTGCAGCATGGTAGAGAGGGTAAAGCGGATTCTTTGTACTGTTTTAATATAAAGCAGTTTTATTGTATATACTAGAAAATGTTTTCTTGTTTACAGATCTAATCACCCCGAGTCGAAGACATCTATGGCCATTCAAGGTGGTCTCCCGTTGTTATGCTCTTGATGGCTGCTCACCGATTTGATGCTGTGAAATGTATTTGACGGAGAAGACGGACAGGTACAGGCCGGACTGTCCACACTGGAATGGGCTGCCGAAGACAACGACCATGTCTCGCAGCCGACTTCGAAGCGGCGTTGGTTTTCTTGAGATGGGAGGAAACGACAAAACGACAAGTCTGTAGGAATAAAATGGGATACCCTAAGCGATTGCAGTTTGATTTTTCCGGGACCTGTAATTTATGATACTAACGTGGCTATCACTGCGATTTTGTAAAAGAGCTACAATGGGACTAGAGTTTGAACAGGCCTAACAAAACGCATTGTATGGTTTTTTGTTTAGGGGGAGGGGGGGGGGCTCATTCTTTCTTTCCGTCGTATTATATCCAAGAAATTTCACGACAACGATATGCGTATAAAAATAAAAAGAGAATAAAGAATATTAATAACATAAGTAAATCATAAGTAATAATGATTTAAATAGAGAAATTTAAGACGATTATAGGTAGAAATGATTTCAGTTTCAACCTTTGTCCTGCCTGAACATTGAATCCTAATGATCTCAAAGAGCCAACAGCCAACCCCAATGTTTTATTGAAAATGCACCAATCGACGATTTTAAAGACAAGATTTTGAAACTGATCGATATATGAAAATGTCGAAACGGCAACAAAAAGACAACAAAAGAAAAAGAATGAAAAAGAGCATACGTAAAAGACAAAAAGCTGGAGAATGCCCAAAAAAAGATATGCCAAAAAAAAAGAAGAAAAAAATGCGTCGGCCGGGAATCGAACCCGGGGCCTGTCGATGGCAACGACAGATTTTACCACTAAACCACCGACGCCTCTCGGAGTACCGCTTTTTGATTTGCTAGATCATTCTATCCATAAGAGGTAAAGTGCTATCTTGGCTACCCCCAATTGAACCACAAGCGCTTTGTAGAGGTATCGTCGCCAACTTTTAGAAGTCAACATCCTGAATTCAGGGAACAGAAAACCGTGAGATGGAAAATGAAAACCAGAACCCCCTCGCCCCCCAGCACTCTGGGAAAACCAACATGGCCCTTGGACCAATTTTGTTTTCTTGAACCGTTTTTTTCTTTCAAAACATATAAAATTCTTTTGTCCTCTCTTTTGTTCTCTCTTTTGTTCTCTCTTTTGTTCTCTCTTTTGTTCTCTCTTTTGTTCTCTCTTTTGTCCTCTCTTCACTCTTGTTCTCTTTTCCACGGATCTCAGCATCACGGCATCATGGATCAAGAAATCATACGTCGCGTCCAATAGGACATCACCAATGTATAATCTCTATGTCCAAATGTCAACACTCCCGATCAGTTGCGCGAACAATGGGCTCGCAGCAACGTGGCGACAAACACTCGGCACAGCTACTCCCCAAACTACCAGCTGTCACTTGTCAAAAGCCAACGACGATGGGAAGAGTTTTCCACTTCATGGGCATCAAGGACTGGAGAGGAACGGTGGTGGCCACGAATTACGACGACAAGGGCATGATCGGCGCTTTCATCCAGTACATTCTCTGCAGAGAGAACACGCAGGTCGGGGCACTTTCCACAGTCAACCACTACCTACACCAACAATGGTCCGTATACTTCAAATACAGCGGCCGAAAGATCGATCCTCGTTTTTTTTTTCGATTACTCGAGCGAGATTATGAACAAATATCGCCATCTCGGAAACTACCCTGCCGCCGAAAACGAATCTTCTTTTTCTCCACGCCGTTCTTCAGGGTGCCAATCTTGTCAATGGTCGCGGCCATCTATGTTCCCGGAACGAGGTACTTGGGCGGCGTCAGACCAGCACCCACACCTAGTCTATAAAAGAAGAGAGAGTGGGAGGCTGCCGTTGCAGAGTGGATGGCGAGGTTGTGAAGTCGGCGTGGACAGAGAAGGGAGAGGAACGGAAATATAGATAAAAACTGGTAGACAAGAATGCTTAATAAAATGTTACCGAAAATGTTGGGTTACGAGTGCCGAGAAAGACGGACAAGAGAATTTAAATTTTTGTCAGAAATCACACAACAGTTACAAGAAAGAGCCCTAGAAAAGAAAACAAAACAAAAGAAAACAAAACAAAAGAAAACAAAACAAAACAAAACTGAAACAATAAAAAACAAGTCCACGAATAAAATTGAAACATCGAAACTAAGAACTAAGAAAAAATAATTACAAAACGTTTGTCTACGTTCGCCCGCCTCATGGCCAAGCGCCCCAGTCCTAGACCTAGTCTTAATCCGAAGCCAGCGTCTCCACGTCCATGTCGGCGGTGCGATAGAAGCCGAGCGCGCGAAGCATGGGCTTGTCGTCGAAGCGGTAGAGGTAGACCGGCGTCATTTCTTCATTGTCATCGGCAAAGTGCTGGTACGGGTGCCACGCCGGGATGCAAAAGGTGTCGCCCTTCGTCCAGGCATACGTCTTGCCGTCGATGACCGAGTGGCCTGAGCCCGCGACGACGTGGTAGACGGACGACGCGGTTTCTTGGATGGCGGGCGACGCGCACCCAGCATTGAGGCGTTCTGCCGAACCGCCGAGGATCTTGCTCACTTCGCGGCCGTCCGCGTGCAGATAGGGGAGCGACACATGGTCGCCCGGGGCGGCGTCGAGGCGCGCCTGCATCTGGGCCCAGGGGAAGACGAGCGGCGATTTGTTACTGTCAACATCCTCGGCCGGATAGCGCGGCTCCCTAAAATGCTCGACAAAGTGGACGGGAAAGTGCACAAAGTTGGGCAGGTCCAGGCCGTCGAGCCAGATCATCGGCCCGCTCCCATCCTTGCCGTGGTCGTGCCAATTCCACGAGGGCGTCAGGATGACGTCACCGCGCTGCATCGCAATGCGCCGGCCCTGCACCGCCGTGAAGCCGCCCTCGCCCTCGATGATAAAGCGCATGGCAAACGCCGTGTGGCGGTGCGCCCGCGCCGTCTCGTTGGGCATGACCAGCTGCAGGCCGGCATACATGGTGTCGGTCGTAAAGGGGGCGTCCCGCGCCGGGTTGACGAGCATCAGGACGCGGCGCTCGGCCTGGCTTTCAGTGACGAGCGTGCCGGCCTGCACCAAACTGGGCCGGAGCGCGGCGTAGCGCCATACGTGCGGGACGCACGTCGGGTTGGGCTGCGGTGGGTTCAGGCGCGCCATCTGCAGCCACAGCGGTTTGGCGTGGTTCTCGGCCGCGGCGGCGAGCATCGCATTGGTCGCCGACTCGGTGTCGCCGACTGGTGTGGTAGTTGTTTGGTCTGCCATGTTTGAGGTTGAAGAGGAGAAGAGGCGACGAGGGACGAGGATGGTGTCGAAGGCAGAGATGGAAAGAAATTCAAAAGAAATTCAAAGAAATTCAAAAGATGTTGAAATTAAATCCAATTAATTCTAATGTAGAATCACAGTGCACAATGAGTGGAAGGGCTGCGGAGTACAATTGTAGTTGCGGGCTGTTTCGACAAAAAGTATTATCTCCCGGATGTTGTGATGTTACAGCTCAAAGTGCCGAATTGGGAGATGGCGATAGCACAGATCGACTTATACGACGTTTGTCTGTGATTTTCCTCTTTTACGTTTCTCGCCTTTCCCTGTCTATTGGCATGGCACGGAGTGCATCCTATTCACAGTGGTATCGCGACTAACACGGGACGAGAGCATTCCGGAATCGTTCCGCTTAACTCCCCGGACCACGCTTGGCCGCGCCCCGCTTTTTCAACTTCTACCCCATTTCGTGAGTCGGGGTATCGTTAGTGTCGTTTCCTTTCCCTTCTGTCTACGACGCACTTTCTCCCAGATTTTTTTTGTCTTCATCTTCAGGTTTATTACCGGGGGGGCTTTGCGTCTTGCTTTCCTCGCCTCTGTCACAATCGCCATGCCGCCAACACCTGCGTCCAGCCCGCCGCCCCGGCAGAAGCGACGCCGCATTGCCGTGGCCTGCGCCGAGTGTCGTCTGAAAAAGAGCCGTGTAAGTTGAATCTCCGGTCTCCGGTCTCCGGCTTCTCCGGCTTCTCCGGCTTGTATCCGGATCCTGCCCATCTCATGCTGACCCCATGTTTCTCGTTTCTTGTGTTAGTGCGACGGCGGCCGGCCGCAGTGCTCGCTGTGCATCGCGAATGGTATTCCGTGCGCCTACGCGAACAACGTCCTGACGAGTTCTAAAACGTAGGTTGATGCCCCGCACGCCCCGTTTTGCCGTCTCACGTACTCCATTACTTATCCTGACCTTCCAGTGTCTTTGACCGCATCGAGTCCCGCCTCGCACAGCTCGAGGCGGATGTGAGTGTCTTGAAGCGTGCCGACAAAGACAAACCAGATGAAACGGACAAATCTCCTCAGCCCCAGCGGCAGGTCCCGGATGGCTCCCACGACGACTACACCGGGACGTCGCCGGATACGGACACGACGGATGGCATCTGCTCGATGGAGTTTACGGATGTGCCCAACCCGGGCTACTTTGGCCCGTCGTCCAACATCCAGTTCATGCGCAACATGCGCAGCGCCCTGGCCGTCGTTGTGGGCGATATCCAGCTGGCCAGTGGCCCCGATCCTGAGAGTGCACGCCGCCAGTACATGCTGCAGGTGTCCCGGCCACAGTCGCCGGGGCCCCAGGCGGGACACTCGGCGCAGTCGGCCCGCTCAGCCCACTCGCACACGCTGCCATCCGACGCCGATGCGCAGCCGCTGTTGCGGCGCTACTTTGCCGACACCGGTCTGCTGTTCCCCTACGTGCATGAAGCCACCTTCTTCCGCGACTACAACGCGTTCAGGGCAGTCCGCTTCCGCCAGGCGCGCCGCTCGTGGGTCGGCCTGTTTTACGCCATCCTGGCCATGGCGGCGGCGACGTCATCAGTAAAAACGGACAGAACGGACACGTCCATCCACCGGGCCGACGCCGACGTCTTTTTCGCGCGTGCAGAGGAGCTGTGTCTGTCCGACACATTGAGTGGAAACGGCGCCGGCGCCGGCGTGGAGACCGTCCAGGCCCTGCTGCTCATCAGCCAGTTCTTGCAGGGCGCCAAGCGGTCTGTCCAGACGTGGTCGATCCACGGCCTCGCGGTCAAGTCGGCGTTGCAGCTAGGCCTGCACTCGGAGGCCTTTTCAGGGAGACTCAGCCCGCTCGACCAAGAAATTCGCCGACGCACGTGGCACGGCTGCGTGCTCCTCGACCGCACGCTGAGCATGACCTTTGGCCGGCCGCCGTCCATTCCGGACTACTATATCAGGATGAGCCTACCGCGGCACCTTGTCTGTCCGCCGCACAGCAATACAAGCCCAGCACTGAACAGCAACCCGACGCCGTGGTCGTCTAGCGAGAGCAGCACGCTGTTTTTCAATGCGACAATGTATGTTTCCTCCTTCCCCTTCCTTATTTTCACTCCCATTTGACTCTTTCCCAGCACGCTGTACAAAATCATGGGCCGCGTCCTCGGCCGGCTCTACGGGTCGAATCTCGGTGAGTCCATGCCCAACTCCACGGGAGTCAATCTCGTCGACCTTATGGCTGCCACCCTCGATATGGAGCACGAGTTGCTCGACTGGCAACGGTCGCTGCCGGCGGCCATCAGCCTTTTGGGCGTGGACCACGAGGCGCTGCTCCTCGACACACACACAGAAATACGCCTGCGCATTATCCTCACGCTGCGGTACCACAACTTGCGCATCCTGGTGCACCGCCCGCTTCTCGACCACTACTTGGCCCGCGTGGCGGTGCGTTCTCCTCTAGAATCCGTCTCCCAGGCGAGCCAGAGAAGCCTTGCGGTCCTGGCGTCGTCGGCCGAGTGCATCATCAAGCTGGTCAGCAGCGTCAGCGAGCCGGCGTCGCAGAAACAGCACCTCCTCGGCGCCTGGTGGTTTTCCTTGTATTACAGTAAGCAGATATTGTATCCATGTGTCATGTGCCACGCACACAAGCTAACACACCCCCTACAGCGTTCAACGCGGCTCTGACCATGGCAAGCGTTGCCATCTGCCAGCACACCGTTGCCGGTCTTCCGGGGTCAGGAGAAGAACCAGGCCAAGACGCTTCAACGCTGACTTCCAGCACCCCCCTCCACAACGCGAGGCGTCTCGTCGAGCAAGCCAGCACGTGCCTCCCGCGCCTCGACAGCGGAAATCGCATGGCAGAAAAGTGTGCCGGCCTGACGCGGGCTCTGTGCTCTTTGATGTCCTTCTTGGGTGGGGAGGCCCCGACCGGCGATGTAGCACTGCATACACCTTCGCACTCACACTCACAGCCCTGGGACCTGGCCGACACGAGTCTCGACGGTTTGGATTTCGCCGCGCTCCTGAGCGGGATGATGCCGCAGGACCAAGAAAGCGCGCCCATGGACGATGTATACTATTGGTGATAACACGGGGACTACTAAACTGTTGGTGAACATTAAATATGTATTCATCTAATCTATTGTCTACTACTCCTTCTTGTTGACGACACTGTCAATGACGCCCGACACGGCGACACAGTACTCCTCCGTGAACGGCGGCGTGACGATCTGCAGGCCCAGCGGGGCATTGGCAAAGACGGCGGGACCCGTGTAGAGCTTCTTCATGTCGGCGTCGTAGCGGTCGTACGGAAAGTTGGGCATGTCGGGGTACGTTTCCTGAGAATACCACTCGGGTGAGGCCATATCTTTTTCCAAATCCACCCTCCCACACGGCACAATCACGCACGGCATGTCGAGGGCGTTGTAGACCGCCGAAATGGCCGACGTGATGTACTCGCCGTGCGGCGGCGCAGGGTGCGGCATAGGGGCAGTCACCACAGCATCCAGACCCAAGGCCCTGTAGTTGGTGACGTACTCCTGCCGCAGCGCCTTTTTCTGGCGGTGGTTGAGCCAAATCTCCATGGGCGTCAGCCGCTCCTCGGACCAGCCGGTGCACACGCGCGACACCAAAGGCTCGCCCGACTTTTCGAGTTCCGCCTTGAGGCCCACACCGCCCTCTTGGGTGTACATTTTGAAAGCCGTCTCGGCGGCCGAGCGGTGGATTCGGGCCCATTCTGACCCAAGCTCGACGACTTCGTGGCCGGCTTTCTCCAAAAGAGTGGCCGTCTCCCGCAAGCAGCGGTCGACCGGCGGGCAGTTGTGCACGATGCCGTCGTCGTACAGGAAGCCAACCTTGAGGCGGATGGGCGCCTTGACCGTCTCATCCCACGGCATTGGAACGACGGCCGGGTTTGTGAGCCACGGCTGCGCACCCAGGACAACCTGACAAAAGAGGCGCACGCCCTCCAGGCCCGGTACTAGCGGCCCGTACCCGGCCTGGTTGCTGTCGGACGTGCCGCAGCCGCTGCCGTTGCCGGGGATGCGTGCGGCCGTCGGCTTGATCGTGTAGACGCCGTTCCAGGCGGCGGGCAGCCGCAAAGAACCGCCGCCGTCGGTGCCGATCCCGAGGGGACTCCCTCTAAATGCCACCAGGGCGCCCTCGCCGCCGGAGCTGCCGCCGGCACTCAAGGCCCGATTGTATGGATTCAGGGTGGTCCCGTACACATTGTTGATCGACTCGACGAGCTGGCAGGCTTGGCTGATGTTGGTCCTCACGAAAGGAATGGCGCCGGCCGACTGGAGGATGGACACTAGCTGTGTGTCTGTGGTGGCCACGCGGTCGATTCTCGACACCAGGCCCGCCGTGTTGATCTTGTCCTTCATGTCAAAGACGTCTTTCACGGAAATAGGGAGGCCGTGCAGGGGCCCGCGCGTCTTTCCAGTCTCTTTGAGGTACGCATCGCACTCCCTCGCCTTGGCTAGCGCCTCCTCAAAGAACATGTCCGTGGCGCAGTTGATCGTCTGCTGGGCGACGGCCGTCCGCTTGCAGAAAGCGAGCATCGTCTCCTCGGCCGACCACGCGCCTGTCTGCAGTTTTTGGACCAGGACAGATGTGGCGGCGGATGTGATCTCAACTTCCTTGGGCGTCATGAGCTTCGACAGGACGGCGTCCACCTCGGGCGACTCCCCGGTTACAACGCACGGTAGGTCGTCTGCCGATGGCAGCGTGACGCGCCACTCTTCCGGAATTTGCGCGGCCACAACCTTGCGCCGCGCGGCGACTGTCTCTTCCCACGGGGCGGGCATGGTGGTGGTGGTGGTGGTGGTGACGATTTGGAAGTTAAGGTGATGTTTAATTTTGACAATGTTGTTTGTGTAGTCAGTTTCTTGTTCACGGGAAAAAAGTATGCGATTTCTTTTCAAAGCCCAATCCGTGAGCATGCCTGTCCATTCGCTTCATCCGCTGTCGGGCTACGTGTTGAGGTGTGTTCGCCGCGGCCAACATGGAGGCCAAGAGAGTACGAAAGACAAAATGGTTTTTGTGGGTCCGCCGGTGTAAGTCAGGTTTGGTTAGACACACGAATTCAGGGATCACCCCACCAAGATAAGAGATGGATTCCACCTTGGCCGCGGGCCAACTCGACACAAAAGACGGGAGTATTGCACTTTTTTGGTTCTGCAAGACAGAATTAATCAGTAGATAATCCTTTCAGCATGTAAGCTCCATTTTGTAAATTCCATGGCCGTTAGTTTTGGTTTGGCCGCCTCGAGAACGAATGTTCGGCCGGCACCCTTTTGTTACTGGATTGGACATTCGACGTAGAGATAAACATAAAGTGAAAAGAGATCTGTAGAATAAAGCAGCACAGCCAAAAGAAATAAAAAACATATTTTCAAAAGGAATATTGAGCATCAATACATCAATACACCTCGGCCCAGAATGTCCGAAATCCCACCCACCGACGAGTCACGGCTGATCCAGCCAGACGTGTTGACCTCCCTCCTCAAAGACGCCGACCTCACGGTCCCCGCGTCAGAGTTTGACGACTTTCGCGTTCTGCTAAGCGCCCTTAACGAGGCCGCGCAGCACATGCTCGCGTTTGACGACTACCAGCCGACGGTGGACTTGGAGAAGTATCCACGGACCGACATTCACGTTCCCGACCCTGACGACAGTTGTGGCGGCGGCTGGGCCACCAAGGCGCGGGTCGTCTGCACGCAGCCGACCAGTGACCTCTTGAAAGGCAAGACGGTCGCGCTCAAAGACAATATTGCCCTCGCCGGCGTGCGCTGCACAAACGGCACGACGGCCGTCGACTGGACGCCCGTCATCGATGCGACTGTGGCCACGCGCGTCTTGGATGCAGGCGCCGTCGTGACTGGCAAGGCCGCCTGCGAGAACGGCTGCTTTGGCGGCGTGTCGGACACGTCGTGCACAGGGCCCGTCTCGAATCCATGGGCGCCGGGCTACAGCACGGGCGGGTCGAGCAGTGGCTCTGCAGCGTTGGTGGCGTCTGGCGCAGTCGACATGGCTTTGGGGGCCGATCAAGGAGGATCGATCCGGCTGCCGGCGGCGCACTGCGGGCTGGTGGGCCACAAGCCGACGTGGGGGCTGGTGCCGTACACGGGGGTGATCAGTCTGGAGGCCACCATTGATCATGTCGGGCCGATGACCAAGACGGTGGCAGACTGCGCTGCTCTGATGGACGTGCTGGCCGGAGCGGACGGGATGGACGACCGGGTGCCGATGATGGTCCGACACGGCACGTTTGACTACACGAAAGGTGTGGAGGACACTCTCAAAATGGAGAGACCACTGGAAGGAGTGCGTGTCGGCATACTGAGCGAAGGCTTCGCGTCATCGCGGATGGACCCCCAGGTAGAAAAGCTGGTACGGGCTGCCGCCGCCAAGTTCAGTGAGTACGGCGCCACCGTCTCGTCCGTGTCGATTCCGCTGCACACCGAGTCGGCGCCGACGTGGATGTGCGCCCTGCCGATTGCGGGTGTCAGGCAGGGCCTGCTGGGCGACCTCACTGGACGCAAGCAGCTGTTCATGACGGACCGGATCGCAAAGGGAGCCCCGAAACTAACCCAGGCTGCCTTTGATGCCTACGGCCCCGGCGGCCAGAGCATTTACCTTAGGGGCAAGTTCCTCGAACAAAGGTACGGCCCCAAGCTGCACGCCCGCGCCATGAACCTGATGCGGCGACTGACGGACGAGTACGACAAGGCTTTCAAAGAGTACGACGTGCTGGTGATGCCGACAGCGCCGATGCTGACACAAAAGATTCTGACGGCCGAGCAAAAGAAGGAGATGGGGATGGGTCCATTGGCCCTGCTCAACCGCAACCTCGGAGTAACGCACAACACGGCGCCGTTTGACTTTTCCGGGCATCCGGCGCTGTCACTGCCCGTCGGGTTTGCCTCGCCGGCAGATGATCCGTCCGTCAAACTCCCTGTCGGGATGCAGATCGTCGGGACGCAGTACGAGGACGGGGTGTGCATGAATGTGGCTGCCGTGTGGGAGAAGCACAATGATTGGAAGACGTTCTCTGCGTAGCAGGTAGACAGTATGAACAGATAGTGAACAGGTAGACTCAATTTAATAGCTACGCACCCGTTACCCCAGCTCCACCTTTAAGTCCCCCTCAAAGTATTCGCCCTCACTGCTGTCGCCGTTCAACAGCCGCTGTGCCGCCTTGTCTGTTTCTTTGCTGGGAGAGTCACCATCGCCGTTGACCGTCGCCAGCAGGGCCATCCTGGTGGCGGCCAGTCTCGTCACGGGGAACCCGTAGTGGTCCAGCTCTAAGAGTTGGCGGTACTCGCGGATCGTCGCCGTCCAGTACTCAATCTCGTCTTCGTCGGTGGACGACAGTAAGAGGTAAAAGAGGAAGCTGCCGGCGAGCGAAAAGTGTATCTGGGACATGGCTGCGGCGAGGGTGCGTAGCATTAGTATTCACGTACACGGGAAGAATTAATCTACCTGCTACGCATGGAGGGACTTACGATTCCACCAGTAGGCGCGCATCTGGTTGATCTGCAGCGTTCTTAACAAAGTGACGACCGACCCGACGGCCGTGCGTGCGTACTGCCGGACACTGCCATACTCTCCAAAAGAAACGTCGAGACGTCGCAGCGTCGCCCGGCAGAGGGCAATCTCGACGGCGTAGAACGCGAGACGGACGAACCCGCTCGAGTCGAGAAAGGCGGCCGTCATCGAGGGGCGGCGGTCGATTTCGGCGCGGACCTCGTACAGGTCTGCCTGGAAGCCGAGGAAGAGTGAGTGCACCTCCTCGGCCGGCGCGTGTCTCAACCTCTCCACTGCTGCCAGGCTGTACATCTCGCTCAGCAGCCGCGCCAACACCGTCGCCAGCCGTGCCATGATGATAAAGTTGACCTCTCCTTCTTTGGTCCTCGCTTCGCTCGAGGTCGAGGTCACCGTCGGCGACAATTTTCCCTCTGGTCGGCTCGCTTCGCTGGTAAAGTGCTCGCTGCAAAGAAGAGGCACATTCCAATCCCCCTGGTTAATGTACGACGGCCGCCCCAGCCCCAGCGCGCCAAACGTCGCCAGCACATACGTCGCCCACCACAGCCGGATGCGCCGGTTGCGGTGCTGTTTTGTTATTTGCCACCCGCTGGGGTCGACGTGCAGGCCCAGCTCGTGGCACATGCCGACGACGGCGCCGACCTCGGACCAGAGGCCGGGCGTCGTCGGCGCGCGGTGGATCGAGGCGTGTCTTTGAATGAACACCAAGGCGGCTTCCACGACCTCGAGCCGCGGGTGCCTTCTCTCAATCGGCAGCGCCTCAAAGACGTACTGGTATAGCGCCTGTCTATGCGCCATGGGACACGCCGTCCGGGCAAACGGCGCCGCCAGAGCGCACATGCTGGCTAAGAGTAAAGACCGGCTGTCGCGGTGGTCGGGCACGCTGGGCACCAACTGCTGGGGGTCGAGGAGAGGGAACGAGGAGTGGATCGTCTGGGTGTAGACTCCCAGTAAGACCTGTCGTTCAGGACCCCCCATGAGTGAAGACCACACGTCCGCCGACGGATAGTACGCCGGCCGCGCGTCCAGGTGCGTGTCTGGCACGACGGCAAACTGCGCGGGGATGTCGTTGTCGCTGCCGGCATTGGCGCTGCTCACCCGCAGACACGCCCAGTCCAGCCGCTTGTAGCAGTCCGCGTCAAACGTGCAGTGCCTCAAGACGAACGGGTCCTGGTCGCCGCTGAGCCCCAGGAACTGCGTGATCCAGCGCGTCGGTTCGGTCAAAGTGGCCGAGTTGGTAGAGGGGGACATCCCGGTCGAGTGAGTAGATTTCGTTGTCGTCGTCGTCGTCGTCGCAGCTATCGCTGCTCCGCCGGCAGCGCGCTGTCTGCGACTGGGCCCCCTGCCATGCTTCGGCACCGGCACCGACTTGTAAGTGCAGTGCACCTCGCGCGTCTGGCACAGTGCACAGTCCGCCGCGCCCGGCAGCCGCACACAGCAGATCCGCCGCTTCCGGCACGCATCGCACGGCGGCTGTCCGCGCGACTTGTACTTGCGGCCAATGTCGGTGGTGGTCGTTGGTGAGGACATGACGATGCGTGGTGCGATTAAGGAAGAAAACAGGAGAGAAAAGAGCACGACGTATTCCTGAATACCTTATCGACGGTATTTCCATATCCTACCAGGACATGTAAACACCCCCGCTATCGGTGTCCTCCTATGGGAATAGATACAATGCACATGCAGCTTCTTATCAGTAGTCGGAATGGGCGTCCGAAAAAGTGGGGGCGTCATCTTGGTGTTAGTGGCCGGCATTTCCACAACACAGTTGGAGGGGTGACATTGGACATTGTTTAAGAAGAATTGTTGATATTCTACTCTGCAAAAAAAAAAAAAAAAAAAAAAAAAACGGAGACAAACTGCAATTACAGTCTGTACCCTTGGTTTGAGGACCGGTAAACAAGGATAGACATCAGACATCAGCCGTGATACAGCATGCTATACAACAACCAACAATCCCCTCATGTTTATGTGCTCACTTGTCTTCTTGTCATTCTCTACTAGATACGCCCCATGTTGTACCCGCCGACTGGGTTATCGTCGACCTTGAATCCTCCTCCCTGCCGCCAACGACCAAAGCAGCACGTAAACGAGCCAGTGTACATGATCACAAAGAACGTCGGCGCCAGCACGGCGACCAGCGCCAGAAGCACAAAATCAAACTTGGCGTCGAGAGCCAGCGGGAAACCGAGGAAGGCGTCCACAATCGCCAGCGGCAGAATGACCCGGCCGAGCCAGACGTGGATTGGCGCGTACTTTGTCGTCGTCTGCGTCCGCTTGTAGATGCGGTGGTGGTGGTACCCCAGCCCAAACTGCACGAGCACAAACGCAAACACAAAGATGCCAATGATCTGGTGGCCGGTCCCAAAGGAGGACGACCGGACGTAGGACGTACTGACGGTAAAGCCGGTCACACTGCCGCCAACCGCACAGACCAGCGCCACGCCCTGGTTGATGCCGTGCCAGCGCACCGACTGGCCAACCCTCAAAATCAAGACGCCGAGGGGCATGAGCACGAAGAACGTCGTGATCATCAGGACGGCATGGATTATTGCTGTCGTGTCCATCTTGCCCGTCTTGACGCTGCCGCTGTCGAGGGTGGTACCGGCGTTCGTGCTTGACGCGTCCAAAACAGGCACACCCGTGCCGACTGCCTTGGTCATGTCCATTGTAAACGACCCGTACTCAGCGTGGTATTTGATTGGGGCATCGCCGGCATCGCTCGCCACAGACCCCGGTGGACCGTTGGCAAAGATGGCCGCCTGCGCCGTGCTCGCCACATCGACCGACCCGCCCGTCCACGCCCGGCAGTTGTGGCAGACGCCAAAGTAGGACAACGTTCCTTTAGCGATACCGCCACCGAGGGTGGTCACCCTTATTGACTTGTCGTACACTGGCTCGCCGTGCTTGGGTGATAGGCGCGGTGACAGCGTCACGTTGCTCCCGGAGGCAGACGCATACACCATAAGCACCAGCGTGTGCTCCATCCGGCTGTTGCCGAGGCCGACGGCGCCCCACGACAGACTGCTCGGCATCGCGATGCCAAAGTAGAGGTCGGTGGTGTTGGAATTGGAGTTGTTGTCGGTAGGCACGGTCAGTGCAAAGCTGAGGTGGCCGGTCGGAGAAACAAATGTGACTTGGCCGGCAAGAACTGTTGATGTTAGTATTTTACACTGAGTGGAATGCAGACTCGCGTAGACCCACCTGACGCGACCAGCGAGAAGAAGAAGAACAGCAAATAAGTCATTTTGATAATGATGATTGTTCTAGCTGTCAATGTCGTTTCTGTCTTTTTCTGTCACTGGGGAGGTTTGGGTCTTGAAGGTCCTGCTTCAAGTTGCGTCGATTGATAAACCTGCCGAGAGGAAGGAAAGAAGAGCCAAGAGTCTAGCATCGGGCGACATCTTTATAAAAGTCGTGATTCCCAATGGAGATGAACTACCTCAGAATACCGAATCTCAATCGCCGACATGCCGCGATGGACCACACATCATCGATGTGGCCGATGCACGACTGGTGATGCGCGCGGCTTTGCAATTTGTGGCGGTGTAAACACAATACCACGTGCGCGAGGCATCAACGTTCCCGAAACATTTGGGCGCTCAAACGTTCAAAAATAAACCTGCAAAAATACAAGCACAAAAGTCTAGAATGTAGATAAATCGAAATGTCGATGCCTTGCTGCGCCTACAACAGACCACTGTTTGTAGGATCGTACGCAAACCTGACACACTCCGGAGTTGGAGCAGCCTACTACAACTTACCCCGTGTGGGGATTAACAAACACTTGTCTCCGCAGGGGCACGGACTGCCACGTGGGAACGGACTTATGAATAATACAAACTGCCGTGTGGATGCATCAATTGACCAGGCAAAAGCGAAAAAAAAAAAAAAGAAAGAAAAAAAAGAAGAAGAAAAAAATAGACAAAAGGGACGACAAACGGATTTTTGCTGTTACAAACACAGTGTGTGGATTTGTAATGGAAGTTGCTGGTCTGGTCGGCATTTCGGCCCATTGCTCCAGAAAAGAAGATGCGAAGAGTACGGAGTAGTGAAAATCAAAAACTTTTCTCTATTATGCTTTCTATGTACATTGTGACTGGACTGAAATACATTTTCAATTACTGTCATCCACTTCTTCCTCCACCTCCCCCAGAGGCACCCGCTGGATCACCCACACGACACCCAGGCACGCCGCCACCAGAAACACCGCCGAGATCGTGCTGAAACAGCCAACGCCGATGTGGTTGATGGCAGGGAGGGCGAGGGCGCTGCCGACGGCGGCAAACAGGTACCGCACCAGATAGTTGCCGGCGATAACCTCGACGGACCGGGCAGGTAGAATGTCCAGACAGTACGAGTTGAGTGCTGGGAACACCATGAGCTGGCAGAAGCCCTGGACAAACATGACCACAACCACCAGCGGAAGGCCGCCCTTGTTTGTCTGCAGGGTCCAGCCGTACACGAGCATACACGCCGGGACGCCGATGCCCATCCACGGGATGATACTCCTCAAGCGATCCTCTGGCAAGCGACGCCCTCGCTTGCGGATCCACTTTTTGACCGTGTAGTCGGCCCAGCGGCCGCCAAAGACGGTGCCCAGCAGATAGCCGGAGCCGGGGGCGAGGTAGAGGAGGCCGGCCTGCAGGGGTGTTGTCAGGCCTACCCTGGGATTGATGACGTACACAATGGGCGTCAGGTACGAGTACATGTTCCAGACGAGCGACGACGAGGCCAGAGCCACGAGGACGACATTCAGACTGCGAAATAGACTCAAAAGGCGGATGGGGTTCAACGCCACGACAAGTGATTTCAGCCTGTCCGCTCTCCCTGGCATATCCTTCCATGCATGCTGGTGGATTGTTTCGGGCAGGAAGATAACTGCCAGCACGGCCGCCAAGCCTGCCAGCCCGCTCTGCAACCAAAAGATGTCCCGCCACGAGGAGGTGTACGTGACGAGAACGCCGCCCAAGACGGGGCCAACGGCTGGCCCGATTAGTACACCGCTCGAAAACCAGCCCAAGGCGGTCGCCCGTTCTGTCGGCTGGTACAGGTCACCAATGCACCCGGCGCCGGCGATCAGCAGCCCGGTGCCGCCGAAGCCGGTGAGCATGCGGAAAATGAAGAAGGCGGCCAAGTTGGGCGAGAGTGCCGTTGCAATTGAGAACGCCGTAAAGGACACAATGCTCATGCACACGACCGGCCGCCGGCCTGTCACCGTGCTTAGGGCACCCCATACGAAAGCCGACAGGCCCATCATTGTGATATAGAGGGCATTGCCAATGTTGACGATGCTGCCGGTCGTGTCGAAATCGGCGGCGATGGAAGGCACGGCCGTCAGGCTGCCAGTGGAGGAGATGGGAGAAACAATGGCGCAGAGTGACAAAATGGCCACGAACAGCCGTTTTCGAGCACGGCCAAATCGGTCGTCAACGTCGCCATTTTGGGAAGACGAACTGCCGTCAACAGACTCGACGGCGGTGTCGTCTTCCGTTGCTGGTGTCGAGTCGGACTGTGACGGAAAAACAGTGTCGACGACATGGCTTGGTCCCTTTTCAATGTCAATGTTGACTGCATCGCCACGACAGTTGTGGTCTGTCATGACCAGAGTTGGTGTTGGTTTATTGTTGACATTGATACTACGATGTGTCTACTTTGCGGTTTCCAGTGAAAACATACATTGCAGTCCACGCTTTCATTATCTTATCAAAGATTGAATATACACTCGACTGTGACAGACAATTTGAGTCGTGCCCGAAAATTTCAAAAAAAAAAACACCCCAAATAAAACCCGCTCCAAAACGCCACTCCTCTGGGATGGAGAGACACCCTGTTGTTTGGACTACAAGGCCGGATCGTAGACGAAACCCATCGCTGGCCGCGGGCTGTCGCGGTAGATGCTTATTTGCTGGTTTACATGCACACAACCTTGACCAATCACCCTCCTGTCTTATCGCCTTACAGGAAAGTGTGGAGGTGACGGCCGACCCCGGACGGCCAGCAAAGACCGATGTTACAGCGTGGCCGTCTTGGATATTGCCCGGGCGTAGTAAACACAACAGGATAGAAAACATCGGAAGCCGTCAAACTGGCCGTTGATCTGCATGTTTGGGAGTAAAATGTCAAGTCGGAGATTCCGACGGCCTGGAGGCAGTTGCAGCAATGTGGCTTTTGTGTGAAATTTATGTGGCTGGGTTTACTGGCAAATGCCGGACGCCTTTTCTTGGCCGCGGGCCAAGATGATTGCAGAATTGACTGCAGAATTGACGGCGGCCTGCGTCCCCGGATAAGACTATTTCCTCTTTGGGAAAGACTGCGTGTTAGTGGGCCACACCCCAACGGGCATAAGAAAGGGGGAAACAGCATTCGGTGAAAATGCCAGGAGACAAGGCACACGGGAATAAATGCAGAACAAGTGGAAGAATTGCGTTAGACATTGGATGAAGATGCCCAAGATACAGACTCCTGTGAGAACAGACATCTGCACGACTGCCCCACCCGGCCAACGGCACTTAAATTGGCCTGTGTCTTATTCGTCTACGGGTTGTGGATGGCGATATGTTGTCTCTTTTCAAGCCACATTCGATATATATCCTACGTATCTTGTGTACGCGTCCAAACGTTCAATATTTTACATCTACAAGATAACACTGACGAAATGTGTATCTTGAAAGAATTGAGACGAGGACAGCAAGACAGCAACAAAGCGTGCACGTTGCAGCGATAGGAAACACCGACATTACAAATGCATACCCCGGACTGATATGACTCTGACCCCAACGTGTTCCAAAAAAGACACATGGCTACACAAAATCCTGGTAAATGTTGTTACATTTCGTGCTGTTGGTGTATCTGGTAGTTAGTTCACCAAGCTAGCCAACCCACCCCGGGCCGTGATAAGCTGTCGAGATAAGGTGGGCCTAACATGACAGACTATGGCCACATACTCCGTACACCTTGGCTACCTCAGTCTGGATATCTCTGGGGTTGGAAAGCAAACGTTGACATTGGCTAGTATCTTGTCTGTGCCAACATAAACATGGCGATACCCCGGTGTATATAAGATGCCATCCTTTGTCATGTCCTTTCAGGTGTAGATCTCATCATCACCAACCAACTTACACATATCGGTCTACCTCCTACACACGCAACCATGGGGCGCTTCAGCTACCGCAACTTTGCCATGTTGCGCGAGATCACGCCGCGCCTGTTTCTCGTCTACATGTTCATGTCGGTAGGTGTCCCCGGATCCTGACTTGATTTGATTTCCTCCACTGACCTTTAGATCGGCGCAATCAACTTTGGCTTCGACAATGGCTGGTGGGGCACGCTGATTGCCCTCCCCCAATTCATCAACCGCTTCGGCGTGCAGGACCCGGCGACGGGCAAGTACAGCCTGCCGTCGACCTGGCAGTCGGCCGGCTCGGGGACGGGCAACGCGGGCATGGCGATTGGGTGCATCATCGCGAGTCCCTTGATCTCCAGAATTGGCCGCAAGAACACGGTCTTGGTCATTTTGACCATTGCCCTGATCGGTATGGTCCTGCAGAACGCGATCCCGAGCTACTGGGGCATCATGGTGGGCCGCATGATCAATGCCATTTCGATGGGTTTGGAAGCCAACAACATTCCCATTTTCATGTCGGAGCTCAGCCCACCGGCCATTCGCGGCTCGCTCGTCAACTTTTACCAGTGGTGGCAGATTGTGGGCGTCATTTTTTCGCGCATCATTGTTCTGAGGAGCAACGAAATGTGGCCGGTCGGCTCGCCGCAGGTCAACTGGGCCTGGCGCCTGGTGATGATCATCCAGATGGTCATCCCTCTGCTCTTGCTCGGCATCTACTGGATTTTGCCCGAGTCGCCCAACTGGCTGCTGAGCAAGGGCCGCCGCGACGATGCCCGCGCCGCCCTCCTCTACATCCGCAAGGACTCGGCCAACGAGGCCGAGGTCGAGCAGGAGCTGGCCCTCATCGAGGCGTCCGTCGCCGAGCAGCAAGAGTACCACCGCGCCACCTCGTACTGGGACTGCTTCAAGGGCTCCAACGGCCGGCGCACGCTCATTGCCGCCGGCGTCCAGTTCTTTGAGCAATTGAGCGGCAATGCGTTTGCATCGAGCTACTCCGTTCTATTCATGCAACAGGTCGGCATTACGAATCTCTTCCAGTCCAACATGGCCCGGAGCTGCATGGGTTTGGCCGGCGCCACCCTCGGCTTTTATCTGCCGGACAAGATCGGCCGCCGCTGGCTGCTCATGACCACCGCCTTTGGCATGTGGGCCTGCATGTGGGTCATGTCCGGCATCGTTGCCTGGCTGCCCGGTGGTATTCATGGCGGCATGACACAGTTCATGCTGTTCCTCCAACTGTTTTGGGCGTTTTTGAGCACCGGCGGCTGGGGCTCGTCGTGTGGATCATCACCGCCGAGTCCGGCACCGCCCAGCTCCGCGAAAAGACGGTCAGCATCGCCACCACCGTCTCGTTCATTGCCGTCCTGCTCGTCTCCTACATTAATCCGTTCGTCCAAAACGCGCCGTCCAATCTGGGAGGAAAGGTCGGTTTTATTTATGGCTCCTTTTCGTTCATCAGCATCTTCTTCGTCTACTTTTTTGTCCCCGAGATGAAGGGCCGCTCGCTCGAGGAGCTCGACGAGCTCTTCCAGGCCGGCGTCCCCGCCCGCCACTTTGCCAAGTACAAGGCCAGCGGCCTGGGCGCGCAGATCACCCAAGTCCAAAACACCAACGCCGACCCGACCCTCCACCTGACAAAGGGCATGGAGATCACCGAGGGCGTCGAGGAGGTGCCGGAGCAGGTCAACGTGGCGACGACCATCAAGGACTAGGTGGAAGGGGAGAGATATCTTCTGGCGAAAGGGTTGTCGTGGTGGTGTTGTTCCGTTCGTCTTGTGTCTGTTTTGAGAATGTAGTCTCGTTATTGGTGTTTGTTGTGGCTCTTTCCTATTCTGTAGAAGCAATCAATTCTATGTACATTGCGCAACCTGTATGTGACTGCAGTTCTGGGTTTATTTATGTGCATGTCATCTGTTAAATTCCGTGTCAATTGAATGCTCAAATGATCGTGCCATGCCACATGGTGCTGGAGATTAACAAAAACATCAAATCACACAACTCCGTGGCATCAGTTTAACAGAATCATCGAATTACATGATGCATGAATTAAAAACTAACAGAATTACAGAGTTCAACAGACGTACTATTACAAGACAACTCTGTTAATGAGCTGAATTACGGTGTAGTACTGTTGTGTCTTTGCTGCAGTTGCCCGCGGCGAACATCGAGCCAGGCGGGCAACCCGAGTCGGGTGCAAGAAACAGGGTCAGAAGGACAGGACGCACGGGTCCGAATTTCACCAGCGCTAATGCCGACCCTAGCGGACATGCGACCTTTTGATCGATCAGTCGTGGAGTCTCCATCGTCCTTATCGACCGCTTGTCTGTTGACTTGGCCCGCGGCCAAGTTCTCAGATTCTGGCAATCCCGGGCGTCGGCCGTCGGGCAGCCAGGCCGCCCTGTTTTCGCAGTCTTTCTTGGCCCTGCACATCGTCCCATTTCGAAATTCTCGTCTGGTCGCTGACAAAATTCTGTCTTCATTTTCTTTCATCTCTTTTGTTCATCTTTTGTTTTGTATCAACATACATATAAGTTTGTGTTGTTGACAGGATATTTAATTCCCTCCTGATCAGACAATCTCCACCTACAAGCACGACATCAACAACGACACATTTACGAGTCGAGACCGACAGTTTCTGCGAGGCACCTAACTTCAAGAAAAGAAAATATCCAAAATCAACCAACAGCACACACAATGGGCTCCGTTGCAGAATTAGCACAGGAGCAGTTGCCGTAGGTCACTACCGGACTCTTTTAGGTTTGACACACTCTAACATGTTTGCAGCTGCCCCCTCCTCGAGGAACGCTTCTCCGTCCTCAAGCAGTCGCTGATCGCCCCCGAGAACCGCGACCGCGTCATCGAGTCGTACCACCGCCTGACGGCTGCCCTCGAGGCCGAGGCCGACCGGATCGCTAAGCTGGGCCCGGCCGCCATTCCGGAGATCAGCTTCGAAGACCTGGAAGCCAACGGCGGCGAGCTCCCCGCCGGTCTCGAGGCGACGGTCCGCCAGACCGGCTGTCTGATTGTGCGCAATGTCGTCGACGAGGCGACGGCGTCCGGCTGGGAGGATGAACTCCGAAAATACACAAAGTCGCACCCCAACATTGGCGGCTTCCCGCTGCACGACCCGCAAAACTTTAGTCTGTTCTGGACGCGCCCGCAGGTGGCGATGCGCAGCCACGCCAACGTGCTGAAGGCGACCAATGCCGTCTCAAAACTGTGGCACGTCTCGGACGGCGACATTCCGTTCGATTTGTCGGCGCAGGTGGCGTACGCCGACCGGTTCCGGATCCGGCACCCGTCGCTCGTCGAGAACAACTACACCCTGAAAGCGCACCAGGACAGCGGCGCCATTGAGCGGTGGGAGGATCCTCTCTACAGATCGTGCTACCAGGCCATCTTTGAGGGCCGGTGGGAGGACTATGACGCGTTCAATGCCGATTTCCGGTCCGAGGCCAAGACGTGCCTGTACTCGGACAAGTCGTGCACGGCGTTCCGGTCGTTCCAGGGCTGGATCTCGCTGTCGCACACCGGCACGGGAGAGGGCACGCTCCGCCTGCTGCCGGAAGTCAAGCTGTCCACCGCCTACTGCTTGTTGAGACCCTTCTTTGTCCTCGGCGAAAAGTTTGACGACGTCACCCCGCTCTTTCCCGGCGCCACCCCGGGCCACATCCAGTTCAAGCCCACCCCGGACCTCCATCCCCATTTGTTCATGGACAAGATGACCGTCGGCATCCCGCCCGTCAAGCCCGGCGACTATGTCTTTTGGCACTGCGACTTGGTCCACGAAGTCGACTCCCTCCACCCGGGCGAGCGCGACTCCTCGGTGAGCTTCAACCCGTGTGTCCCGCTCTGCAAGTACAACCTGGAGTCGTTGGTGGCCCTTCGCGAATCCTTCCTTTCTGCCCTCCCCCCCAAAGACTTTATCAAGTACGACCACGGCGAGCACGAGTGCAAGCACGACGACCACGGCGCCCGCAAGGAGAACATTCTGACCGACGAGGGCCTGCGCGCCATGGGCTTCCTGCCCTTTGACACCGAGGAGGCGGGGCTGTCCGCCGGCCAAAAGGCCATCCGCCAGCTGGCCAACGAGAAGCTGGGTTTTGCCGAGGCGAAGGCGTAGAAATAGGGAGAATGGAAGAACAGAACAACATTGTAGGAAGTACGACAGTATATATTTTGTCCATCAATAGTCTGTCTGAAGTTTATCCATATTTTTATGTTTTTCTCTTTCAATACTCACATTTTTCTTTTGCCTTCTAAGATAAATTAATCCACCCCATGAAAGAATTTTTTAAATTTGATTCTTGTCGACCATCTCTTTTCTTCATTTTTTCTCTTTCTTTTTTTTCTTATTCTTATTCTTTTTCGTATTCTTTCTCTTTTCCCTATTCCCCCTCTCTCTCATTTTCCACTTGTCCTGCACAACTAGTTGATCGTCACCATTAACCGTTAACCTTAAACAACCATGAAAGCAATCGTCGCTTGTGCATGAAAAACAAAAGTCAAGCAACGACGGCGTCCTTTTTCGCTGCTGCGCTGCTGCTTGTCGAGCTTGTTCTCATGACCTAACGCGCACGGACGGCGCCACAGCGGTGTCTTTCTGTGGTTTTTTGTGTTTTTTTTTGAGTTTTTTGAGAATTCGCGTGCAAGTATTGATTTGTGGCGGAAATCCATTATCCTCAAGAGACAAAGTCGAAAGTCGCGGACCTGAAGACCTGAGGACCTGAGCTGAGGTCCTTCCAAGAGTTGCGATGCAACGTCAGCGTCAAAGTGTATTTGGTGTCGTCTTTGCTCCCCAGCTCACCCAGGATTTTTGCCAAATGATGTGCCGCCCAGTGCCATCCAGTTCCGTCCGGTGGTATCCAGTGCCGCTCAGTGCTGCGGTTCTGCCGTGCTGTGCCCATCTCGTGCATGAACTGCTCGAGTGGCGTTGTGAGTTGCGACGTATTCTTTCTGACGAGGACAGAGCGAAGAGCGAAAGCGAACCCAAACCAAACAAAACCAAATCGAACCGGCCGGCAAGAGTTGCCATTGCCAAAGAGGAAGACAATAAAAGGAATATTACGAATTACGACGTACCTTGCGAGGATCTGTTTTCGGCCAACTGTTCCGTTGGCGACATTCTCATAATCGTTCACGAGTCAAGAATGTCTCATTCTGGCCTCGTTCTCCTCTCTTTCAGGCCACTTCCTCTTCTCTTTTCTGCGTTTTGACGCTGCAGATGACTTTTTCTTGCGTCGCAGTCTGGTACCGATGCACATCGGGCGGCGCGATTGGGAAAAGTGCAGTGGGGAGACTGGGAGGAGCGGCAGCTGAAGACGGGGGAAAGACGCGAAAAAAGGCAAGAAGAAACGAGGGGAAATCAATGGGAAGAACTGGGGGGGGGGCAGGGGGGGTTCATCGACGCGAGCGGATCCTTCCCGAAATGGGACAAGTGTACCGTTGTTTGACGTTTTGTGGCGCCTTGGCAGCTGTGCGGGTGAGAAGAGAGATCGTGCACTGACAGCAAGGGTGGACTCGAAGAAAAGAAGAACAAAAGAGAAGAAGAAAAAAAAAGAGAAGAAAAGAGAAGAATGGAAAAGATCAAAGCCACATACGAGCAGACCGACCGTAGATTGTGGAGAAGAGAAGACGGAAGGAAGAAAAGGGCTGGACTGACAGAGACTGAGTGTCGTGATGTGCAGAGTTGACTTCCCCGCCATGACTGTCAGGACCAGTTTCTCCGGTGTTGTGCATAGTGAACAGCCATTGTCGTTCAGCGCACTGGCCAGGTGTGATTGCACTGGAGACGCAGACTGGAGACGCAGACTGGATACGCGGACTGTCAACTTTGACTTTGACCTTGACGGTCCAAGCGGGTGTTATGCAGACTGTTTAAAACCTTGTTTCTGACATGTGGACGTCGAGGGAGAGGGAGAGGAGGAGGAAGAGGAGACGACGTGAAGGAAAAGAAGAAGACGATGAAAACGACAACGACAAGTGCTTCTCCTCCATAGGAGGATCGTGCCAGTTGTTTCGAGGGCGGAGGTTTCTGTCTTCCGTCGTCCGTCGTTCGTCTGCACTACAGTGTACGTCGCAAGTGTCGCACTAGTGGCCGTTGCAGGTGTTCCTGCCAAAATACGCTGGACTCCGCACTCTCGTTTCAACGGCGTCTGGACAGGGCGCGCGAGGGGTTGATTGTTCCAACTGGCAAATTCGTCGTTGATAACCGTCGTTGACGATGACAGAGATGCCATTGGCAAAAAAACACACTGACGCGTTCGTCGACTTCATCCACCTCTGTGGTCTTCCTCCTCCTCCTCTTTCTGTCATCCTCCTCCTTCCCAAACCAGCCTTCTTCGCCTCTCCGCCAGCCACTCCCGAGCCGTGCTGCTGTACCGAGCCGTGTGCACTGTCCGGCTCCCTGCACGCAGCTCTGTGTCCTGCGTTCTGTGCCGCACGAGCCCAACAACCAGGTCGACCCGCTGTTGTGTTCACTTGTGTGCCGTGCCCACAGGCCAAAAAAAGCGCTCCAACTGCCTTTTCTGGAGGATGGGCGAATGCGGGGAAGACAGCGCGGTTGAGCACAGATTACGATTACGACGTATTGGGAAGAGTCCTCCGTATTCGACGACAATCATAGAGGCTGTTTTGTCGGGTTTGTCTCGACGTTCGAGTCGACTCTGTCAGTCCCCCGACACTCGAGACTCATCCTCTTCATGCAAGCCGGCTGCCCAACGCCTGAGCGGGCGCTAGCACAGCACTAGTGAACAGCTGGCCCAAGCGTTGCCTTTGGCTGTGGTAATAGTTCTCCACGTTTAGTTCAGACGCATTGATGGCATTTCTTTTCATTTTCTTCTTTCCACTGGTCTTTTGCTGGTCTTTTACTGGTCTTTTGCTGGTCTTTTGCTGGTCTTTTCTTGGCATTGCTGACCGGTCTGCCCTCCACGCACCGACTGGCGAGACTCGGACACTAAGACAGGGACCAGGGGAGTTGGCGTTTTTTCTGGTGCTTCTTTTTTGGCGTCGAACGCTGGTGGCGAGTGTCAATAGTGGCCCGAGTGGTTCCTGAGGGTGGTCGAACGTGGTCAAACGTGGTCAAACATGGTTGTCTTACTGAGATGTGTAGAAAAATGTCGATCACTGCAGATGTTTGTCAAATATAAGTATGGGGGAACATCCACAGATATCTCCATCTCATCTCGACACATCAGTCGTCAGGACAGAATTGGCTCTCCACCAGACATTCATCACCAGTTATCACCAGATTTCTTCAACTCTCACCCACCCTCCAACATGTCCGGCCAACCTGGCGATCCGGCGACTGATGCCGAAAACACGGCGTGGGTCGTCGTGACGGTGTCGACGATCACGATGACGATTGCGCTGCTGACCCTGGGCGCGCGCGTGTACGCACGCGCCGTCATTGTCAAGCAGTTTGGCGCCGACGACTACGGCGCCGTCGCGGCCGGCGTCTCCCTCTTGCTGTGTGGCATCTGGGTGTGCTTGAGTAGGTCCTCCCCATGATTCCATCTTATTGCTCACCTCTAACTTTTTAGATATCAAGAACGGCCTCGGCAAGCACGCCTGGACGCTCACCGGCCCCGAGATTGGCGAGTACTTCAAGTACTTTTACATTAGCATTGTGTGGTACAATGTGACGCTCGTGATTGTCAAGCTGTCGTTTTTGGCGCAGTACTACCGCGTGTTCTCGATCCCCAAGATCCGGCGCATCATTCTGGTGATGATGTTTGTTATTGGCGGCTGGTCGCTGTCCCAGGTCTTTGTCGGCATCTGGATCTGCAAGCCCATTGCCAAGTTCTGGAATTCCGCGCTGCCCGGCACTTGCATTCCCAACATCCCGCAGTGGTACATTAACGCCGCCGGCAACATTGCTAGCGACATCTCGATTTTTGTCTTTCCCATTCCCATCTTGAACAAGCTCAACCTCAAGAGCCGGCAAAAGTATTTGGTCATGGGCATTTTCAGTCTCGGCTTCTTCACCTGCGCCATTTCGATTATTCGCATCAAGTACCTCAAGCAGTACGCCGACTTTAGCTGGGAAAACGTCGCGTCCTCCTGCTGGTCCGTCAGCGAGCTCTCGTCCGCCGTCACCTGTCTGTGCCTGCCCACCCTCAAGCCCTTGGTCCAGCAGATCCTGCCCAAGCTCGTCGGCTCCACCAACAAGTCCGACTCGGGCCCGTCGGGCGCCAACAGTGCCGGCGGCGTTCACGGCCACTCGTCGCGCGGCTACCGCAAGCAGAGCGAGGGCGGCCACTCGGAGCCCAGCCAGCCGGGAAGCGCCCGTCGTTTCAGCAAAAGTGGCGCTGCTACTTTGTCGACGACCATGACCACAGAGAGCCAGGACGAGCTGTACCCCGTCGACGACATTGAGCTCAGCGTCAGCAGCCACAGCGAGCGCAAGGGCAGCGACGATCTCGAGGCCGGACACGCCCATCTTTATGCCGACGCAAACAACAACACGACGCCTTCCACACCTGCCTCGGACCGCCGCGACAACCTGCTGGGTCTGCGGTCGACCGTCCGCACAAAGTGTGTCGTCGATCCGCGCCAGTCGCAATTTGACAGCGGCGACGACGCGATCCAGGTCACGCGCGATGTCGTGACGCAGTCCCTGCCGCGCAGAAAGTGAGGAGCGAGGAATGAGGGGGTGAGAAGGATTCAAAAAGATACCAGGATACCAAGGGATGGTTGAATATTCACTGTATAGCAAGCGAGCTGATTTTTCTTTGTCACGATAATTACGAGGCGTGTAGGAACAATGAACAAAAAGTTTGAATAAGTTTTACTTTGTCTGACGTGCCGTCTGCCCATGCCTCAATCATGATGTGTTTCTTGAATTGAATATATACCTATGTACAGTCTCTCTGGTGATGATCATCTACCTGCTACGCACCCTAAAAGATGGCCATGCACGCCGGCGGCGAGGCCACCGCGCGCGGGTGGTTGAGCGGGCTCGACGTGACGAAGAACGTCCACCGCTGCTTCTCCTTGCACAGCTCGGCCAGTCTTTCCAAATCAAACATTTCGCCAATGGGCACGCCCCAGCCGGCCAACAGGTAGTGATGCATGCTCCAGTCGTTGTCGCGGTTGGGCCGCACCTCGAACGAAACGCCGTCGCCGGCGACCGCCACGACATGGTTGTCCCACAGAAACTTGGCGACGGCCTCGCTCTGGATCAGGCCCGAGTGGGCGTGCTTGTGCGCTTTCGTCTTTTCGCGATACTCTTTCTTTTGGTCCAGCGTCAAGGCCTCCCACGTCTTGGTGAAGCCGACTCGCAGGAAAAAAATGTCGCCGGGCTGGAAGTCAATCTTGCACTCCTTGGCGATCTCCAGCACCTCCTCGAGGGTCACGGCATGCCCGTTCATGCCGTTGGCGACGCCGCCCTTCTTCTCGACGTACGACACGTAGTCGATCAGAAAGCCCCGCGTCGCAATGCCCTTTTGCGCCCAGTGCCCGACGCCGATGCGGTCGCTCTCCAGGTTCTCAATGTCCTCGGTCGGCGTGCCGCCGTACCACAGCCGCTTGCCCGACGCCTTGTCTTCGGCACTGTAATGGCGGAAGCCGTCCCACTGCGAGCTCGCCTGCGGGTTGAACCGCCAAATGTCGTCCCACGCAATGCCCTCGTAGTTGGGGATCGGCACGATCTCGTGCTGGCACGGGAAGCGATTGAACCCAGGCGTCTCCAGACGCGTCATGTCCCAGTTAAGGCACACGCGGTCGCCCGTCTTGACTTCTTGCTGGACGACGCGCGCCACGTGGTCCGGCGTCAGGTACCGCAGCATGCCCAGCCCTTCCTCGTGGCTGCCCGCCTTGGCCGGCCAGAAGCGCTTCTTGTCCTCGAGCTCGTCCCAGGACGGCAGGTCGGCAAAGGTAGACATGTTGCAAGATGTGTAGATGTGTGTGGTGTTGTTGGTGGGTTGTGGTGATGTGATGTGTTGATGTCGTGGTGGATGATGCAGATTGTTACGTCCAGCTACCTTCAGTCACAGTTATATTTGACGCTGGATCTGGAAAATAAGATCCTGAAAGCGCATCCGTCCATGGCAATAACTACAGAAACCCCATCGCCGATGTCGCCGGCCGAGGATGTCTTCAAACAGCAGCGAAGTCGATGCGAACAAACACGCTCGCAGGATATGACGCGGAGAGGAGACGCGATGCGGGGAAGCTCTGGTAACCGCGGAGGGCGTGCAGCTAGAGCTCAGAATAGCTTCATGTTAGCGTTGCCGCGGGGAGGCAACATCGCAAAGGTCGGAGAAATGCCGTCCGAGGGCAGTTAACGGAAGTTTATTACACGGATTGTTAGGAGAGAATACCGCGATTGATGTTTGATGTAGATTCATTTTGACTTTCACTATCCCCCCGCGTTCCTGAAGAAAGAAGAAACAAAGGCAACGGTCGCGTCGCATTACGTCACTGTTTGAGACCCTGACAATCAACAGTCAACATCATCGGCGCAATTGACGTGATTGAGGAAAGAAGTCGATCTATGAAATTACTTTATGCTCTACAGAAGAATGGCACAAATGTTGTTGAAGATTTAATTTTATAATTATTTCACGAATTTAATTGGTATTTTTCATTGGGGGGTTTGTTTTTTAGAACAAAAACAGAAAAGAGTTCACCACCGAATTTTGAGTGAAATTGCCATGTTATCTGCACAATCTTCAATTATGTCTATCTATAACCACCAACTACTATAAACAACTGCAAACTATTCAAAAACGACGGCCATCCGCTTCGTCGACGTGCCGGCACGCATCTCCTTGACCATGTCGTCCAGATCGTCGAGCGTGCGCAGCTCGACTTCGGGGGCAATGTTGTGTTTGGACGAAAAGTCGACGGCTTTCTGGAGGCGGGCGGGGATGCCGGGTCCTTCGCTGGCGACGCGGTACTTGAACAGGGCCAGGTCCATGACGGGAATTTCGAGGGGCTTGTACGGCAGGCCAATGGCCATCAACAAGCCGCCAGGTCTCAAAATGGCCGGGGCGTGCTGGTAGGCGACCGAGGCGTTGCTGAACACGGCGGCGGCGTGCACCCCGATTTTTGTGAGGTCCTTGATTTTGGAGACATAATCCGGGTCCGTCTTGGAATTGAAGACAGCATCGGCGCCCTGCTTCTTGACCGTGGCGAGGGTGGCGTCGTTAATGTCGATAGCGACGACCTTGAGACCCATGGCCTTGGCGTACTGCGTGCCAATCTGGCCGAGGCCGCCGGCGCCGATGACGGCGAGCCATTCGCCGGGTTTGAGTCTGCACGAGTCGACGGCGTTGAACGCCGTGAGGCCGGCACAGAAGAAGACGCAGCTTGTCTTTAAGTCAAAGTTGGACGGCAGGTGGATGGCATTGCGGTAGTCGACAATGGCGTACTCGGAAAAGAAGCCCGGCTTGGTGAAGCCCGAGAGCTCGGGCTTGCCGTTGAGACACAACAAGTTGTGCACCTGGCAGCCCTCGCACTCGAAGCAGCAGCCCAGAATGTACAGGAAGCCAATGGCGTCGCCGACCTTGAATTTGGAGGACTCCACGGAAGCGTGCATACTCGCAACACGTCCCACGCCCTCGTGGCCAAAGGTAAACGGCTCCGTCTGGTCGGGCCGCTCAATGGCGATAATGTCGGTGTGGCAGAGCGACGCCGACGTCAGCTTGACCAGCATCTGGTTGGGCCCGGGCACGGGCGTCGGGATCACATTGGTGACGACCTTGTTCTGGGCCGGGTCCCACTGGCCGGCCTTCATCGTTGTTGGGATGGTAGACATGTTGAAGGTGTGATGTTATCGACGGCGATGATGACTCGGAAAATGGTCGTTTACATTGGGCAGTCTTTCTGACCATGAGCCTTGATGATCAGGGCGACATCATATAAAATACAACATCCTCACACTACAAATATCACAATATAGTATCACATTGGGCTGCCAAGGTACAGTACTGCACAGCAGCCACCAAGGATCAACTTCGCACGATAGTTTCTATGCAAGCTATTCCTGGGGTAGTTTGTTCCCCGCAGTCTCCGTCCGGAACGCGGCGACCCCAATATTGGCAGGCGTGGGTGGCCATGGCTCGGGGATGAAGAACGCGGGGAAGTGCACGATAACCGCGGCGACTATGACAGGTTGATTGCATTTTCTTGTTGGGGTAGGCGTGTAGCATCCCGGACAAGATGTTCCGCTCAGTGTTCATCCAATGATTGGTCCAGAGGTTGCACAGCATCCTGCCTGTGGTGCAACATAATACTGGCTGGCAGATCTATATTATCTTATTCGAACGACAGTGGAAAATGGTCACGCCAAAGCAGTGTTTATGAATGTATTTGTATTTGTATTGTTTGTAGAAATGCAATATTTACAGTAAATGCAAGAACGATGCAATGATTCGTCGTTGTCTTGTTTCTCCCTCCTCCACCGACTACTCTCCATCGTCCTCGACCCAGGTGTAGGGCAGGAACTTCTCGGGGACGGGAATGTGCTTGGTGCGCACATAGTCCGTGAAGCCCTTGCCGCGGTTGTCGAGAAGGGTCGAGCTGCTGACGCCCCGGCCCAGGATGCCGTAGATGACAAAGTGGACGGCGTAAATGTGCGGGAACTCGACCCTTTCGAGTCTGTACTCGTCCTCGCGCCAGTCGCCGCCGATGAGCTCCTTCATCTTTTGGATGGTCAAGAACGTGCGGAACCACTCGTAGACGTCGGGGCGGTCGACAAACAGGCCGCAGTTGATGTTGGAGCCCTTGTCGCCGGAGCGGCCCAAAGCAATGTTGCCGAGGGGCATGTCGACGGTGGGCCCGAGGGCCGCGAGATCAATAGGGTTGCGGGTGTCGTACGACTCGCGCGGGGGAATGGGCTCGTACTGCGGCGGGCGGGTGCATTCCAAGGTCTGGGCCACGGTGATCTTGCCGTCCTTGCCGGCCGGGGCCAAAATGTGGACGGCCTCTTGGATCTCGGCCTGCGAGACGATGCACGGATAGTAGACATAGAAAGACTTGGGGTCGGCCGTGCGCAGGTCCTGGGCCCAGTGCAGGCCCGAAAAGTGCTGCATGGTCTCGTCGGCGAGCAGCAGCTTGAGGGCGCTCAGCGGCTCCGGAGTGGCGGCCTGCGCAAAGATGCGGAAGTAGGTCGTGCACTCGAGCTGCTTCCAGGGGTTCTTCTTGTCGGAGCCGACCACCTGGAAATCCAGCACGGTAAACTTGCCGGCCAGCCCCTCCTCCTCCATGCGCGCGCGGATCTGCATCTCGTAGAGCTTGTACTTTTTGCGCGTGGCGTAGCCGGCGGCGTTGGACAGGTTCTGGCTCTCGAAGCCGCCCTTGTAGTAGATGGCCAGCTTCGTGGTGGGGGGCGGCGGCCGTCCCTTGATGCCGGACACTCTGACTCTGTCCTCGGCAATCTGCTCGACGCGTGCATCGTCGAGGTAGGCGGTGACGTCACTGTTCAAGTACATGTTGCCCTGGATCTCGTACAGCAGCTGGCACTTGACCGTCTCTTCCGTGACCATGCCGTTGGTGCCCGGATGCTTGGTGATGACGCACGTGCCGTCGCGCTCAATCTCGGCAATCGGGAAGCCGCTGTCAATAAACCGCTCGAGCGGGAAGCGGTGGAACCCGCTGAAATTCGAGCCCGAGGCATAGGCCGAGCACTCGATCAGGTGGCCGGCCAGAAACGCGCCGGCCAGCCGGTCAAAGTCCGTGTCGCTCCAGCCGTACCACCACCACGCGGCGCCAATCACTGGGGAGGCGTCGGCCACGCGCCCGCAAATGATAATGTCCGCGCCCGCCTCGAGGCCCTTGACGATGCCCCGCGCGCCAATGTACGCGTTGCACGCCAGCACGTCGTCCTCGTCGAACCCGAGCTCCGCCTTACTCTTATGGGCGGTCGTGTTGATGTCCTGGAACGTGGAGGGCAGCGCGCCCGTGTCCCGCAGCGTCTGCTTGACCTGCCCGACCATGTTGTCGCCAGATACCCAGGCACACTTGAGCGTGTACCCTTTCGAGTAGCACAGTTCCTGGCAGTGCTCGGCGAGGGCACGAGGGTTGAGGCCGCCGCCGTCGATAATCACCTTGATGCCCTTGGCCGCAATCACGTCCATTGACAGCTGCAGCGCCTCCCAGGCGTTCTTCTTGAAGCCCTCGCCCGTGCCTGCCACAATCGCCGCCTGTTCTTGGGCGAGGTTGTTCTCCGCCAACCAGTCGCCCGTGATAAAGTCCACGGGGCCCAGGCTCGCCTGCTTGCGCATCTGCCACCCGGGCTCCATCTGCCCGCCCGAGCAGTTGGCAATGCGCACGGGGCGCAGGCCGCGCTCGCTGCCGGTGACTTGGCTGCCCATGATCGTCTTTGTGAGGTGAGGTGAGGTGTGGTGTGTTTTGTTGTGTGTTGTTATGTTGGTGTGAGACAGTCTGTCCCTGTGACTTCGTGAGTTGGGGAAGGTATAACACGAACAGAACGCGCCTAGATATAATGTGGCTTGAGGAAAGCGAAAGCGTGACCGACTACCAACATATGTACGAACAGAGTACCTATCTTGGCTATCGTTATTATATGTCTCTCTTAAAGTACATGGATGACTGTTTACAGGGTCTACTGTTCATCAATGGCCATGGCAGCAGATGCCGCCCGGCCTCGTTTCCGTCCTTTTTCTCAAGTGAGTCTCCACGTCTCCATATCCCCACGCTCCACGCTTACTATACACGCCATCGGCCAGTTACCGCGTGCCGTTGACAAAAAAGTTCCCACTGGGAAACTTGTCCGTCGAGAGTCGACTGCGAACACCATCTCTTAAAAAGTAGATTGCCACGGGCCGGCAAGGCTCGGGGGAAGCAGCCGACCTACTGGTTGGCCGAAAGTAGCCAAACTGCAGGCCAGGGACACAAACCTCGACAAAACTGTCAATAGGTGTCGTCTTTGCTGGTCTGGAATTGCCTTTGCAGCTCCTAGTATTTCCCACCCAACTGCGGACTTGTCTCCGAGGCGGTAGTCCAGCGGTAGTCTGGCGGTAGTCTGGTGGTAGTTTCTTGGGAGTCTGCTCGGAAAAGATTGCCGCGGGTATGACCCCCCAAAACAGGAAGTGGCGCAGGCACTAACACGCACAAAACGCCAGCCAAGACTAACACCTGATTGGTCAAATGACAAAGAAGTGGATACAGAGAAACAAGAGGGGAAGCATACCCGCGGAAGCCATTTGACGATAAAGGACGACGCGAAGTGCCAATCGACAACGACACTTTCGGATTGTTTTAGGGGGCGTGTTTACGAGAATACAAGTCAATTGAATTGGTGTCGACGAAAACATCATGAGAACGTTTGTCAAAACCCGTTGCATCCAACAGAGATGGAAAGAAGACTGTGATCTATGCATTTCTTTCCACTGTCCTAGGTTTTGTATCCTGTCGAGCCTGTCTCGTCCTCTCTCGTTCGTATCGTTTGGCTTCCCCGCTTCCTCCGCACTATCGAATCTGGGGCGGCGAGCGAGAGAAGAAGTAGTTACAAGCTCGACACGAAAATGAATAGATAATATTGGTTGAGAAAATTGATGAGCCTCAGCTTCTGGATCCCGGCATCCGGGGCCCCGCTATCCTGCAGCTTCGATTCATGATCTGGAGACGAGAAAAGATGATTGAGAAAGAAGCAACCAAACACGACCAGGGTAATCATTCTCCTGGTTGGTGTACGTGCAGGTGTTTGTGGGGAAGCCAGTCAATGTCAGAGATAGACGATTGACACTGACAGGGGTCCGTTTCTTTTTGGTGTCTTTCTTGATCCCTTCTTGGTGCATTTTTGGTCTCGAGACTGCAAAAACAAGCGCGTTTTTTTCGACGGCCATCTTTTAGCTCCAGATATGGGGCGAGACAAAGTGCGGAGAGAGGAGAAAGGAAAGAGGAGAAAAAGACGAAAAGAAGGGGTCAAGCTGCCGTTCTTGTAGTCTTGTAGTCTTGTCGCAAGGCAGTTCGCACAACTTCGCACTCGCGCCCATTCCCCATCGGAGGATAACGAAAAACGAATAAGGACAATCAGACAGAAACAAGAGGAAAAAATCGGACACGTTGAGACAAACACATCTTCACGCAGTTCGCATCATATCCACATTTCCGACGTCAACTCGACATCATACTTTTATCATCGCTAATTCACTCATCAGCCATATCGCCATCGACATTACTATTACTATCAACATCCCGAAACATCGTATTCACAGCGTTGTTCACCACCACCACACACTCTTGCCATGAGCACACCACCAGCTATGTCGCCGACACGGCAGTCGAGCGTCTTCAGTCCGGGCTCAGGGACGAACCCGACCAAGAAGAGAAAGAACGACGACGACTCCAACGCGCCCGCGACAAAATCGTCGTCTACGACAACAGCGACGGGCGCGCGCCGCTACCGGGCCTCCAGGGCGTGCCAGTACTGCCGCACGCGCAAGGTGCGGTGCGACGTGCTGCGGACGAATGCGGACTGCACCAACTGCCGGCTGGACAACCGGGAGTGTATACTCTTGGAGTCGCGGCGGGGGAAGCCGGACCAGTGGCGCAACTACGGGCAGGAGACGGTGGAGGTGAGGCGGGCGGCGCCGGCGCCGGCGCGTCAGCGACGAGAGTCGACGACGCACGACGAGATTGCCGAGTCCATCCAAGTCGACGCCGTCGACACCACGCCAAAGCCCGCCGACACTACGCCTACATCGGCCGACGATACGGGCGACGTGCCCATGTGCGTCACGTTCAACGGCAACGACAACGACACGGAGCAGGACAATGACAACGAGACGGAAAAGGGGGGCGACGACAACGAGACCGAGAAGCCAGAGGGCGAAGGCGACGAGACCAACTCGGCGTGGTCGACGTCGGCGTATACGCCGCCCGAGTCCTTGGATGCGCTGGCCTTTGTCTTCCAAGACACATCAGCGACGTCCACTTCGGCGACGTCCAACCACGCCTCGACGCGGCCGTCGTCGACACAGGCGCCAGGATCAACGACACAGGATGCCGCCGGCAACGGCCAGAGTCCGAGCTGGTCGCAGCAGGGCCAACCATCTCCTTTGCCCTCTTTCATTGCCCCCTTCCGGAACAAGATTCCAGCGGACGATCGTGCTTTTCTGGCGCGAAAGGGCGCTCTGACTGTGCCAGAGCCCGAGCTCAGAGTGGCCATTCTGCGGGCGTACATCTTTAGTGTGCACCCGTTTATGCCGATGCTGGACCTGCAGCCGTTTGTGCAGGCCGTCTTGGAAGATGCGGAGCGCAGCGAAACATCCAAAGGCGAAGCGGCCAACGAGCGCAGCGAGGAAAGAAGAAACGAGCGCAGCGAGGACCAAAAGAAGCCCGAGCGCATTTCTCTCCTTCTCTTCCAGGCGGTCATGTTTGCCGGGCTGTCGTCGCTAGAGCCGCACCACCTGCACCGCCTGGGGTTTGCGACAGCCAAGCAGGCGCGCGAGGTCTTTTTCGTCAGGGTCAAGCTGCTGTACGAGCTGGACGTCGAGCCGGACAGCGCCGCCGTCTTTCAGTCTTTGCTGTTGATGAGCAGCTGGTACAGCAAGTGGACGGAGTGGAAGGACACGTCGCACTGGACGGCGCAGGCGCTGCTGGTGGCGCAGAACATGGGGCTGCACCGGGAGCCGACAGAGGCTCAAGGGTGGACACCTTCTCAACGAGGAAGACGCCGCCGCATGTGGTGGAGTCTGTTCATCCGCGACCGCATGATCGCCCTCGGCACGCGGCGGCCGCTGCGGATCCGCGAGGAGGACTTTGACGTGTCGATGCTGGGGATGGACGACTTTGAGCCGGTGGACGACGAGGCGCCGACCGGCTTGTTGCTATCGTCCCCCGAGCGGAAGAGCACCGCGCTCATGTGCATCGAGCTGGCCAAGCTGTGCGTCTGCATCGGCCACGTTTTGAGGACCAGGTACACCACCCTCACAACCACGCCCGCCGTCTCGCACACGACCATGGTCGTCCCCCGCCGCACCAATAGCGTCGACGACCTCAACCAGTGCGACCAGGAGATTGTGGCGTGGCAAAAGGGTTTGTCAGAAAACATTTCTCTCTCCAATCACGACATGACCCCTTGTGTGGACGTCCACTGGGCCATGCTGAACCTAGCCCACCTGACGCTGGTCAACGTCCTGCACCGCACCCAGACCCTGCCGCCGCCGCCGACCGTCCCACCATCGGTCCCCTCCCCCGAGTCGCCCGAAACTCAGTCCGTCCGCCGCGCCGCCCGCCTCAAGGTCAAGGACGCCGCCTGCAAGGTCACCAAGATCGCGACGGCTATTTTGCAGCGCGGCCAGGTGCGCTTCCTGGGGTTGAATGGGATTACGGCCCTGCTGGCCTCCTGTCTCAGTCACATGGTCGACATCCGGGGCGCGTCCGGCGACTCGGACGAGGACATCCGCGACGCCAGCATCTTCCGGTTCGGGCAGAACATGCAGGTCTTGTACGCCATGACGAGCATGTACGCGACGGCGGACGCGGCTGTTGCGTTCCTGGGGTCCGTCGTCAAAAAGGTGCAGCTGCCGATACCCGCTGTGGGCTCGACCTCAACGCAGGCGGCGCAGCCGTCGTCAGCGCAGCCATCCACGGCCGCAGCTCCGACAAAGAGGCCATCGCCATCGCACCGGTCAATGTCCATATCGTCGTCGACGTCGGCCAGGCCAAGGCCGTCCATATCCTACACTACGACAACTGCTGCCAACAACACCACAGCCCCTTGGACACCGTCACAGCAGCTGACCGGCCTCGCGGACGTCACCTGTTGGGACGCCATGGGCAAGTCGTACGGCGGAAGTGGAAACACCCCAACGCCTTTGAAAACACCCTCGATGCAGCCAGCCCACCTCTCGCCACAACAACACCTCGGTATGGGCGTCGTCCGCCAGCCGATGCACGCACAAATGCCTTTGCCGGGCACGTATGACACGACCATGAAGGACGCCGGCCCGCTGCCTCCACGCGACCACCGCGCCTTTGGCTCCTACGACGACATGCTCTTTGACAATTTGTTTACGGCGGCTGTCAATGGCGCGCCACAGCATCAACAACAGCACCAACACCCGCACGCAGATGACGACATGGCCCTCGAGCCGCTCGTCTACAACTACGACTTTATCCTCGACAACTTTGACCTGCCAGACTGCCAGCCGCACGGGATGGAGTAGTGTGGTGGAAAGGAGTACTTAATGAATTGTCATGTATGTTTATGTAATTATGTATGTACCAATGCTCAGGTTTAGATAGATTGGCATCATGTTTACTGGTTTTCTTTCAGAACATGAACTTGTGACTTATGCATGACATTTTATTTTTATTGTTTTCATCCACCTTTTCAGTAGCTACTTGTTACAGTTTGCTTTGCCTCTGCTTCCTCGGGGTCTGCTCGCCTTCGACGCCAATTCAAGCATCCGCCGGCAGCGCGCCCGACTGCTTGGCCGTCCACGTCGCAATGGCGTCCATCAGCGGCGGGCTCAGCGCGTCGTACGGCTCCAGGCCGACGCTCCGCAGCTTGGCCCGCACCGCATCCATGCCCGACGGCGCAAAGCCCTGTTCAATGAGGGACGAAACGAAGGCGGCAAACTGCGGCTCCTGGAAGTTGCCGGGCGTCGAGGCCAGTTCGGTGTGCACAAAGTCCAGGCCCTTGAAGGGGTGCGCCTTCTCGATGCGGCCGTACAGGTGGACGCCGCAGTCCTTGCAGGCGTAGCGCTGGATCGTGGCGGCAGGGTCGAGCACGTGGAGCTTGGCCTCGTTGGCGGTCACGGCCAGGTTGTCGCGGGGGACGACGCCCACAACACTAAAGAGAGCACCCTTGGGCTTCCAGCACTTGGAGCAGCCGCAGGCGTGGTTGTGGAGGACGGCGCTCGTCAGAGTAACCTCGACAGGCTCCGAAGCGCACTGGCAGCGGAGGACGCCGCCCTTGATGTCGGCGTCGCCCTTGGTCAGGCCGTTGTCGATGGCGGGGTGGAGCGAAGGGGCGGCCATTGTGGTGGTGTGATGGGTTGTTATTTTGTGCGTGTGTTTGTGTGTAGATTGTTGAAGATGATTGATGATGATGAGATAATTTAGGTAACGGAAAGGACATGCCGACGACTTTTATACTTTCTGGCACCCCTACAACTACCGACCTTTCTCCATGCTCACAGCCCACCTCTTCCCGAATGCCATGCTTGGTATGGAGTACACCATGACGAGTTATTACCCGGGATGACAGGGCAGCTTCCACCCTTACCTCCTCTAAACCCCTCTTGTTTCCATGGACAGAGTACAGGTTACCTCATCCTTCTCCGCAGACACCATCAAGCAAAAGTAGAACAAGTAGACCAACATGTGTATTCGTAACATAACATGCTCTAGCTTGGGTGAAGCTTGGCTGCTTGGCCGTTATCCGTAGGCACATCCGTAGGCATATCCGCAGGTGCTTGCCGTTGTCCAAAGGTACTTGAAGTCACTTAGAGTTATTCTTGAAATGTTTGTCTCAGCTGAGGCTTACCTTACTTCGTACACCCATTACGTTAGGGTCCATCCGTAAGGCAGGTGGTGAGATGAGAGGGTGCGGGAGAGCGTGAGGAGTAAGAGGGTGTCGTTAGGTAATACCGACCTTCTGTGTGTACGTCTCATTGTGTGAAAAGTCCGCAGACATAAGACATTCGACATCCCGGAGCGGGGACTTCTTACCGTCCCGTGTTTCTTGCTTCTTGGTGTGCAAGTGCCCCTCTTCAGTCTCCAATGTTGGTTTTCTTTTCGCCCTTGTCACAATTCCATCCTCTTCCAAACACTCGTTCGGGTGAGCGGGCTGCACTTTCATGACAAGTCCATGTCGTGCCCATGTTCGTATGGCCGTTTTGTCTGTCATGTCCGTAACATGTCCGATGTAGCTGCATTTCGAGTCCGTCGTTAGCAGACAATCCATGGAATAACCACATAACAGACACTCGTCTGACAAGGAATTATGTTGTCGTCTCCATTCCCCGTGTAAGCTCGCCCAAAACGGAATAAACAAACGACATCCAGCGCCGCGTTATGGTGTCATCTTGTCGTTTTGCTGGTCTTTTGCTCTGGCACCACATAACTCTCAACCATAACTGGTTGTCGTCGTAGTGTAAGTCAATTGGAGTCGTCGTTGGCCTTCGTCGACTTGTCCAGATCGGGCAAAGCACCAAGGCAAACGGTGAAAGGCGGCCCTGGCTCGGAAATTCGGTGTTCTCCAGCGATCGGCCCCTTAAAAGCCCCCGTTTTCAGGGCGTTCTGGGGGTGCTACTCGTAGTGCCAAGTGCCGTTTGCGGGACAGCTCTCAGTGTCGATTGGTGCCATTGGTGCAATTGGCGTATTTTTTGGTCGAACGCGATCCTCCACATGGCCCGGAAGCATACAAGTGTCGAAGAAATGTCGCCATCTCACCATCGTGCTCGGATCGTCTCCATTGTGCCGGGCCGCAGGGGAGAGGTGAGAGGAGTAAAAAAAAGATCGGAGAAGAGGGGAAGGGATGTGGAGGAACGCGGAGAGGAAGGTGTCTGCGGGAGGAGGAATTTGGGGCGGGAGACTCGATGGTGATTGGCGGAGATGGATGTCAGCTTGTGCAATTGAACAACGGCTGCGGGAGATAATGTTGTTGAGATATGAATGTGGAAAGGACAATGTCGGGTCGCATGCTGTCCAAGGTCTTTTGTTTTCCCGAATCAATCCGACAGAAAACTGCTCTTCTTCGTGCAAGTGCCACATGTGGCTGTGTGGCTTGACCTCTGAGATTGTGTGCTGGCTTTCAGTTAGGAAAAACTTGAAGAATGGAACAGATAGATTCATGGGAGCCGAGAAAAATGACTGCAAAACAAAAGCTTACTTACCCGTGTGAAAGCGCTGTTGAAATGTCAGCTCCTGGATCTGGGGAAATGGGGGATTTAAATAAACGTCCCCCCCTCCCTCCCATCAACGTTGAAAATCTGCCACAGACAGGCACCCTGATGGTTTCTGGAGGGAGTGTCAACAAAAATAGCCACCACAATTGGCCACCTCCTTGAAATGAACGGAACATGATTCGTGCATGCAGGTGTCGTATGTGACAGTGATTAGTATTCACTTTATTCATCTTGTTAGTCTTCACAAACGTGGGGTATAACAGCATTTTCCAAGAACCCGTCATTGATTAAAACTCCAGCTCCTTGCCATGTATCTGTCTATTTGCCCATGTCCATCAAGACGTTTCCAAAAATAAATCCATCAAAAATACGCTCGTCCAAAAACCGAAGCTTATCCCATAATTAAACCGTCTCCTGGGTATCCTCCTTTTCTCTCTCTGCAATGTCATCGTCTCATCTCCATCCTCTTCCCTCACACGGTCGGCCGCACCTCGTGCGGAAACGGCTTGCGGCCGTACATGACATACACGGGGATGTAAAAGTGCACATTGGTGTTTTGCACGTCCTTCCTGACATCCATCAGCAGCAGTTCGACTTCTGCGGGCGTCATGCCCAGTCCCTTTGTGAGGACTGTCATCGTGATCGCCTGCATGCCCTCCAAAAAATTTGTCATTTGCCAGAGCCCCAGCGTCTTGGCCTCGCGGCCCTTGGGCCACGGATTGCCGGGCAGGGCGTAGCGCTCCTCGACGACGTCGACAAACCCGACCTCGCGCATCATGCCGGCGAGCTTGGGCGTGACGAGCATGTCCCTCCCTAAATTGCGGCCGGCCTCGGTGTACAGCGTGTCGAGCCGGGTCAGGGCGCTGCCGTTGAGTGAGTCGTCAATCGCGCGGAAGCGGCTCATGTAGTCCTGCCACTCGACGTACCCGCCGGGGCGAAGGTTGTCGTAGGCTGACTTTAAGATGCGGCGGGGATCATTAAACGAGTGCCACAAGAGCCGCAGATGGACAAAATCAAACGGCGACGACCCGTAGGTCCAGTCGTCCTCGGCGTCGTCAATCTCAAATCTACAATTGGGCGGCACAAAGTCGGGCTGGATGGGGCTCAGGTCGGTGCCAATGACCTCGGCCGACGGGTACATTTGCGCAAACTCAATGGCCCAGATGCCCGTGCCGGTGCCAATGTCGAGCACGCGCTGCGGGTCGTGGATCGGCGCGCGGGCGAGCTGGCCTTTGAGGAGCAGCACAAAAATGGCGTGCTGGAGGTCGAGGCGTTCCTGCTCGCTCTTGTCGTTTGGCATAAAGTATTCTACAGTCGGTGGTCAGTGGGAATCAACACACGACGTGGGCAAGACTGCACTTACTGCCCTGCTTGTACTTGTGAAAGGTGCGGCCGTTTTCCTCGACAAACTCGTAGATGCTGGACCGGACGGATTGCGTGGAGGATCTGCAATGTTAGCGGTTGGAGACTGAAGATGGCTGCGAGGATGCGAATGACTTACGGCACATCAACGTCGCCAAGCGCAGAGTCGGCATCAGAGTCAATCTATGTTGTCAGCAACCATACACCACATGGATTATTGTGTTGACTGCAGGGCCACCTACACTCAGTCCTGTGCTGAACAGCGACGACGCCGTGTCCGTCGTCTCGTCCTCGGGCCGGGGATTTTGTACGGATGCAGTCCCCGGTGTCGCGCCGGCGTGCTCGTCGGAAAAGCTCTTGCCCGCATAGTTGGTCGTTGGCTGTGCTTGTGGTGCGCGTGGTTGTGGTTGTGGTTGTGGTTGTGGTGCTTCACCGTCAGCTATATCCCCGCCATTCGGTGCCTCTCTTGGACTCGGCTGTGGTGATCCATTTTGGGAAGCTGCGTCTGCCGCTGGGGCTGTCGGTGGTGCTGTCGGTGGTACTGTCGCTGTTATTGTAGCCGCCCCCGCCGTATCCGTCGTTGCTTCTGACGGCTGCCTCGCCGGTATTGCCGGCGGTATCCCCAAAAACCTTGCTACCTTCTCGACTGTCGTTTCAGCGGCCGCCCCAGTCGTTGTTGGTGTTGTTGCTGTCGCTGGTGTGGTCTCTTTCTCTGGTGCGTCTGCCGTCGATTGTTGTTGTGGTGGTGGTGGCTGCTGCTCTGGCGGCGCCTCTACTGTTGACTCGACGTCCATTTGCTGTGATGTCTCTCCTTGTGTGCTCTGTGCGTCCCCATTCGCCGTCGTCGGCCGTGGATCCAGCTCCATTTCGCCCATCTTCTCTCAGAGTATTGACTGTCGTCGTGTTGTCGTTGCTGTTGTCAACTGTTGTTCATGGTCTTTGCCTGTCGTAAATGTGTCTCGTGTGTCGCGTGTGTCTCGTGAGGTCTGCAGATGTCTGCTGTTGTTTGCTTTCCTTGAAAGGTGTCCACCGTCGGATGTAGGACGGGTCGAAAAGGCGGCTGTTGTACTGTTTCAAATCCAAAATGTTTCCGATCGGATCTGTACGTGAGATTGCCGAGTTTTTTCTTGTCTTGTAGGGTCTTTTTATCTGAAGAGTTCCCGTTTATCGTCTGAGCGTCGAGTCGAGTCGCAACTGTAGCTGTAAACCGTAATGATCGACAGAGTGAGGGACTGTGTAAGGCGAAGAGGAAAAAGAAAAGAGGTAAGAAAGAGAGAGAACGGTGTGTGATAAGAAGAGGTTGGTGGGCGTGAGAAGTGAGAAAAGGGGAAACTCAAAAGTCAAGACCCAGGACAAGGCCCAAGACCAAAAGACCGAGAGCGAGATGAGACGGGCGCGGCAGTGAAGGATGACGGTGAGCGCGGAAGGATTGAGTATGAAGATAAAGCTTGGGCGTCAGTCGAAGGAGTCGAGGAGGGAGAAGAACGGAGAATTCCGTGGTGGCTGCAAGATCAAGTGGAAGAACTACAGATGTCAGAAGAGGAATAATAGACGAAGGGTACGATGCAAAGTGACAAGAAAAAGAAAAGAAGAAAAACGAGACGACAGATGGAAAAAGAAAAGAAAAGGATCGAGGTCAAAAAGGTCAAAAAAGAAACAAGAAAACGTGGGAGGCAGGGGTGCGTTTGGGGGCAGTGGAGTCCGCTAAACAATGGCGCCTTTAGCGGACGTCTTTCCCTGTCTTTTTCTGTCTTAAAGGAACGAAATAACAACAGCTCGCGATCCAGAAGAACAAGGAGGATGCACTAACCGAGTTCAAACGTCCGCTAACGAGTCCGTCGAGATGTCAGACAGGGCAAAAGGCAAAAAGAGAGAGCGAGGAAGAAAAGGAAGGGAGGAAAGATGAAGAGAATAGAAGAGAAGATGTAAAGAAAGAGAAAGGAAAGAAGAGGCAAGAAGAGACGGCGCGAAACAAGGTGCACTTTTGGCTGGAGATAAGAAGAGAGAAGGCGTGATCGTTGATTGTCCACACAAAGGCACATAGGCAGAAAACTGAACGAGCACGAGAACGAACAATGCCAGCAAGGGAGCCAGAGTGAAAGAAGCGAGGAAACGACAGAAAAGAGAAGAGGATGACAATATGGGGTAATTTCTTTTCCAGTCTTTGCTTTGGGCGAACACTGGGCTTGCTGCGTGTGTATGACCAGTTCCTGCCACTTTTGCGCCCATACTCTCCTTGTCACCTCTGTCACCACTTCACGACTTTCTTGTGCATCGCATCCCTGCCGTGGGCTCGATCCTTCAACAATCGATGCCACCCTTTACCACTATCCACGGAATACTACCACGTCGCTTGCACCACCCAATTTCGAGAGTGCACCTTTTGCGCTCTCTTTGCGCCCTCTTCGCGCCTTCTCGTTTGGGAACCGCTTCCCGTCCATGTCCACCGTCCACATCCAGACCGGTGTGCACAACCACAATACATTGTACTGGTCACGACCACAAAATCACAAACACAGAAACTGTCCAACAAAACACACGATACGTGTCGCCACGTCCTTTCGTCGACCACTGTCTGCACGACATTTGACAAGACGGAAAGCTGTCCCGCCCGTACCCAAGCGACGACCGTTTGAGGTAGGCACAGCAATTTTGGTACAATTGTGTGTAGTGTGCGCCGTACTATGGTTGCAGCTGGAGGACGCGCAAGCCCGGCAAAGTACGGTTGTTCAAGCGGATGAACCATACATCGTACATTTTGGAGGGGAACAAACCACAACGCTGCCGTGATTGCGCCACCTCGGGCCGTAGGACGAACAAACGAAAGATAAAGACAGGAGACGAAAGGTAAAGACAAAAAGACAGTGACAATCGAGGGGTAAGTTTAGTTTTGACAAAGGAGCGACAGATGTGCTCAGTAAAAGCAAGGGAGACTGTCAAAGAAAGAGCAGCGACAATCCAAAGAGGTTCTCGAAAGGTTGAAGCGCCGCATTTGACGGGTCGTGTCAGAAAACAGAAAAGGGCTACAGTACACGTCCAGAACACTGAGAAGAGAGCGCCAAAAGAGCGCCCTAAACAGAAAACAGAAAACGGCCAGCCGACCGGCCCGCCGCTAAGCCTGATTAGTGGATGTGCAGCGGCACGTTTTAGCGGGGCTGCCCTGTAGTGGTGTGGTGCCTCTTTTCTTTTCTCTGTCTTTTTTCTCGTCTACTTTTGAATGTCTTCTCGCACACTGGACAGTCCGAGTTGACATTGAATGGAAGATAACGAAAAAAGAAAATGAAGCGACGGCGGTGTTGAGTTGATGGAGACTAGACGCATCTGCGTTCGAGGGCCGATGTTTCGCGACAAAAGAGACCGATTTTCGTGATCCAAACTCCAAGGTTACAGCGAGTTTACTGAAGAATTGCTTCCAAAAGAACGCACCACTTTTTACCACTTTCCGCAAATTCGAAATCCTTCGCTTCGTGCACATGCGAGGCGCGCACATGCCCTGTCTGAAAGGGACAATAAATACCACCCTCCTTTCCACATCTCCTCCATTCCGCCCATCCTTTCCGAGATGGAAAGTGAAAAGATAAAAAACGAAAATGGCGGAACAAACCAGAAAAGGACGCACACCAAGATCGGGACGAACGGGAGGAAGATGAAGAGGTCAGCATAGGAACTTTCTCCTAACAAATGTTGAAGATTGATGAACTTTCGACATTCGACACGATTTACGCGTATTCATTTCATCCTTCTAGAAGCAGACGTTGGCCACCAACAGCATCACCACAGTCGGCCAAGCATCGCCAACTAGGGAGGATCTCTCCCAAACGCAACTGTTGGCCCTGCCACGCCTGCCACGTGCAGTTTTGTGGTGGCGAAAGAACGAATTGAACAATCGGTCGCGGGGGGAAGGCATGTTGTTGAGACGCAGAAGGTATGCACGAAATGCAGAATGTAGAAAAAGGCCCGCAGGGAGACTCCTACGGAGAATTTACGAAAATGGAAATGAAAGTGGAAGAAGCAAGGCCAAGAGAGCAGGGCAGACAGACGATTCCACATTGCAGTGGTAATGTCCATGCGCATCGGCGGTCAACGAATCGGTGAATTGGTGTAGCACTGGGAGAACTGCAGATGCAGACTGCACTGCAGACTGCAGGAAGGAAAGAATGATCCGGCGCCGAGATGCCCAGCGGAGAACAGAGATATGCAAAAGTAATGCACAGCTTTTAACGGCTTTGACAAGCGACAGTTGACAGGCTATGGTTGACACTTGACAACTGGCGGGGTCATATGTCAGTCGAGAACGGTCGCACAACATGATGGGGCGAACGGAACTGGTGGTGGAAATGCGTCGCCAAGATTGTATTCGACGTCTGACTTCAACTCACCACAGCGTAACGGACTGGGTGATTTGAATATCATATTTCTTTATTTGCCTCTATTTTGGGAATGGATTTCAATTTTATTGGATTTTTGTAGAATTTTCTGTGTCTTTATTTTTTTTTTTAAATTTCAACCAAAAAAAATCTTTAGAAACAAACCAAAAATATCCGTATCCAAACATGACATGTAAATAGCATCAAATAAACCGCAGGAAAACCAAAACATTGACAGAGGCTCATCATCGGCATGTAATACGACAAACAGTTGACACATTCTTCAAAAAGTTGGCTACTAACAAGGTGCTTGGTATGTCACATCCATTTTACTATGTACACTAATCTTGATGAATGTGACAGACGAAGAGAAGAACAACATGAACGGAAGCGACAGGAACAGACACGAATGCCCAGCATCGTCGTGATGCTCCATAACGAGTGAACAGACAGAAAAAGGAAAGAGAGAAAATACAAAAAACGCAATCAAAATGCAACCATATACAGACCACCACACACTTCTATGTACATCTCCACCACCGCTCTCCCATCTCGACGATTCAATGAATTTGTTTCAAAGAACGGCCGACCCCCAGCTGACGCTGGGGCTCAGAACACCTACGTGGTCGCCACCACCGGCGCCGTCGTCTTGAGCGTCACGGGCACGCTATTGTCCTGGGCGGAGCCGTCCTCGTTCCACATGAGCGTCCACAGGCCGTCCGTGTCGGACGTGGTCGCCCAGAACTCGGAGACCAGCGTCTCCTTGTCGTCCGCGTCGACGGTGACCATGACGTAGGGGCCGTAGGTGACGAAGCCAGTGGTGGTGGCGCCGGTGGGGGCGTCGGCCGTGTCCGACACGAACCCGGCCTGCTCGAACGCGCCGTCGGTAGAGGACACCACATAAAACGAAGAGCCGGACGTCACCGACGATGAGGAGTTGGAAGAGGCCGTGGTGTTTGGAGCGACCGTCCAAGTATCGGCACCCGTGGTGTCAATGGTCCAGGTGACGGCGGTGAGGTCGGTGGCGGCGTCGTCGGTGGCAATGTAAGCGAGGTCTGTAGGTTAGCACCCGGCTCAAACAAAAAGAAGTAGAATGAGGATACATACTGTCAGAGCCCGCGTAGATGGGCAGACCCGAAATGTTGGTGCCGTAGGCATACAGCTGGACAGTCTCGGTGGTGCGCTTGCGGACGACACGGCCGGTGCGGTCCTTTGTGGAAATACCAGACGGCGAGGCGGCGGCGCCGGCAACGAGCAGCCCGAAAAAGACGGCGGTGGACCACATGATGAGTGGGAGGGTGTTGGTGGTAAGTGAGTGACTTGTGACGTAAAGAGTGTATGAGTGTGTGTATGGTGAGAACAAAACGAAGGAATAGAGAAGGACAGTATCTGTGGTGAGTGACTGTTGGGTGAAGGCTAACAATGAAACACTGGCGGAGGCGATGGTATATATGTTTCGCCTAGATAGGAAATTTCTGCAAGTTGAGCAATACAAAAGTGCCGATCGTCATCCATCTGTCTATGGAGGAACGTCCTCCATGTCCACGCAATGGTCTGGACTTGACGACCCTGGACTGCAGTCGTTGTCGTGTGTGGCTTGGCCTCGGGGATAACAAGGAGGCAGACAGGTCGACCAAACGGATCAAAGTATGCCTGTGCCCCTTGGACGTCATCATGGCAGTCAACTAGCTGGCAGACAGAAACACTGGGACACAAACATTCACCGCCCGGTGACGAATCATCATGGACGGTGAATGCTGGGATATTGGGAGGCCCACGGCCTATGACAAAGGGGAGAAGAGCAGGGGCATTGTTTTTCTACATTGTTCATGAATGCCTTTATGACAAGGCCCTCCCAGTCAAGCTCCGATGTATGCCGTGTACCAATCGGGCTTAACGATGACGAGGCAGCAGGGGTGTTGTGCAGAGTGTACATGACAAAAAAGGAGGTGCACGTGAAGACGGCCTCCTCTGAAGACGGCATCGACAGCCAAGCCCTGGTTTATGCATCTCGTCTTGTTTCTATTTTCAGGGTAGATGGGACGATGAGATGGAAACAAGATGGGAAGAAAACGAAATATGGAAACAAGACAGGACTACGCATGCCTGTCCTTAATACAAGCAGCTGTGTTTCGTTTTCGTGTTTATGAAGACTAAACTTCTAGAACCAGGTTCATGGACAGACGTGGACTGCACTGCCGGCCCAAACTTTGGACAAAACAAAGGCAAGGCCGCGAATAAGGTGTGTCATGCATTGAGCAAGGCCTGCCAGGAGACTGGCCTCGAGACAAGCCTGCCAGGCCAGGCCTCCTGTCACGGGATAAATGCCGTCGTCTGTCATGTCCACAAATCACAAGTCCTTGGTCTCGATCAAGTTAGGCTGCCCGCAGCCTTATGCCGAGACGGAGACAACGCGCACCCCATGTGTGGACAAAGTCTTTTTCTCCTTTTTCGTGGTACAAATCGGGTCTATCGGGGCTATGGCGGACATGGGTCGGCGGGCGTAAAAGAGAAGGTCGAAAAAGAACAAAAAGAGTGTGCAGGGACAGGGGTCTTTTGTCAATGATTCGTATGCATCTCCACGTAAGGATACTGAGGAAGTTGACAAGAGCAAATGGGAAGCTGTCCGTCGTCTTCCCCAGACCGTGAAGAGCGCAAAATGATTCTCAATTCATCTTGGTCTGCGGGAACCAAAGCGGCGTATTTCTTTTATTTTCCTAGCCCGAGATACTATTTTTCGTGGCATTGCTTGTTTTTTTCTCGATCATCGACAAAACGGCATTTTCCGCTTGCTGGCGACCCCCACTGCATTGGGAAAGAAGAATGACGAAGCCTTTGTGGGGCCACATAGGTTACATTGCTCGACCACCGCTGAACTCAACAGAAGAAGTCAAAGACAGACAAGCAATGCAGAAAACCACATAAAAAGACAAAGACAAGAACGTCCAGCGCGACAAGTCGTCGACAAGGGGTGAAACAAGATGTCGTGGATCGACGCTGGGATGGCGGTGGGATGGTGAAGGCGGCGGAGAATACCATTGAAATGTACAAGTGATGTGCAGCCAGGACTGGCATAAATTGTGCGCTGAAGTACTGGAGCTACTGAGGGACAGCTTCTAAAAAAAGACTCCGAAAAAGGGGTAACAGCCGAGATCGATGAGCAGTGATGGGCAACGAAAAAGAGGAAAGAAATACAGACGATCAGTAGACGATGTACAGGCAAATCGAAATCGATAATCGAGGACAATTTTGTTGGAAACCTACCCATTCGAAGGAAGAATAAACACCCTTGGCAGTGCCAATCCGGGACCTGTCAAGATGCCAAGTCTGCCCCTGACAACCCCGACAGACCTGTAAGCCCTGTAAACCAGCACTAAAAGCGGTAGTTGGATCAAGCTTCGACAGCCCAAGACTACAAGACGGAATAAAACAAGAACGAATAGGAGATGTCAACAGATGATGTTGACTGATACCTCTCGACTGCAATTATCTGATCAAACGTAAATTCTCCGTCTGCACCTCGCTTTCGCTCTCATAAAATCATCTTCTCGTCACATCCGTAACCACAACTGTGGCCACTTTTTCTCATAGACGAGATTGATGACTACGCGTCTCTTCAGTCCGCGAGACTGTACATGTCATGATTTCGTTTACGACTCGCCGCCTTTTCTGTGTATGTAACACTCTCGAGCCTCTTCTTTTCGTCTTCTTTCCAAATCGAGATTTATCGTCGACACACAGAGTAAACGCGTCATCCTACAGCCCCACGACAGCATCCTTGTTCACCTTGTCCACATCGAGAACCCCAGGAACCAGGAACAGGGTTGCATCCAAGTTTTCATTATCCCAGGTTGTCAACTTTCTTTTGGGTCTTTGGTCTTGTGTCTTTTTTCTTCTTCTTGTGTATGCAAACGTGCAATTCATGCGATTGGCTGGACTCCATTTTGAGTGGACAGGAATATCACAGATAATATTGTCGACAAATGCAGACCTCGAAACAGTTTCGTTTCCATTCTCTATTTTCCATCTGAGAACTAACCTACGTTTACAGTATTTGTCCCCCTTTTGTTTTGGTAGCTCATCGTCCGTTCGTCGTAACTTGGGGCGGTGCAGACCCAGGACAATGCGTTTTGTTTTCGTCTTTTCTTTCTGCTCTCTTCTCACTGTAGTCAAAGAAGCCTCACCAAACACATACGTCTCTGTGTCGTACCGACTCAGCTCCCCGGCGGGCACTGCCGTCTGCTGGCGCGGCCTTTGTCCGTTTACTTCTCCTTTTTCCAAGTCTCCTCTTTGATCATGCACTGGCTCCAGTCTTTCCATGGATGACACGTCCTGTGGGTTATCGTATGGACCTGGAAGTGGGCTTTGGACATGATGGGCTTTGGCTTGTCAATGTTGAAGTCCATGACGACGAGTAGAGCGGCCTCCGTGCACGAACTGCAGACCCCTAAAGATGTCAAGGCGTGAGATGCTTAACATAGTCATGAGCTTGGCTGTCCATGGTCTCCCATGATCACGATGTCTATATAGAGAAGTCATCGCCGTTCCTTTCTGTTCTCATCTTGTCTTGTTCAGATCATCAAGCCTCTTGGTCTTCCAACCTTCACTCACTCTCATCACTCTCTTTTTGACTTTGATTGTTTATTCATTCTTTCATACTTAACATTCACTCACTGAAACACATTCTTTGATACACACACTCACTGATATATCTTGTTCATATCTCTGCCCACCTCTGCCAACATGCACTTTTCCCGCGTTGTGGCCTCGGCCGTCTGGGCTGCCACGGCGACTGCCTTCCCTCACTTTTGGGGCTCCTCCGAGTCGGCTGCCGCTGACAGTCTCGCTGCTCGCGACGGCTCCCTGACCAAACGGTGCACCAACTCGGCCGACGACCGCTCCTGCTGGGGCGACTACGACATCTCGACCAACTACTACGACACGTCGCCGGACACGGGCGTGACGCGCGAGTTCTGGTGGGAGATTACCAACACGACGGCCGCGCCCGACGGCATTGAGCGCATCATCCTGGCCATCAATGGCACTGTGCCCGGCCCCACGATTTACGCCGACTGGGGCGACACGATTGTCGTGCACGTCACCAACAGCTTGGCCAACAACGGCTCGAGCATTCATTTTCATGGCATCCGGCAAAACTACACGAACCAGAATGACGGCGTGCCGAGCGTGACGCAGTGCCCGATTGCGCCGGGCGAGTCGTACACGTACACGTGGAAGGCGACGCAGTACGGCTCGTCGTGGTACCACTCGCACTACTATGTCCAAGCCTGGGACGGCGTCTTTGGCGGCATCCAGATCAACGGCCCGGCATCGGCCGACTACGACGAGGACCTGGGTGTTTTGTTGTTGAACGACTGGATGCACGAGACGGCGGATGTCGAGCTTTTGAGTGCCGAGCAGCGCGGCCCCCCCACGCTCAACGGCGGCCTGATCAATGGCACCAACACGTACACCGACTCGGACACGGGCACGACCACGGGCTCGCGCTTCACAACCACGTTTGTCGAGGGCCAGCGGTACCGTTTGAGATTGGTCAACGCCGCCGCCGACACGCAGTTCCGTTTTAGTATTGACAACCACACGCTGACCGTCATTGCCGCCGACTTTGTGCCCATTGTGCCGTACGCGGCCGAGAGCGTGTCCATCAGCATGGGCCAGCGTTACGATGTCGTCGTGACGGCCAACGCCACCACGACCGAGACGGTCACCGACTTTTGGATGCGCGCCATCATGGTCCAGTCCTGCAGCGACAATGACTCCCCGAATAACGTCCTCGGTATTGTGCGCTACGACACGTCGTCGACCTCCGACCCCACGTCGACCGCCTGGTCCAGCGCCACCGACGATGGCACCGCCACCTGTGAGGACGAGCCCATGGCCAGCCTCGTGCCCTACGTCGCTGTCGCCGCCACCGACAGCCCGACCAACACCACCACCTACGCCGTCGATTTGTACAATAGCAACGGCATCGGCCTGTGGGAAATGGGCGCCACCTCCTTCGTCTCTCAGTGGGACTACCCTACCCTTCTTCAGGTCTCGGAAGGCAACGACACCTGGGGCACCGCCCAAAACGTCTACCAGTACCCCAACGCCAACGAGTGGGCCTACATGGTCATCCAGACCACCAACCAGCAGCCGCACCCCATGCACCTGCACGGCCACGATTTCTGGGTTTTGGGGCAAGGTACCGGCACCTACGATGCCTCGACCGCCGAGCTGACCCTGACGAACGCCCCCCGCCGCGACGTCGTCCTCCTGCCCGGCGACGGCTATGTGGTGATCGCCTTTTACACCGACAACCCGGGCGCCTGGCTCATGCACTGCCACATTGCCTGGCACACCACCGAGGGCCTGGCCATCCAGCTGCTCGAGCGCGAGTCGGAGATCGCGGCGCTGCTCGACGCGGACCTGACCGACACCTGCACGGCGTGGGACACCTACGCCACGGGGGCGTCTATTGTCCAGGACGACTCGGGTATCTAGGGGCAGCGCGAAGCGATGCCAGTCTAACGAGAAGGGGTATGATCTGTACATATGTGTGTCTGTATATTTGTTGTCGCTTTCTTTCATTCACGTCCAGCGGCTGTACATTTGTTTGCTTTTGCTTTTCTTGTTTGTTTTTGTTTACTTCACTCGCTACCAGAGGCTTTTGATTTTCTTTCCCCATTCCTTTGTCACATTGCATTTTGATTTTTCAGTTTTAGTCTGTCGTTTCTGCCAACGCGTTTTCATTGTTCAAAGTTCATTGCGTCATCGAATTTAGAAAGGATTTATGACCTTCAGTTTACCGTCTATTGATCTATTGGTGTCGACGCTGATAAAGAGTGCAAACTGAACTGAACTGATTTTTTTTTTAAGGAAAAAAAAAAAAAGAAGAAAGGTCCCTGGTAGTCGACAGTTTAGTTGGCCTCTACAGAGCCTCCCGTAGACACCTATGCATCGTCAGGGCACCCTTCCGTCACCATAAAGTTGCTAAACGACACGTGCACACCCGTGCTCACCGACAGCGCCTTGATCGAAAAGGGCGTAAAGATGTCGGTCGCCGTCGCCTTGTAGGTGATGGTCGTGTACTTGGTACTTGAGGGCCGTCATAAACGGCACAATCTTGGTCGCGTCGTCGGTGTTGCCCGTGTAAAACATGTAGTCTGTCTCGGTGCGCACGTCTTGGTTAATGTCCACGCTAAAGACGTAGGTCGTGCCGGGCGTGGTCGAGGCCGAATAGGTCATCAGGACGGAGTACTGGCTGTTGCCGGGGGACGCTGAGTAACGCAGGCACCCGTTGTGGGTCCCCGTATTGCACTGGTTAAAGAAGTATGTGCAGCCCGTATTCCCGCTGTCCGGGAACGACCAGCGGGGGCTGTCAACCATGTCGAGGTCGGACGAGGTCATTGTGTTTTGCGTCGAGGGGGTGCAGGTCGGGGCCACGGCCGGGAGGACAATGGCCGACCTGGAGCTGGAGCTGGGGGAGACCGACGGAACGGAGAAAGACGCGGACGATACGGACGACACAGAAGAAGACTACGGCAAGGGCGTGTACGACGCGGCACTCGGCTTGCACCGTGACGCAGACGCAAGGGCAGCACCGGCCACAACGGCAGCAGCGATTGCGGTGAACTTTATGTTGTTGACGAGAGATGAGAAGATCAAGACAGAGAAAACGAGTGACAAGATCTGGATATGGTGATCAACTGTCAACAAAGGGCCAAGAGGGCCAAGACAGAAGAACTCGATGGAAACGGACGCAACAGGAGAAAGGCCGGGAAGGGCGGTCTCCTGAACATACTCCGTAAATACACCTACTCTTCAATCTGAACCTGTGAGCAGGGCTTTGGAGGCCCAAAAGCGCAGCATGGTCAACGTTTAATATGTCTTGTGCTAGACGTTGCCGGAGGTGATGGCCACTGGTGTTGCCAATAGTGTCCCTGTCTGTCCCTGACCAGAACGGCAGAGCTGAGCAGCAGAGGCCCGCTATTCAGGCCCCTGCAGCGCCCAGAATAGGGCCTAGCGCGGTAAAAGTGGCGTCGTTTAGCGCTATTACCCGCTAACCTTAAATCGAACTAACATGCGAAGACGAAAAATACCCCCAAAAAGGAAAATCATGGAAAAAGTCGACACATGGGTATGGGTTCGAGTTCTGCCCTGTCTTTGGAGTTGGAATTGACATATTTATTACTTGGCCATCATTTTGTAGCACGATGTGACAGTTGGTGCACAATATCGTAGATGAAGCGTCATTGACACACGGCAAGGTTTGTTTACTTTTGGGGTATTCTCAGGGGTAATCTAAATACGTCGTAACAAAGTTCCTTCTCCCAGCTGCCCCATCCATTCTAATTCTAGCCCACCGTCTAGTACGGGCAGGGCTTGTACAGGATGAAGCCGCCAAAGTTAACCGTCCAGTCAGGCGGAGTCGTCGCGAAAACGTTGAGAGGGTTGGTGTCGGACGTCGCCGCAAACACGACCGTCACCGTCTGCCACATGTTGACCGCGGGCTGATTGTACTGGAACACAATGCCGCCGCCATTGTTGTTGGTGGAGATGTAGTAGTCCGGGTTGCTGCTGGCGTCGGGAAGACGGTCCTGCTTGAATTGAAACTCCCATATGTATGTCTGGCCGGGGGTGAGCGAGTTGGCCGTGTAAACAAAGTTAATGTTCATGTCGGACTCTACGCTGATCGAGGAAAAGGTGATGCAGCCATTGTCATGCGTGGCGGACCCGACGTCACAGGAGTCGATAAAAACGACAAAGTCGGCGTCCCGTTGATAGGTCCAGCGGCCAGCGGTAATGTCGGTGTCGGCAGGGCCCATAAGGTTGGCAGAAGGGCCGCATGTTGGCTGGGGTACTGCCGAGGATGAGGATGGAGATGGCGACGGCGACGAGATTCAAGACGTCGACGATGCGGAAGATGCTGACGGCGATTGGAGCTTACAGCGCGAAGCCGAAGATATGCCAACACCGGCCAAGACCGCGAATAGGACTGAAGAGATCCGCATTGTAACGAAAAGAAAAAAGAGACGGGCGGGAAAACAAAGTGACCGAAGAATGTCGGAAAAACACAGAATGAAAATAAAACAAAGAAAATGAAAAAAGGGAGAAGAAGAAACACGGAATAAATATGAACAAAGAAAAATGAACCGCAAAGCATCAGTTAAAAATAAAAATAAAATAGAAAACACACGGAAAACGGCATAAAATGGGCGCAATAATACATCGTGCTCCAAGGGAGACTGGAGAAGCGAAGCATTTTGTTAGTTCAGTTGTGTGGGTCTTTCATCAAGTGACTTGTTGCAATAGTTGTGTCTTGGCGCCGAGTAGTGGAAGTTGTCTGCTGTCATATCACCCATCCTGGTTAGGCTCCGTGCCCGGCGTCCGGGCTTTGTCCACGCTACATTTGTTGATTCCTTTCAAGGCCATTAGTTGTTCACGATACCGAGTACTCCGTAAAAAATGAATAATAAAACAGAACCATTCTCAGCCATAATTATGTACGTATCCATCCACTCGTATTCTAGACTTGGCCCTTTGTTTCGAGGGACGTCTTGTACAGTTGAAGGCACCAAACTTGGACGTCGTGCCGAGTTTGACATTGTTGTAAACATTTCGGGGTCGGATTGACCGGCGGTTGTATCCAGCTTGTCTTGCTAATGGCGATGGAGAAAGTCTACAACGCGATGCTAAAGAAAGACCGGCGCCGGCCAAGATCGCCACAACAACAGGCGAGATCTTCATTGTGTAGTATAATGTATTGAGAATAAAAAAGGATAATGGAAAACAAAGCAATGGCTGTCGATAAAGATTGCCGTGCAGTGTGACTTGCACCATTCACGTGTTGAAAAGAAAAGAAAAGAAAAGACAAAATAAAACGAACGTCAATTAGTACTTGCTTGCAGACACAAATAACAGCTATGTACAAGCCACCTCTGGGTAGTCTCCAAGCCTTGTCTGCCGGTGGCTTACGCCACACGGCCACTAACTTGTGGCTTCTCATAAACACGGCAAATCTGCAACTCCGAGTAAAAGAAAATGGTGAAACTTTCCACCATAGCTGACCGCCTATCATACATCGTTTGTCCCACGTCCTCCATCTTTCATCTTCCATCCATCTTCACCTTGGAGTTCCCAGTCTAAGGGCACGGCTTGTACAGGGTAAAGTCGCCAATGGTAATGGTAAAGTAGTTATCGCCGTAGTTGTTGAGGATGTTCAGTTCATGGGACGTGCTGGTCGCCACAAACGTATATGTGATCGTCTGCCAGGTGTTGATCGGCTCGGTGAAGCCAAAATATTGATAATGGTCAAAGTCATCCAAGTACACGACATACTCGTCGTGATTACTGGCGGGCCGCGTGCCGCTCTGCTGGAACTGGAACTGCCACGTGTAAGACTGGCCGACGACAAGGGAATCTGCCGTGTAGCTCATAAGCAGGACCGCGCTTTTGCTCGGGGAACTCGGCACAAGAGCAGCACAACCGTTTGTGGGCCCGTCGGGACACGTTTCGATATTGAGGGCAACAGACGGTGCGCCGTTGTAGATGGTCCATTTATTCGTGGTCAAGTCCGTGTTGGAACCCATGAGATTGGCATCCGGGCCACATGTCGGAGCAGGAGGCGCCGCCGAGGAAGACGACGGGGCGATCGAGGAAGAGGACGGGACCGGAGACGAAGAAGACGGGACCGGAGACGAAGAAGACGGAGCGATCGACGAGGAAGACGGGACCGACGAGACAGACGAGACAGACGAGGCGGAGGAGACAGGGGAGACAGACGAGGCGGAGGAGACAGAGGAGACGGAGGAGACGGGGGAGACGGCCGAAGCAGACGAGGGTGCAGCTGATGAAATCGATGACGAGGAGGACGCCGACTTTGAGAGTCTGCACCGTGCTGCGGACGAAACGCCGGCACCGACCAAGATCGATGCAAAAATGAACGAGATCTTCATTGTGCCAAGGTAGTGTAGTTGGGGGCACCAAAAATGGGTGGTGTTTTTCAAAACTTGGTGAAGAAGAAGAGGAAAAAAGGCAACAAAACAAAGCTGTCAAATCTGTAGATGAAGAGCGAAAAGAAAAGGAAAAAAAAAAAAAAAACACGCTGGAAATGGGGAGCGGTCGACGGTTTATATCCTATTCCTTTGGACATACATGCGCCCTCCGGGAAGCAAATTCACTTGTGAATAATGCGTGTACAATAGTTAGTGTACGGCCGGCTGGTATGAACATGCCTTTGAAGAACAGTGAGTGGGCTCGCTAAATTTGCTTCGCGATGCAACTATTAGCTCCCGTCAAGTACTAGTCGTTGTGGATGGTTCCATATAGACAAAGGAATAATAAGTAGTCGACTTGGGGGCCAAGTTCTAGACTTGAACTACGGATGGCGACGCCATGTTTGTCTGCGACAATGTCTCACAGCGGAATCACGGTAGGCGGCACATGTTTTTTGTCTCATAGTTTCTTTTTCTTTTCTCAGCCTAGCACGGATGCCAAACGACACTGGCGCCGCCTGTCAATTGGGTGGATAAACGAATCCGAGGGTGATTTTTGTGAAATAAATGTCAATGTGAATGATGAGAAGAAAACACATGGCAGCTAGAAATGTAAATGAAGAAAAAAGAAACCGAAAAAAGAGAAAGATGCTTGGCAACAAACTCGCGAGCGACGGCGTGGAATTGAATTCAAAGAACACATCCATAAAATCAGTCCGGTGCTAAACAAAAGAGAGACATAGCTCACCGAGCCCACGTGAGAAAAGACGGTCTGCATTTACTGTTCTTCGGCATCGACTACCGCGTCTAAAACGCTGCCACTATTGCAGCGGACACGTCTTGTACAGCTTAAAGTTGGCAAAGCTGACCCCGAGGCTGCCGCTGACCGTGTTCTGGACGTTCAAGATGGTCGCGCTGTCTGTGGCCAGAAAGTTGAACGAGACCGTCTGCCAGGTGTTGGCGGCCTGGGTGAACTGGAACTCGGCAGACGCGCTGGTGCCCGAGGAGCCTGCCGCGAAAGACGTAAAGACGGTGTAGTCCGCGGAGCCGGCGGGCGAGGGCCCGTCTTGCGAAAACTGAAACTCCCACGTGTAGTACGCGCCGACCGTCAGCGACTCGACACCGGTGTACTGAAAGTTGGTTCTGATGTTGCTGTTCGCGTCGTGGCCCGAGAAGCGGATGCAATTGTTGGTGGGCCCGCCGTTGCAGGTACCAGGGGTGACATAGAAGCTGAACGGATCCTCGTCAATGATCCATTTGCTGCTGGCGGAAATGTCGGTTTCGGTGGGCACGAGTGTGTCTTCCGGGCCGCAGGTCGAGCCGGAAGGCACCGGAGATGACGACGGGGCGGCGGACGATGATGCTGAGGAGACAGAGGAGGGCGCAATCGATGAGGCCGAGGAGGATCCAGACAGAGGCGGGCTCGGTCTGCAGCGCGATGCTGCCGAAAGGCCAACGCCGGCCAAGAGAGTGACGACGACGGACGCGACCTTCATTGTGAGTGAGGGAAGAAAAAGACGGAACCAAGTGTGGCGGACGAAAGGCTGTTGAGCCAGTGGACGAAGTTGAAATCTCAGAGGAAGAAAAGAAGAAAAAAGGAAGGAGAAAAAAAGAAGAGTAGAGTTCGGCACACGGAAAATTCAAGATCTTTTCTAGAGAATCGACGGTGGGCAATCGACCCAAATAACTACGACGTACGGCGTACTCTGCCCCAATTCGACATATTGTAAAAAAGAGAAGCCGAAAATGGTATTTTGATATTGCCGTTTTTCAGCTGTGTGCGCATTGATGCAATAGTTCCTGACGTGGATCCTTGGCATCATATTGTGGCGGCTGCATGCAGCGGGACCAGGAACAGGGGTAAATTTTACGACAACGGCTTTGAATTACACCACAGTTTGTTTATCTTACTGACGAAGCTTTGGGGAGAAGAAGAAAAAAAAAGACATATTCAAACTGCTCTAGCTGACGTCTCGGTTTTGATGCGCCATATTCCATCTTCTAGCCTCTACCCGTTGATGTCGGGGCACGTCTTGTACAGGTTGAAGTTGGCAATGCTGACTTGCACGTCACCGGGAACCGTCCTGTAAATGCCTAAAGCCATCGAGGGGTCTGTGGCCTGGAAAGAAAAGGAGACCGGCTGCCAGGTATTGGCCATTTGCGTAAACTGGAACGTCTTGGACTGGGCAAAGCCAGGCGTGAAGACCATGCCGTCGTACGTGAGGAAGTTGTCCGCGTCCTCCGACAACTGGAACTCCCACGTGTACCAGTCGCCGACGACGAGCGCGTTGGCGGTGTAGGTAAAGGTAATGACGATCCCGGGGACAGCATTGGTGGGAACAAACCGTATGCAGTCGTTGGGCGGGCCGCCGTTGCAGGTGTCGATTGCGACCGAGTATTGGGACGGTTCGAGGTGGATGTACCACTGGGGACTTGCCGCCAGGTCGGTGTCGGCGACCATGAGGCCGGCTTCCGGGCCGCACGTTGGTGCGGTAGGCGGCGACGATGAGGGCGAGGACGAAGGAGGAGCCGAGATCGAGGAAGACGACGCGGAAGAAACCGACGGAGACGCGCTGGGCTTGCAGCGGGATGCCGAGGACAAGCCGGCACCGGCCAGGATGGCGGCGAGGACGGGTGCGATCTTCATTGCAGGCGAGATGGTGGATCGAAGTGGTGGAAAAAGGACGGAAGAAAGACAAAGTAGAGGAAAGATGTAACGAATTAAAGACGCTGGGAAACGGCTGAATCTAGAGTGAATAAAGAACAGGAAAAAAAGAATGGAATGAAGATTGAAGAGGTGGAAATGGGAAAAATATACGACGTAATGAACGAGAAAAATCTGAAGAATTGGAAAGAGAAAAAGAAGAGGCAAGTAAAACAGCCAAAAAAATTAGAGGAAAAAAGGAACGCCTCGACGATTCACGGGTGAGGCGCTGGCTATGGGGGAATCCCGCACCCCACGCGTGTGTAAATCTCCCAACGTGCCAAAAGAAGAATCACAAAGAAAAATGTTTCCTAAACGGGAAATATCATGTAAGTCAGCTTGTGTTTAGTTTTCGCTTAGCCGGGCTTTAGTGCAATAGTGTTGTATTTGGGTGCTTGGCAGTGGGTTCTAGAACTGGCCTACAGAATACGTCGTATTACAGCTAGAATGATGCGCATTGTGCGTAAGCTTTGGGTCGTAGGTATGCTCATTGCTCACGCTGCAATTTTTGTTTACTGGAGCATTGTTCGTGATCTTGAAGATGCTCATCGTATTGATTACTTATGACTTGTGTAAATGATATTCTTTCTAGCTCCAAGGAAATGCAAGAATATCAATTGTCCACTGCTACTGCCCACCGCAACTGCCTCTCCATTCCACCATTCACTAATTCATCCCATCCAACTACACAGGCTGAGCGCACGCCTTGTACAGGTTAAAGTTGCTAAAGGTAGTGGCCGTGTTGGGAGAAGGATAATTGTTAAAGGTGAGGTCTCTGGTCGTGTCGGTCGCCACAAAGTCGACGGTGACCGTGAGCCACTCCGGCGGGTTGCCGTAATAGAAAAACGAGGCATACTCGTTGGGGTTGCCCGTCGACACCATGTACGTGTCGTAGTAGGGCATCCGTAGGTTCTGCCAGTACTGGAAGCTAAAGGTGTACTTTTGGCCGACGACCAGATCGTGCGCGTGGTAGATCCACTTGACATGCAAGATGGCCGCGCTGTCGGTAGGAATGTAGCTGAGGCAGCCTTGGGCGCCGCCCACATTGCAAGTGCCGACGCTCAAGTACATGCTGTCGCTTGGTTGGATGGGAAGGTCCCAGTGCATGTTGGGGAAGGCGGCGTCAGTCCCTATGAGGGGGGCTTCCGGGCCGCAGGTCGGGCCGGCGGGAGTGGAAGGAGACGGCGAGGCAGACGACGAGGGCGAGACAGAAGACGAGGACGGCGAGGCAGAGGACTTGCCCAATTTGCAGCGTGACGCTGACGACAAGCCAGCGCCGGCCAGCACCGTAATGAGAATAGAAATGAACTTCATTGTGCACGAAGCTTTGGAACAAGACGAATGATTGTCGATAAAGGAGAGACTGGCCGGGGTAGAGAGGTGACAAGAAAATATAAAAGAAAAAGAGAGAGAGAGAGAGAGAGAAAGAACCAATTCCGAGGGCAAAGCCTAATATTTATCATGCTTGGAGCAGCTTCTGATTTCAATGCAAGCCATGAAACGGCCACGATAGCTACAGCTTGCCTATTTACATGTTGTATAAGCATTTCCTGTTGAATTGGTCAAAACAGGAGACATTTTTTGACGTTTGTTCAACTTCTCGTCGCTTGATGCAATAGTTCCTCTTTCTTAACTGCTTGGGTGCGATGTGGAAGTTGCTCGTCGTTTAGCCGTTCAAAATAGTACCAGTTTTGGCTGAGCCATCTTTTGTGGCGCATTTTGCTGCTTGGCGCTGGAATTGTTTTGTTCGCCCCCCAAAAAGAATAAAAAAAGGGGGAAAAAACCGAGACGGAAGCAGACACAGGAACAGAAACAACAACAACAAAATAGAGCATGAAAATTCAAAGGCGAATGAATTTGAGTCATCTCTTTTCACAGTGTTAAAACAACGTCGCATTATGTCGGGAACAACAAGAAAGAAAGGTTACATCAAAATAAGCTTAATTCAGGAGTTCTGTGCCCACGCATCGAATTGGATCCATCTAGATTTGTCTACTTGAAACTCAGGGTACTAAATATCTCCCAACTTACAAGCAACGACTCGATACCAAGAAGCTATTGTAGAATATTTGAAGCTATAAGTTGGGTTAGGAAAAGATGATGTGCACAATGGCCACGAAAGTCGAAACATTCCGACCAAAAGAATTACAATGTGGAATGGATGGAAGACGTCGAGATTTAAAGACGATAGCAGAGCTCCATGAGAGCAGCCCCATCGTAGAATAAACACCGTAACGAGTGATACTAAAGTTTGTTTACTTGCATCGAATGTTGAAGCAATTCTGGAAAAGGCAAGGGAGAATAAACAATAGACTTGCGAACTGTGGCGCTTGCCGTGTTTATCATCAGCCACTGGAGGTTCTAGATCTAGATTCACAGTAGACGGTTTAAATAGCACCTGATTAGGCTTTCTGCCTTTTACGGTGGAGATGAGCTGAAGAGCCAGATACTCATTTGTTTGAGATAAGGGAAGTAACATGGAAAGGCCAAAGAAAAAAAAAATAGAAAGAGAAAGAAAATAAACCCAGCTAAATCTCAAAATCTGTCCGCCGTATCCCCCCTCCAGCGCCTTTGAAGTCCTTAGTTTCCGCCCGTGGTTGGGCAGTTCTGGTACAGGTTGAAGTTGCCAAAGTTGATCACCTCGCCGTTCAGCACGGTATTCGAAATGAAAACGTATTCGTCCACGTTGCGCGCCGTAAACTGGAAGCTGACTGTCTGCCAGGTGCCCGCGGACTGCACAAAGAAAAAGCTATTATCCCCTGCCCCCGAAAAGGCCGTGGTCGAAAACTGATATGGTGCGTCGGACCTGTCGCGAGAGTCCGAGTACTGGAGTGAGAACGTGTAGGCCTGGCCGACTGTGAGCCCGTGGGCGGTGTAGGCGATCTCAAAATACGTAGTGTATGGTGCGTCAGGGACGTCGTAGACGATGCAGCCGTTTGTGATTGGGCCGCTTGCGCCTGGGCCGGTGCTGCAGGTGTAGACCTGGCCCTGAACGTAGCTACCAGGATCGAAAAGGAGGCCCCAGTCGGCCGTGGTCAGGTCCTTGCTGAAGTCGGTAATGGACGTGTCAGGGCCACAAGCCGTCACAACCGGAGCAGCGGACGAGGAGGATGGGGCGGGTAGTGAGGACGATGGAGACGAATAAATCGAAAAAGACGAGACAGATGAGGCCGAGGACACTGATGAGATAGACGAGACTGGCGACGGCGATGGGGACGGACTGAGCCTGCAGCGGGAAGCAGAAGCCAGGCCGATCATAGCCAAGAGGATGGAAGCAGTCTTCATTGTGAAAAGGAGTCTTGGAGGCCGGTGGTGGTACTGAAAGATTGAACGATGGTGGACAGAGTAGAAGAGTTGAAAAAGGAAAGAAAAGAAAAGAATTAAAGTAAAAAACAAATAAACACAAGTGATGGAATATAAGATAACCGATAGTCGGGGAGAGGTAGGAACTAAATAGAAGAGTTTAGCTTTGCATAGAGGCTTCCCAGCCATTGTTGTAATGAGGCAACTTGTTTTCGCTTCTTTCAGTACTAAACACGAAAAATACGGACAGATGTAGTTGGGAAAACTTGGCAGAGGTCAATAGTAACATTCAGCATGTTTGCAGAATATTGCTCTTTTAGGTCACAGACTTGTAGTCCTATAGCTGTGGAAAATACGGTACAAACACTAGATATTCTAGGGTTCTTTAACTTGGTAACATGTAAACACTGACAAAAAAATCATTTTGCCATGATAAAACACTATCGTACACAAGAACCCTTTTTTTTTCGGAATCGTCACCGTATTCAAGCACCGCCCGCCTCTGGGCAGGTCTTGTACAGGTTGAAGTTGCCAACGGTGATCGCGATGTCTTTGAACCCGTTGGCTATGGCAATGACCTCGGTGGATTGGACCGGCGTGAACTTGAACGTCAACGACTGCCACGTGCCGGCCGCCTGCGTGAACGAAAAAAACGTCGTGTACGGTGCCGTGATCGTTTGGACATAGTATTGGCCCATGCCATCAACGATGGTGTCCTGCGAGAACTCAAAGGTCATAGCATACTCCTGGCCCGCCGTTAGACCGGCGGCCGAGTAGGTAAAGAGGAAAAACGAGGACGCGGCCCAGTTGTTGGGGGTGAAGCGGACACAGCCGTTGGCGGCACCGCCGTCGCAGGCCTGGATGGTGTCCAAAACGTTAAAGGCCGACTCGTGCGCGATGTCCCATTTGTCGGACGTTATATCCGGGTTGAAATCCGCGCTGGTGTTCTCCGGACCGCAAGTCGGGGCCGGGATGGTGGACGAGGAGGGGGAGGAGGGGGAGGAAGAAGAGGCGGACAAGGCGGATAAGGCGGATGAGGCAGATGAGACGGAGGGCGTGGCCAGGACGGTGGACGAGACGGACGAGACAGATGAGAGGGACGAGACTGATGACAGTGATGGAGATGGACTGAGCCTGCAACGAGAAGCAGAAGCCAGGCCAACCATGGCCATGAGGACAGAAACAGTCTTCATTGTGAAGAAAAAGGTGGCAGGTAATCCTTTGAAGGAGATGCGTATGAGGGAGAAGAACCAGATAAATAAAGAAAAGAAAATTGAAAAAAAGAAGATAAGAAGGAAAGAAACTTTGGCTTCAGGTGGAAGACAATAGGTCAGGTTGACGGGGGAGGTGGGAATTTAAAAGACGAGAAAAGACTGACGTGGAAGCACCTGGAGTCACGAATCATTAATGCGCCATAGGAAGATTGATTGTTTTTCTTTTATCATTTTCTTAGTGTCCAGGCACGAAAGCCACAGTCAGGGCAATAGTAGCATCTGGCGTTTTTGCAGAATATTACTCTTTTGGGCTACAGCTTTGTACAAAGGAGACGCAGGCGCCGGACAGCTTAATGTTTTCTCAGTATTCCGTACACTGTAGAATAATAAAATAGGAGCTTATTTTTTTGAAAAAGTACAAATGCAATCATTTTACTACCACAAAAGATGAATCCTCCAAACCCATCCTCCTTCTCCATTCCTCCTTCTTCATAATTAGGTTCCGCCCTGCTCTGGGCAAGTCGTGTACAAGTTAAAGTTGCCAAAACTGACCACGGCACCGTGGCCGACAACGTTGCCGACGACCAGTACGTCGTCGGTCTGCGACGCCGTGAACACAAACGTCACGTCCTGCCAGGTGAGGGGATCCTGCGAAAACCAGTAGTCGAACTCCGTGCCCCCATTGTTCGCTGTAGCGTAATACGGAGTCACGGCGGCGCCGGCGGTTTGCGAAAACGAAAACGTATAGGTGTACTTTTGGCCGACGACGAGATTGTGCGCATTGTACGAGATCTTGACGTACATTTGCGAGTTCGAATCGTATGGCGTAAACGTGACGCAGTCCCCCGCGGCGCCACCGTTGCAATCAACCAGGGTGGCATGGGCATTGCGCGCCACACTGTCTTGCAAGATCCAGTTGGCGGACCCAAGGTTCGGGTCGAAGTCTGTCAAACTCGTGCTCGGGCCGCAAGTCGGAGCCGGGATGGGGGAGGAGGATGTGATCGCGGACGATGATGATGGCGAAGCACTGGGTTTGCAGCGAGAAGCAGAAGCCAGGCCAATGCCTGCGGCCATTGCGGCGAGAATAGAAGCAGCCTTCATTGTCGGATTGAGATGCCAGCACAGAGAGTGCAGGAAGTGGTGGGTATTGGTTTGCGGAAAGAAGAAGAAGAAAAAAAAAAACAGAGAAAAAAAAAAAAAAAAAAAAGAGAAGCAACAGAGTCGAAACTTCGCAAGTGACGGAGGATGCGAGAGATGGGAGTTTAAAGGAAAGGCATGGGTCATAATAGCTACTCTATGTCATCTCAAAGACATTAAATATGGCCAAAAATACAAATCCAGCTGACAGCTGTCCCTGCCCCTGTCATCAATATTGCCTAATTTGGACAACGTCCAGGTACTAGTGCCAATATTGTAAGTGCTGTACAGACGTACCTTGCCGCAAACACACCGAGGGCCGGGCCATTACCAAACACAGTAGAGCTGAAAAACCAGTTGGAGCAGGGGAGAAAGGGGTAAGAAAAAGCATTGTCATGGCTTTTTCTTTTGCGACCTGTTTATCGAGTCGACTCCCAGATCCAGGTCCCAGATCAAAGTCCTGGTAATGACGGAAACACGGCCGGGACGCCCCGTCTACCCCGCCTAGTGCGGACACCCCATGGCCAGCGCAAAGTCGTAGAGCGTAGCGGACGTGCCGGCGGCGATGTTCTGGCCGCTGATGGAGAAGGTGATGGAGGTGCTCGTGGCCACCGTGGTGTACTGCAGAATGATGGCCGACGAGGCCGCACCGTTGAAGACATAGTCGACGACCTGCGGGTCGGTGCTCGAGGTTATTTTGTACGGCGAATTCTTATTTGTGTTTTGGACCAGCTTGAACTGGAACGTGTAGGGCCGGCCGACCACCAGACCGTAGGCCATGTGGCTCATGGAAAAGGAATAGGGCGCAGCGTTGGAGAAATAGGTGAGGCAGCTGCCCTCGACAGTGCTGTCGTAGCAGGTCCACATGGCGTAGCCATAGTTGCCCTGCGGGTCGGGTACGATGCTCCAGGAGAAGGTGTTCAAGTATCTGTTTTCGACGGGGATGACATTGGGGTCGGGTGTGCAGAGAGGTGAACTCGGGGAGGGAGATGGAGAGGACGGCGGGGAGGACAGCTGAGACGATGAAGGTGATGACGAAGGTGGCGAGGGTGATGCCAATGGCGATGAAACAGACGAGACAGACGAGACAGGCGAGACAGACGAGGCTGGCGAGATGAATGAGAATGACGAAGATGGCGTCGATGCCGGAATGGGAGAAACCGAAGAGACCAAAGAACTGGAAGAGACCGATGACACTGAAGGGACTGAGGAGACTGTGGAGACCGACGAGGCCGACGAAACCGACGATAGAGACGAGGTGGAAGAAACTGAAAGCGACGAGATTGGAACCACCGCAGAAGAAGAGCGTCTTGGTCGACACTTTGATGCTGTTGCAAAACCAATGCCGGCCACGGCAGTAAGAAAAGTGGTAAGTTTCACCGTGGCTGAATTGGATTCGGATCGGTGATGGGCCAAAAATGTAACAGTCTGGGGGACGGGAGGAAAAAAGAAAGCAAAAGTGTAAAAATACACATTCGAAAGCGGGCGCTGGGTACGGGTTATTTGAAGTAAAGATATCCATCAGTTCTTCAATCCTTCGCTTCTTCAACTCTTCACTTTACTCAATGTCTTCAGTTAACATCACTAGCTGAAAATGTCTGACTTTTAGTCTTCAATCGTGGTTGTAGACTACTCAGAGTACTGACTTGGCAAGAGGCGAACCAACAAGGAAGATGTCAACATCTTGAACCTTGGTATCTTGGCGACAACCCTCCGCAGGAATCTGGTCTGCCTGGTGCGCATACATTATCAAATACCCGCCAGCTCCCCATTGTTTGAATTGTCGTCGGTTTTAGGTCACTGCCGTGTGCGGTTTTCGGCGACAGGGACGAGTCCACCTGCGCCGTGGTGATGGACCGCCGCAACCACGGCGCTGTCCTGCTCAACGGCCAATGGGCCGAGCTACCGGCCGGCCTGTGGCTGCTGTCGATGGTCGACCTTCTCGCGCTCTGGCTCCACACGAGCAACGTGCCCATCCGGTTCATTATCAAGAGCGTCGATGGTGACAGGAATATCGATGATCGTATGCAAGTGTGAAGTGAAGGCTGGCAGGATTTGGCATGGAGAGGCTATGGCAATCTGTGATTGACCAGATGGTTGTATTGTTCCTAGTATCAAGGTATATACATCTGTGCTTAAACCAACAACCTGTTTTTGTCCCTAAGGTCTTGACATCGTGCCGAAGTGGCGGGCTGCGATGAGATCAGGCAGATTGTCCCTGTGTCTCCGGGCAGGATATGTACAGCTGGAAGTCTTCGAAAAGGACCATCGTGTCCCCGCTCACATAGCTGCCTACATTAATGTAATCGTCGACGACCTGCGCCGTGAACGTAAACGTGACCGGCTGAAACGTGTTGGGGCTCTCTGAAAAGGAAAAGGAGTCCAGGCCGCCCGAATGGGTCGTCGATATTCCATAGTTGGGCGAGTCAATCACATCATCGCTCTGGGAAAACGAGAACGCCATCGTGTACACCTGGCCCACGGTCAAGCCCCGGGCATGATAACTGAAACCGACGTACATGTCGCCGGCAGCCGCATCCCGTTGCTGGAAATAGATGCAACCGAAGGTGATGGCGACGCTGCAGGTGTAGGCGGTGTACTGGACGTTGTATTCCGGGTCGTTTTGGATGGTCCAGTCGGTGGAAAGGAGGTCCGGGTCAAAGCTGGGAAGCGAGTCGTTGGGAACTCAGGGCGGCGCGGGAGCGGCAGAAGAGACGGACGTCGCGGACGACGCGGACGACGCGGGCGACGCGGACGACACGGAAGACGCGGACGACGCAGGCACCGACGGCTTGCAGCGAGAGGCACAGGTGAGGCCAGCGCTGGCCAAGACGGCCGTGAGAATAAAAGTGGCCTTCATTGCGGGACACGTAAAATGAGAGAGACAGAGAAAGAGATGCAAGGGCAAAAAGTGCAAGGTGCAAGGTGCTGTGGACATAAAAGAGTGACAAAAATTTGGAAAGAGATTGATTTGAGCAAACTCCCGGCAAAGTGAAAAGGAGAAAATGAAACTGACAAAAGACGGATGGGATGAGTATTTACTTATAATCCCCAAGAATGTAATCCCCTAGAGTACGTCGTATCCAGGCACAAAATTGTCAGGTCCCGGCACGAATAACATGTACGGATACGGAAACTCTTGAAGCAATATTTCAAGCCACCGCAAAAAATAACCCACACGCCCCGACAGCATTCGGATATTAGGGCGGTTACTCCTTTTGTATTTATTTTTTGGTGAGAGGCCCATTTCGTGTCCTGGCCCATTTGGTGTTAAGCCTTACGGAGTATGGTGGCGTGGCACGAGTATGGGCTTATTGGCTGAAGAGCTGAAGAGACAGGAGAACGGGGAGAACTGAGAACTGGGCTGTCATGATCGCTCAAGACGGAAGACCGTTGGGGCTGAGAACGTGGCTTGCACATCTCTCCTTTGTTCAGTTTACGATTTCTTCTGCACCTTCACTGCCATCCAAAGTGTTTCATTGTTTTCAATCTTTTCAGTTTTTCAATTGCGGCTGTAACTTCTAGTAGTATTCGGAGGTAACGACTGACTTGGCAGGATGAAATACGAACTATGAAATGCTTGTTGCTCTGCTGGGTCCAAAAAGTTGCAGCCTGTTCAGCACGTAAACATGTCGAGTGGTGACCATCTGCCGGCTACGCATCGTCGCAGCCTTGACCTAAATACCCGCCAGCTTCTCCTTGAACAGGCGCGTGAAAATCTCCGGGTCGGGACGCGGCGCATCGGCCGGCGGCGGGCCGGTGGGCATGGGCGTGCCGGGCGGCGGCAG